>ML787071.1:1079541-1137245 GCA_009831015.1 Picea engelmannii
CGTAATGAATTAAACTCCTAAACATAATCATCTTTCCCTTAGTCTTTCATGATTTGGGTTTCTTTCTACTAAAGCATTTTCGAACTCTCAACCTTTAAACTCCTGATCCTCAATTTTCCGAAAAGTAAAAGCTAAAAAATAATTATTCACTAATATTGATTAATTAAATATTTAATATGAATGATTAACGCCTCACTAATCCCATCACAATTTCCCAATCCAAGGTTTTCTTATGAAATATCTCCTGAAAACAGGATCCCCGAAGTTCTGAAATGCGAAATCGCATTTTATTTAAACAAAGTCTAAGATTAAGGTCAATTTGTTTTCAAAACATGATTAGTGATAACTAAGATGCTTTTCGCATTTTGGGAATTGAGGAAGGCAACAATTTTCGAAATTCCAGTTTTGAAATTGTCGATATACAACAATATTAATAACAGATAAATGAAGATATTTTTTTGACGCAAAAACGTATCTCCAGGCATATCTTTCCATAAAAGCATTAATTTTTCATCGCCTGTATCAGTATGCTCGTCATAACATAAATTAAGGGTTAATAAAGGTCCTCTATTTCGAACTTCATTATTATCCTTTACATTTGTAGCAAATCACATTTATCCAATTTTATACACATTTTCTCTATAAACAGGTTTCTATTCCAGTGCAAACATCATGGCACCTAAGAAGGCACCCAAGAAAAGTGAAGAAGTTGCAAAAATCTCACATCCAGACGGATACGTTGTGTCTGATAAAATACAGCATGACATCGATACCATCAAATCCTAGAGGTAGATTTTTAAAAATCTGGATTATGAAATTAAGAATTTCCCTCATGTTGCCGACAAAAAGCTTCGAGACATAGCGGAGTCTGAGCTTCACAAAGTAGCTACATGGCCGCGACTCATCACTTATAATGACATGATAAGTTAGGCCTTAGAGAGAACATATGTACAAACAAGAAAGCATTCTGGACAGCCGAGGGGTCATCATTGGCTCTTTTAGACCAGAGCATATACAAGTAATGTATAAATTGTCTCCCAGTACCAAGTATATTTATAATAAATATTTCGTGAGTGGTTTTTAAAGGAAAGAATGTTTTGAGTCTGACCAAACATATCCTGGCATAATCAAAGACTGGTGGAGAATTGAAGCAAAATTCAAGGCTGACACCCATGGTATTTATGACACAACCTATTTAAATGAATATATGGTCTATGTGGTGATGATGTTATGTAGACTTTTCAAGACGAAAAGTCCTACCCGTTTCCCTGCAGAATGGGTACCTCTTTTGTACGAGGCAGCATAAGGTTAAAACTTCAATTGGGATAATATTTTATCCCATAACATAGCGAAGGCGGTCATGGAATATCAGATTGCAAGATCCAAAGGCCTACCAATAGCCTTTTATATGTCTTCATACATCATGGATGCTATATGCTTCACAACTCCTTTCCCTTTGATGAATTGGAGTTGGAATCCGACTTATCTGAAACCTATTCATGAGTATCATTCTAAACTTTGGGAAGAAAACGCCAAAGACTCATTCTATGAAATCTGTCATTTCATGGTGATACCACTACATTAGATGCTATATGACTGTGCACCTCCCCGCATTTCAGAGTTGGTCATAAGAAGCCTCAGGACAGTTGCTGACTAGTTTATAGAGGATAATTTCTCCTACATAAGAGTTTTTAGATGTTCAATCCCTCCACATGCGCTCCCGAAATTCCTCCCTGACAGACTAGTGTGCAGGGAGGTAGCTCATCGAATAGTAACAGGGGGAATTGGAATAGAACTAAAGATAGCTCAAAAGAAGTCTTGAACGGTTTTTCCCATTCAGATTGGGAAATTTTCACTTCTCAACTTGGGTCATTCCAAAGTTGAAGCGACAGTGCTGGAGGAGGTCAAGTTGGTAGACCTCAAACACAGGAAGCATGACCCTTACCAGTTAGTGGGAAAACACACGGCCCACTATAATATGAAGGCTTATGAACATGAGAAGTCCCCTTGTGATGACATGCTAAAAGGGACTAGGAACTATCAGGAGGTGTTAGAGAGGGTACAAACACTATCGTTCGACTTGCAAGCTAGTTTTCAGACCTTCCAGAAGCATAGATGGAGTGGTCTGCCCAAAGTACTGCAAGGAGAAGTAATAACCCTTCCTCAGAAACAAGAAGATACTCCTCCAGGCCTCGGACAAGAGGCATAGGATAAATTCAATCCTAAAGAAATTCCACATGAGATTAAACTGTCTTCACAAAATGAAGAGGCCTTATAGAAATAAAATCCAGAGACAAAAGTAGAGAGGAGGTCTAACACACCTCCCGAGTCTAGTAAGTCCACTCCCCCTTCATCACCTGCTGTTGATGTCAATATACCTAAGGCCATAGGAGAAACAAGATCTACAGAGCTAGGAAGTCTCATATCTTGCTTAACCCCTTTACAGTCCACCTTTGGACTCCCACAAATGGGAGCCATATATGTTAGTGATCTCACCCTATCTCTAGAGATGAGATCCATCCTTCTGATTATTTTTTCAGCAAAAAGAGGAAGGTTGTCCTAAAACAAGAGATGTATATGAGAGAAGGGGGTATGGTGAAGAAGCATAGGGCCTTGGTAGATGGATGGAATTTGGAAGAGGAGGATTTCACTACTGACGTAGTAGGCTCCATGGGAGCCATGGCAACAACAAACCTTTTTACTGTGGAGAACATGAGATCAAGGATAAAGAAGAGTAACCACACAATAGCTCAGTTGCAAGAGTGGTTAAAGAATGCTGAGAAAAACATTAGAGAAGAGGTGAATAAAATATTGGAGTGGGCCAGAGTTGTTGAAAGGCAAGAAATTCAATCACTCAAATCAAGCCTAAATGAAATGAACCAGAGGATGCAAGAAAGTCAGGTGCAGGTTACTCAGCAAAATGAGCTCGTAAAACAACTACAGGCTAAGTTAAATTTGATACAAGGTCAGGTTGTAGACTTAAAGGCTTTCCAGACCCTCTCACTGGAAGCACATACAAAGATAGAAGACGAGCAACAAAAATTGATCTCCAAAATTGAGATCATCCAGAATTACTTTCAAGAGGTAAGAAAATCCCTTGATAATATTATTTTACTGGAAAAGGAGGTTAAAGAAGCAAGGAATACCTTCTATAAAGCAGTTGCATGTTCAGGAAATAGAGAGATGTTGAAAAATATAAAGCTTTTTGTCACAGAACAGATAAGAGGAGACATCATGCTCAAGGTATGGGAAACAAACATATCCGAAAACAAGAAGATAGTCAAATAAATCTAAGACGACTGTGAGGTAATCTTTGATTCTTTGGATAAGCAAGTGATAGGTATTTAAAGAAATGATTGCTCTGAGCTACTGGGACAGATAAACATTGTGAAACAGCAGTTGAAATGAAAAGAGATCTTGAAGGAGATTCAGGCGAAAATTTCACAGTTGAAGGAAATCGATGCCAACCTAATGGACAGATGGTTGGTACAACCCAATTTAAAGTTGCAAGTGATCAGGTTTGATGATAAAGGTTTTAAAGACCAGTTTCCAAAGGTCCAAAGAAAGTTTTATCTATTTTAAACTAAGGATCTTCCGACACCTCCTAGATTTTTTTTATTTTCTAGAGAAATGTATTGAATGTTAGCATCAAAGGAGGGAGAGACTTCAACTAAATAGTGAAGTATCATTTGAAAGCTTATACAATTGAAATGATAGACAAACAAAAGATAATCATGCAATAGTTAAGGTTCCACTTTTGTAACTATTTTTCTTCTAAAAAGTAGGAGATTGCTAACCATCAAGTATTGATGATCTTGTATAAATACAAGGAGTGAAGACTGGAAAAGGGCTTTTTTCTTTCTCTAGAAAGGTATTTTGATGAAGTAAGTTTCAAGAGAATCTGAATAAATAGAAATGCAGATTGAAGATTCTACATTTTTTCACGTCTGAGTTATGTGTTCCCCTGTCTTTTCATCTTCCTTTCATATATCTAATTGATGAATGCTTGGATACAATTTAGTACAACCTCTACAGTGGAAATTATTATTCTTGTTATTTAATTCACTTACACTTTTTCCTCTATATCGGTTATCAGCAGATACAAGACCTGTAAATGTTTAGATTTCAATATTATATGCTTCATTAATATTTTTCTTGTTTCATAGTCTTCTGTTACAACGTGAAATTCCTCTTAAATTGATGTCTCATCTTGTTAATAGCTTTATGTTTTTCCTCATATCATGCATGTTTCCTTTCCTTTAAATTTAACTCAGATACAAGAAATGGCCTAAAATTTAGTCATCCTATTAATTCGTCTTTTAAAATTATTCTCTTTACATTGTGAAATAGAGATAACGAAGCCTAAAAAGAAAACACATAATTTTATCTTATTTACCTTTATCCTTCATGACAGTACCATTTTCAAGGCAGCCTAACATCGAAACCGATCTTTCAGATCAAACCAGCATCACTCTAAATTTATTTAACATTATCTTACAAACAACAAATAACTGTGTTGAGTTAGAATGTTCATGGGCAACAATTGAAAGAGATGTGAACATTCAGGAAAACTGGGAATTTCGACAGAGACAGTTGAGAAACCAACTATAGCCCTCACCTTTTAATCATTGATTTTTCTATCCTCAACTTCCTCTATCTTTTTAGATGGCTTGACAGTATACTTTAGATCCTTAAAGTATAAACTCAGGAACAACATAACCAACATGTGTTGGTTGATTGGGTATTCTACCTTGGAAAGGAGCATTAGACTGAAAAGCTTGACCCCGGGTAGGATTTATAGAGCCTGGATATGGTTGCATGGGAATATGGGGTAGAAAAGAATTTAATTGAGAAGTTTTCCCCCCAGACGGTTGTTGATTGCCTTGGAAAGGAAAATTCCAAGGTTGAGTTTGTGATCCAAGTATATACTGTCCATAAACTGGGTTATCACCCCTAACTTGGGGTTTCCCCCCAATTGGAGGTTGCCCTCCAAGAGAAATTTTAAAACCAGAAGTGGCAGAATGACTTGTGCCTCCAATTCTATTGGAGCTACTTGGGCTAGGATGATTATATACTCTAGGTGGAGGTTGAGGAGGAATGCTAGGACCTCTGGAGAGAACCTGGGTAGGTGTGGGAACAAAATCATTAGCAACGTTATACCCAGGTGGAACAAAATGATTAGGCCCTCTGGATGGACTCTGGCCAGGGTTAGCAATAGAAGTATGAAGAGAATTATACCAAGGTGGGAGTGATGGACTTGATCTAGGTGGAAGTGGAATTCCGATATGAGCTTGAGTTATAACCGTACTTCCAGCAAGAACATGTGTAACTTGTGGGACCACGGTAGAGCTAGTGAGATCGAGGGGAAGAATTGTATGAGTACCAACCAACAACAAGTTTTAAACTGTAAAAAAATTACTAGTCATGCCAGTAAAATGATCTAAAGGTACTGTATAAGTAGTAGAAGTAACGGGTGTATGTGATGAAATAGATTTATTTGGGCTCATTCCTAGTTTATCAAAAAAATCGTGTCCCGAGGAAGTCCTCCAAAAAGAACGGGCGGGCACTGAGCTAGGATTAAAAATTCCAGTAGTATGAATCAAAGTTCTAAATGATTCACTCTGAAAGGGTGGATCATCCACACTAGACTCTTTGTAAGTTCCAGTAGGTATTCTAGTATAGTCTTCAGCAAACACGTCTCCCAAAGAGTTGATTCAGAGAAAAAGTGGATCTTGTATAACACTCAATAATGGATTTACAGGAAGTGTTGATTCTAAAAATGGAGTAGAAATTTCGATCTCAGAGGATGTGTCGTTATTGACTACTCCTTTATGAGAAAGACCCTCTAGTGAATTAGGAAGCAAAGGAGTGTATTCTTTTGGCTCTTCTAGAGGTAACCCTTGGATCCTACGTGAACAAAGAGGGTCGATGTTAGCCAAACTGAATAAAGAATGAAAGAAATCTATGGCCAACTAGAGAAACAAACAACACTCCACTAATAAAATCTAGATATCAAGCATGCAAAAGAACCTTCTTATTTCGAAATCACTATTTGGTGATGAAATACAACATCGTGATATTAAGACAAGAAGGGGTTGGGATGAAGTGGGTGGAAAAGTTACGTTGTTGACTTGCTTAATGGACTTACACCCTAGTGCAAGCTTCCACACATAATCATGGGTATACCCTCCAAGGAGCCCAAGTGAGTTTGTCCAATGTTGATTCCAGGTACCGTGAAGACTTTCCACTCCATAGTCACCTCGTGTAAAGACTCTAAAGAGATAGGGTACAAAGGTTACCAATTACAAAAATGATGCTTGGGGAAGCAGTCCATAGTTCGATCCACGTGCAAGGGTAAGGTATCTAAGCCTGGAATCTCCTCAAGAAGGTTTGCACATGATTTTCTTCTCAAGTGACCCCCAATAATACGTGTAATCTCTACACTAAGACCAACAAAGAAGGGTGAGTAAGTCTGTTGGCCTTAATGCGACCTCATGATTGACGCTTGTCTTAGAAGGGCTTCCTAGGAAAAAATGTAGCAAGTGGATTTAAACTCTCCCTCTCACAAGATACTATTGTGTGTTTTGATGCTTTGGAGAGTGTGCCTCACAACCTATTCCAAAGCGTTAACCCTAGCTGATGTTGGTGTATAAAAGTTCTAGAAAATAAAAGTTGCTAGATAGATTTTAAAATTACCTTAAATTTTAATAGTTGTTTCTTACTCAAAAAGGGAAACAAAGATGAAACTGATGAATTATTTGACCTTGACCCAACAAAATGAAAAGAGAGATGAAATGCAATCTTTTTATTCGATGAAATCTAATTACATAAGGGAGAAGGTTTCATTTTCCAGAATACAATAAGTTACAAGACACAATTTCTTCAATCTTTGAATGATATTGATTCCAAACAATCAAAGCTACTAAATTTTCAAATTTTCTCTTTTCCAAATATTTGAATGAAAAAATTTCTTGTAAATATTACTAATAGAAGAACAAACTTCAATCCTTTTCTTTTCAAATAAAAACAAATATCTAATTCAAAAAGAAAGATTTTTCCAAGAAGATGAATGCACTCACAATACTATTTCCCAAACTAAACTCATAATGCAACCAAAAATCAAAAGTAATAAAAACTTATTTGTCTAATTCAATCAAAAATCATTTTCCAATCAACAACAATCCAAAACTCACAAAATATCAATAACAACTTATCTAGCAAGCACTCAAGGATGAAGCCTCAATATTATACCCTTGCAATAAGAAGTGAAATACAAAAATATGAATATTATGAAAAAGAATATCAATACTTGAACAATGATCAAATTCAGGGTAAATATGCAAACCAATATGCAAATAATCACTCAAAAAGACCAAAATTTCACCCCAAGAAACAATGACAAGTCTGGGCAAGGAGAAAAATTGTACTGTCACTCCAAATAATTTCTACAGGAATCATCGCAGGCTGGAGAAGAGCACAGTGTGACGATCAAGGATCGTCACAGGAAAAAGGAAAAACAAAGTGTGACATCATCGATCCATTTTTCACAAGCAAGGTTAGACGATAACTAAAAATAAGGAAAAATTGAAAAGAGGATAGAGTTTCTCATTGAACTTTCAGGACAAGGAAGTCAATATGGATCACCCAAAGACCTAGAGAATGAAATTGACCAAAATAAGGCAAGCTAAAAGCAAAAAAGGAAACAAAAACCAAAAGATGATGTTCCCCAGTATGGTCACCAATTTTGTTATCGGGCAAATCGGTAAATGTAGACACAAACTAATCTCCCTAACTTCAACAAGAAGCTAGAACAAAATAGGGAAGAATTTAAGTTTCTCCTTAGATTTCATTGTAATATAAACTAATTCAGAGAGGGACAAATGACATACCATTTAAACAATGTTTGATCCTCGCTAGTGTCTTCCTTGCTCCATATTTGGATTTGCGGGATGGTGAACCTATTAAGAAGCACACACCAACAAAGAGAGAGAACAACGATATATATATTCCAATGAAGTCTATGTATAAGATCAAGGAGTTACACAATAAAAGTAGAGACACATTTATAGGGAAGAAATGTATTATTGCATTATATTGAATGAAAGTGGAGAATAAAACCCATGCCTTGATGTTGCAAATTCCCTTCCAATGGCCCTTTGCTTCAACAAACACACCTTTTCTCCAATGATTTTGATGAAGATCATTCATAGTCTGACTTGGATAGCTAAATCAAAGCTATCACAATTACAATCTTTAGCATAATTCTTCATGCATAAGAAATCCTAGCCTTTCCCATGAGATATCCATCTTTATATAGGGTGAAAGAGGGATGGATGAGGATATTAGGATGATCCCACCAAATCAAAGAATCAAGTAATATCCAAACCGATTAGAGGCCACCTCATCTTCTAGATGATTCCCTTCTATAACTTTCATGAATTTCACCTTTTTATCTTGTTTGAGCATCATTTCACCCTATGCAAAAGCATCATGTGGCAACGCCGCAGTCCAGTTTTGGTGCAGCATGCGATGGCCAAGCATCACCGCACCCCAAGCATTTAGCAGGGTGCGACGATATCCTTTGATATGATTTTTAAGAAAAGGAATATGATTCACTTCTTCATGGAGAAAGTTTCATTTTAGTAACTTCATGGAACATAGACGTGATTTATGCACATATCATCAGTTGATCACAGGGGTGACCAAAATAATGTGTAACAATTATCATATTTTATATGTAGTAATTTTAAATTCTCCTAGTAATAAAACCGTTGAGGGATATGGATATATATGTATATATATATGTCTATATACATATTATTATTATCATTATTATTAATGTTTTTATTATTTTATTCTGAAAATGGAGGCTAAAGTTCCTGGAGTGTAATAAACCTGAGACTAAAGAGAATATAATTTATTATTATTATAATGTCAAAGCACAACCCGTGACCAAATAACTTAGCCATCTCGTGGTCTTCGAGACTTTGGGACTTTGGGGCTCCAGGGTGTTTGGGGTGATGGAACACGTGAGACAAAGTCATCCAAGAATCAAACCTTACCCTTCCCTGTACAAGGTTTCATATATAATAAATATAATTAATTATGTTATTGTATTTAATGTGCTCAATTAACATAATTTGTTATAATACACTTTTATTACAATATATATTATATTATAATAAAAAATAATACATTGCGTTTAAATCATAATGTAATACAAGTGGGTCCCCTCCGAAAATCCATAATTTTGGGCCTCCAAGTTATTTGAGAGTGAAGAATTGTGTGGAAGAGTCGAAGGAGTGGACCTGAATATCTTTTCCTTCATTACAATATTTAATATTAAATATAATACTAGAGATTGTTTAAACCTAGGTGAGATTTTTTAGAGGTATAATATAATATATTATATTATACTAAGATTTATTAAAATGGTTACACGTGAATGAAGCCAACTCTTTTCCTTTCCTTTTAAATATTAAATAATGTGGAATGTGTATAAGTGGGGACCACTTTGGGGCTTTGAGACTCTAGGGCCCTGGGAGATTTGAGAATGAAGAGAATGTTGGATAGCCGAAGGAGATGACCTGGAGAGTTCTCTCTCTCATTCCAATATTAAATAAAATATTTGAGATTTTATAAATATGGGCGCAATTTTCCAAAGAGGTGAAATATAATATATTATAAATGAGTTTATTATGGTATTTGTATGTGACAAAGTGCCAGCCCTTTTCTTTCTTTTTGAATTTAATATTCAATGCGCAATCATGTGTAAGTGGACCCTTCATGAGTTAGGGACTCCGTAGCTCCGAGATTTCGAGGCTTCGGGACTCCGGATGTTTGGGGTGATAGAATGAACAAGCTAAAAGGGACGAAGGCCCGATCCTACCTTCCTCTACTCGAATATTATAATAAACATTAAACGTGATCAATTATATTGTATGGTAATATAATTACTTATATTTTCATAAAGGCATAATATAAGTGGGACCCTCCATAGATTCAACATTCGGGAGTTTTGGGTCTATTCCAAAAAGAGTGATGAGGGATTTCACCGAAGTCCGAAGAAATAGGTGTTAATTGACATTAATAATACTAAGTTCTCCTTTGATATATTTAATTATATTATAATAAAATTAAATAGAACTATATTATAATATGATTAATAAAAGAACAAATTTGTAATATGATTAGATACAAGTTTATGTGACGGGGTATTGATATAATAATTAAAACTACATTTACCCTGAAACATGGGATTACAAAGGTGAAAGGGAAATAATACTTTGTTTAGTTGGGCTGGTAATTTAGGCCAAGTAAAAACAGAATTTACGGGGTTAAATAAATTAATGAATAATTAATTGTCCCTAATAGGGATTCAATAAATGATTAGAAAATAATGGGATTTTATCATGGTAATGTTTAATTAAATTAATAGGCCTATAAGAGATATACAATTGTCAACCTTTAGTTGGGAGAGTCTTTGTGTGCTATGATGATGTGGCATGTCGAGTGATAGGGATGTTGGTTGTGGAGCCTGATTATCTTCCCGATTCAGAGGTCCTTGATTTCAGTCGTGTTTATACCCCATGAAGTATTTACACCCCATAAGTATGTACACTCTTCCATGCGGGGGAGTGCAGAGGGGGGGTACCCCCTCTGCGGGGTCCGGGGGGGCTATCCCCCCGGCTGGGGGGTTTAGAGGCAAGCAGGGTTTCAGGGGCAGCGTCCCCCGATGGGGGTTCGAGGGTGAAGCCCCCAAAGAAAAAATTGCCTTGTAAAAGTATATTGTAATTTCATTGTAAATCTGGACCATTCATTATAAGGTCGCAGATCTAACGGTAGAGATTATGTTAGGGTTTTGTTTTCCTAGAAGGAAACCCTCTTTTATGAGGGAAATGTATTGCGGCTATGTATGATGGTGAATATTGTATTCTGAGAGAGGAGACTGTGAGAGAAAGAAGAGGAAGTTACAGCGGGCTTTGCTATAGGTTGTATCCCTTCATTTTCTAGATAATAATAAAGGAAGGACCTGGCAATTTCTCTGGTGGACGTAGCCCACACTGGGTGAACCACGCAAATCTATGTCTCTCTTGTATTGTGTGTCTTATGTGTTTTGTTTCTACATTTGTTTTATTTTATTGCTCTGCGGTCATGTTTTTCTAACAAGGGAGCCACATGGATGTCACGTGGTGGTGAGAGACTCTAGTCAATGAAGGATTAAAGAACTTTGAAGGACCCTAACTTGCGATCCATAGCTCAGATATGGAAAAATTTATATTTGCTGGAAAACCCTCGTCGAATCAAAGGTGAGGAAATCCTAGTTAAATGGATTCGAGATGATTGAGAAGAGTGAAAAATTTATACCCCATCCCTTAAAAAGGTACTTAGGGGTCAGGTGTGTGACAAACATTACTAGTTTTGGTGGTAGTTCGGTCTTCCCAAAGTGAATATATGAGTATTGTGTGTCACTAGTGGGGTTTATCCTTTATAATATTTTTAAGAATCTTAACCAGTTAGTTTTTTGTGGACTTATCTTGCCCATTTTCTTGTGGATAGTAAGTGGATGAAGTAGAATGCTTCACCCCGAATTTGTTAAGAAATTGGGTGAATTTTGCAGAAATAAAAGATGGTCCATTATCATAAATGATTTCAATTGGAATACGTAAACAAGAGAATACATTAGATTCAAAGAAAGTTATTCCTTGTTCATCTTGTGCATGTTTGAGTGGTACAACTTCGGTGCACTTGGTGAAGTAGTATGTAGTTGTAAGAATGAAAATATTTCTAGCAGAGGATGGAGGATTAATGGGACCAATGAAATATAATTCCCACTTAGAGAAAGGAAAATTAGGGAGAAAATGTTGTAAAGGCATGGAAGAAAACTTTTCTCTGCCATCAAACCTTTGAAATTCATTAAAAGCCTTCGTAAATTTGTAAGAATATTTAAAATTGAAAGCTAACAATATCCAATTCTTAAAATTTTAAATGCAAAGGATTTTGTGGAAAAATGACCACCGATATGAATGTTTGAACATGTTGATCCATGAATTTGATTTATGATTTTTTGGGCTCTTGTATCATCTACACAATGTAACAACAATTGATCAATAGTTCTACAAAAAGAGAAGATCCCAAAATCAAATATTTAGAGGCTTCAAGAAAAATCCTCCTGCATTGATAATTTTCAATATTGTTAGGAAAGTTTTGAAATTGTAAATAATAAATAATGTCATTCTACTAAGGATGTTATGCTAACTCAATATTTTCATGTTTAACAAGAAAAAGTGTAGACAAATAATCTTCATCATTTTCAGAAGAAACACCTGGTTCAGGATGTTGAGCCAGGTGTAAGGCTAGATGTCATCCTTTGATTATATGAGAAGTTGTTATCATGAAATATTGTTCTTGAATTTTGGCAAGAAAATGTGCAAGTTTTCCTAAAAGATGATTTTGAGAGAGTAAAAACTTCACAGCACGAAAGGGACTTTTACCTGTGTGTGCTTTCTTAAGACATAATGGTGAAATTTCTCTATAGCTTTCACAAGAGCATATGTATGTTTGTCAATCAAAGTATATTTTAATTCATCGTCTGATAAAATCTAGCTCATGTAAGTTATAGTCTGGTCATTATTTTGATCATCCTTTTAAAGAAAGATAGTAGATATCGCTTCTTCAGTAGCATTAGTATAGATAATAAAGTCCTTTTCAAAAGTTATTTTCGCCAAAATAGATGCAAAACTAATAAATTTCTTGACTTATACAAAAGATTTTTAGGTATCATCATTCAATGAGAATGATCGATCTTCCTTAAGCATATTATGAATTGGTTTATCCATTCTAGAAAAATGAAGGATAAATATTCTAACAAAATTGATTTTACCCATGAATATTGAATCTCCTTTTTTGAAGTAGGATCTTGAAGATTTTGAATAGTGGTAACCCTCTCATGATCAATAATAATTCCTTAATCATAAACTATATGACCAAGAATTTTACCTTGTGTGACACCAAAAATTGACTTTGTAGGATTCAATGACATTCCAAACTTCCTGCATTGTAAGAATTTTTTTCTAAGATGATCAAATTGATCTTGTCGGTTTTTGGAATAAACAATTAAGTCATCAAGATAAAATTGGATAATATTATCGATAAGATCATCGAAGGATATTTGCATATCCCTCTGAAATGTAGCACTTGCATTTATTAAACCAAATGACATTATTTCATATGCAAAGTTTCCCCAATGAGTAGTCAATGTGGTTTTATATTTATTTTCCCTCTTAACTCTGATCTGATTATAACCTGAAAAACCATCAAGAAGGGACATCATTTATGACCGTTCCACTCGTTGTAAAATTAATTCCATGTCAGGAAGAGGAGAATTATCTTTTGTACTTTCCCTATTCAAATCATAGAAATCGACACATAATCTGATATCACCATTTTTCTTCCATACTAGGATAAGATTAGATGCCCACTCATAATATTTAATAGGGAAAATAATGTGAGAATTAATTAGTTTCTCAACTTCCTTTTTTATTGTTTCTTCTAAGGTAGGATTAATGGGTCTTTTATTTTTCCTAATTGGTTTTGCTTCTTCCTTGATAGGAATAGCATGATGTATAACATTAGGATGAAAACCACAAATATCCTCATATGACGAGGAAAAAACATCTTTAAATGCATGGAATAAGTCCATGAATTTCTACTTTTCTTCATCTGAACATTGGGCTCTAATTTTCAAAACATTTGATTTATCTTGAGTCCGAATATTTAGAGAAATGGTATTACCAATATGTGTTTTTGAACCTATTGACGGGCGAAATTGACCGCTTGTCAACTGGAAGAGTGAGTCTAGTCCGGGGTTGTCTAATTAACCCAAGATGTTTGGATTGACCCACCCTGACGGGTTTAATGGCTCCGTTGGCCAATCTAAAGTCCTAAGGGAAGTGAAAAAACAACTAAAAGAAATATAATAACTTACTAAATAATAGTTACTGAAATATATATGTACGTCTATATATATATATATATATACATTTTATCTAAATAATATTTGTATAAAAGTTCTATTTATCATATATACAATATATACAAATCACAAGTTTTAATCTAAACTCATAAAAATCGAATGTAAATTGGTTCTTTTAACCACATTAATAAAGTAAGCGAAAAATACTATTTATTTTTTATTTGTTTTCTTGTATGTATACATTCATAGAATCAAATATTAAACTACTTAATTAAACAAAAGATATAGAYAGTGGAAATMATTCTATATGTAAAAACTTCTATAATAAGRAAGCAAACGAAATAAAATAACAGACTAACCTATTGATGCATCTGACATGTGTACAATAGAGAATATCCAACCACCTTTATCCAAGAAGTAAACCTGCAATGGATCTTAAGATTGCTCTGAATAAATGCAAAACAATAATGTTGGAGATTGAGTCTTGATAACAGAACATATAATGGACATAGTCACAATGATCTTATGATTTACAAGTAACTACAATGAGATAAGCCTCTCTATAATAACTTGTATTTAAACATTCAACAGAAAATTAGAGATAAATCTCCTAATTTAAATTGGATAGATGATCATTGTGTATTATATCTGAAACATAAGATATGGACAACATATAAAAATGAATCATATCAAATTTCAATAAATCATGATGACAAAAGAAATCACCATCTATTATCAAATCGAAATAAACATAACTTGAACTAAAACATCATACAGAAAAGCTAAAGTTGTAATGTGCATTCTGTTCCATTCAATTCTGTGAGTAAATGTCCATAATCTTCCCCAGGCTGAGATGATCAACTGTTTACAAAATGATAGGTTTATAAAGGCCTCAGGAAAGATAATTGTTTATGTTCCTGAGATCAAATTTATTTCAAAAATAGAGGGGGATGAAACCACCCTGATTTCACTAAATCCTAAGAAAAACTAACAACAGTTCATTTTTGTCCATTCAAAATACATCATAGATGTGACTGGAAGGTCTCAAGAGTGCTTCAAACCATTTTTGACATCATGGATCCCTGAATATCCTGGAAGATAATGAAAAAAGAAAGATTTCAGATACCTTTTCTGTCATTAATTTACACAATTCGAATTGATATAACTGGCTATAGAATCTTACGATTATGTAGCTAGTTATAATAGTAAAAGAAATATCATAATATATATTAAATAAAATAAACTAATTTAATTGTTAAAAATAGCTTATCCAACAAACCAAATAATCTAACTTAAGAACAAAATCAAACATGCTATTAATCTAAGAGATCATACATGTAAACATGCAATCAAATCGTATCATGAAACCTTGGATTTTACAATGGCTGTAGTAGCCTTGATGTTTTTAAATATCACATGACATGTGGTTTTAATACGTTTTTATTTCCCCTAGATGACGGATTCAGGCATGTGGTTTTCGTTTGTTAAAACATTGATTTTCTCTTTTAAAACCTTAACCCGTGATTGCATAACTGGGATATCCGTATAATATCTTTCAATCCATGATAAACAAACCTCACACTGTAACTATGTGGCGTTTGCATTAGAACAAACAAGATTGTGGACTGGAGCAACCTCCAAATGAATAGTAGGTTCATTGCAAAGCTTGACACTAGGAAACTCTGGATTGTCTTTCAAACAAGGAGGCAAATTATCGACAAAGTTATAGGGTCGGTCAGGGTGTGGTCCGAATGAAAAAGGGTCTTCCTCTGTAAGGAATTTGTCAATTTCTGAGTCTGAGCTCTCATTAACATCGATCGTGCTGATCGCATTAGCATGAGAATTCGTCTTATTACGAAGACTCCGTGAAATTAGCCTACCAACTCTTTTGTTTTTAAAATTGATATCAATATTACTCTTAAACCTCTTTCCTATAGGTTTCTTCACAATTTTAACACAGTCCTTTGGATGTGTAATCTGTTAACTATCCTGTTGAATGACATTAGGATCGATCAAGGGTTCGTTGTTAGGGGAAGAGACACAAGTCTGAGGAGGTGAAAGGGATGTCGTCGGGTGGACAAGGGTTTCCTCAACCATGAGCTTATCTACCTCCCCGATATTAGGGTTACCATAACCATTTCAGGTTATAAACAAATCCCAATAGTCATCCTGTGACTCTAATTGATGTATGAGCAGGATTTTAACTAGGCTGTGATGAAAAAGGCTAGAGTCTGACCTCTATTTCTTATATCTTTTCCCCATTTTATAAATACTCCTGAGCAAGTAATACGCCATATTCAAAGGGAAACCCATAAAACTCATAAGCATGCGTAAATGGTACAAAAATACAAGCTTGAACCGTCCCTCACATGTAACAAATTGCTTTACCACAGCGAGTAAATCATGCCACCGAGCTTTTAGGAATGAAATTGTCATACCTCTATCACAGTTTGTTATTTTTCGAGATGTAAACAACGGGGTCCAAGGGACTTCCTCCACTTTTGCGTTTTTAAACCATTTCTGACCACTCACTGTCAATCCTGTGGCTTGACTCAGGAACTCCTCGGTAACCTCCAGCTGCACATCACCAACTTTCTCCCTACAACCATCAAAGGATAAGGAGAATTCTTGGGAAACCTGAAGATTAAAACCCTGAAACTTCCTGATGAAAACATGCCAGCCATTTCTTTCCAAATCCTCCCTAGCATTGTCGTATGAGAGCAGGGTTTGGATACTGTTTCGTTCAATTCTTACGACAGGAGCCATTCTAGACGGGAGGGTAATCAAACAAACACAACATACAGGTAGGGTTTCTAAAAACAAAATAGAGCCATAACCTCGAGCCCAACAATGAACAGTGTAAAGACTAATACGATGGGATAGTCGTTTAATCAAAATGCATGCGAAGAGGTTTGCGAAACCTGAGGCCATCCCAAGTGATAATGGCAGTCTGCAAGTCGTATGCCACCTTTGCATTCTTTATGAGCTAGGACCAAAACATTAAGACGAGAATGAGTGCACGCATCATGAGTTTAATTGCAAAGTTTGGGTAAATAAAAAATCGAAAAAAAACAAGAGTTTTGTGAAAGAAATGTGATCAAAGATCAAACCAAAACCATAAAAAAAATAAAATGGTGAGGGTGTTTTGTTCATAAAACCATTAACTTCTTAAGCATTCTTAGCATTGAAAGGATCAAAATCAAAGAGGGTAATATCTTCATGGCAAGGAATCAAAACTCCATAATAAATTATATAAACAATTTTCCTTCAATGAAAATTTAAAATGGTAATTTTAGTCGTAAGTTTTCATGCTTTCAGTTATGAAAACGAAGCAGGAGTAGGCAATAGGTAAAAAGTGACGATTTACAACTGTGGTTTCAGAAATTGTTCATGATGAGTAATGAAATTTCATGACCCTGTGTAGGCAGCTATGTAGATCATTTAATTGATATATATAATAACAATTATATTATTGCTTCCAACAATGGCGACATGCTAGGAGAATAAGTTATATCTGTTACACGAATGGGTTCAGGTTAGAAAAATCTAAAAAAATTCAAATCGAAGAACAACTGAAAAGTCATTTGAACATCTCAAATAATCATGACACAGTCCAGTTTCAGATAACTTTTATTTTTAAAGAAACGAAAACTGGTGACAAACTTGGCAAAAGAAAACCACGATGTTTAAGTTAATATCTCCAATACTGTTGACAGGGCCACTACTACCAGCATGCATTCATAGCCTCGAAAGGGATGTCAATTAACCCACTCAGACGTATTTATCTTGTCCAGAAATTTTAGATCAGAACGAACGATGCTTAGGACCAAAATGAAATTCATATCTAAGAATTTTCTTTTACCCGACATTGCTTCGTAGCCAACAGGCCTATTCAGTACCCCGATGAAGTTATATTGGCATCATGCATTTATTTTCCCACTTCCAGCAGACCTGTTCAGTGTCCTGGTGGGTTTATAAACACTTCCCACAGCTCTCTGCGAGTTTATTCACATTATAGTTTTAAAGATATTCAATAGAGCGGGGTGACGCTGAAAATTCCAGTTTTTTAACACATCTTGATATGTCACAGACCTTATAATTTTTCATGTTGTCCTTCATCAAGATCTTAAAATAGTTCATTAATAAAACTGACTTTCAAGAACAGGGAGACATCGTTGAGTTGCTCTCTTAAAGAATAGGGACAGCGTAAAAATATTTTTATAGATGGTCGTGAATACTTTCAATTGTAGATTGAAACCGAGAAAATGCTTTTCAAACAAAAAGTCATCTTTAACAAGGCTACAATTTCAGAGAAATACAACAATTGATGTTCTGACAACTTTTAGAAGCTATTTTCGAGGGGGAAGTATTATGTTTTCTTTATCTGAGCTAGCTCGTGGTGCAAGCATGTGTGTTTCAAAAAGAAAGACCGATAAGTAGAAATGAAAACAAAAACAAACCAAAAAAGAAAAACAAACAGCAAGGAAAACAAAATAGAAAATATTTACAAAAGGTGTATGGGAGAGTCATCAGGTAAAGTACTTTTTGAGAGCTTGGCCATTCTCTGGGAAGGTGTCTGGTTGTCCCTCTAAATTCTGTATGCGAAAGAAACTGGGACCTAGTTTCTCAGCAATTAAAAATGGTCCCAACCACAAGTTTTGAAACTTAGTATGCTCTCCTTTTCCCTCATGAGGTTTGTCCCACTTAAGGACAAGATCGCCTACCTCAAAATTTCTGTCAGAGGCAGAATTGGAATCAAACCAGTTTTTGACAATGATTTGATGTTGACCCAATTTTCGTTTTACTTGAGCCCTTACTTCCTCTAACTTCAGCAAAGCATTAATCCGGCTCTCCAAGGGAGGACAGTCTTCTTCTTGCACCTTCTGCGATAACTGCAGAGATGGAAGAAGGACATGTGGTGGAAGAATCACTTACCTACTATAAACGAGAAAAAAAGGGGGAATTACCAACAACAGTTTTAGGAGTTACCCTGTCAGCCCAGATTGCATTCAATAGTGTGTTATGCCAGTTTTTTATGGTTTTCGGAGACCTTTCTCTTGATGATTTTGATAACATTTTTATTAGTTGATTCTGCCAAACCATTGCCTTGGGGGTAATAGCTGGCAAAGTACTTTAATTTTATTCCTTTTTCTAGAGAGAAATCACTCATTTCAAGAGATGAAAAATAGGAAGCATTGTCAAATACTAGACATTCAGGAATACCGAAACGAGTGATAATATTTGAATTCAGGAAGGATATTACCTGGCTGGTGTTTACATCTTTTAATGGGGCAGCCTTGGACCATCTGGTGAAATAATCTGTGGTTGTTATGATGTATTTATGTTGCTGTGAGGATGTCATATTGATTGGACCTATAATATCCAGGCCCCACTATTGAAAAGGGGAGTCTACCGAAACTGGTTGCAGCAGGAATGATGGTTTCTACACTCATCCAGATGCCTTCTAACAGATTACACACTTGCGACACAAGACATGGGCATATTTGAAAAGGGTAGGCCAGTAATAACCAACTCTTAATACTTTGTGGGTAGTGGTGTCTCCACCGAAATGCCCACCAGCTTCCCCTGTGTGTAATTCTAATAAGACTTTTTCCGCTTCATCTTTTTCAAGACAGTGCATAAGTACTCCATCGAAATTTTGGCGAAACAAAATACCGTTTACTAGCTAAAAAGAAGAAAATTTCAATCTCAGTGCTCTCCTCTTTTTTGGATCAAGGGGACGGGGGGCTGATCCGTGTATAAGATAAAACTTGATGTCGTCATACCAAGGACTAGTAAGGTTTTGTGCATAGCAGATTTGATTTTGATCGTGCTGATCTTGAATTAGTGTATTAGTTTCATTTTGTTGTTCTATAGCTAAATCAGACCAATTTACAGAAACCTTGGCCTCTAACAATTTGTGCTAGGGTAAGTTCTATGTCATACTCTTGTAAGGAGGTGACCCAGTTTACCCTTTTTTCACCCAGTTCTTTCTGTACTAACAAATTTCTGACAGCAGGGTAAGGGACAATGATTTTTGTCCTAGATTTCAGCAGATAAGATCGGAAGTGTTTTACGTCTTTAAAAATAGCATAAGCCTGCTGATCTACTGCTGGGTAATTAAGTTCTTCTCCCTTGAAGGTTGAGCTCATAAAGGAAATTGGGATTTCATTGTTTTCAACATTCTTTTGGGTTAGGACAACATCATAAGACCGATCAGAGGAAAACCTGTAGAGGGTGAAGTCTCATGAAAAATCAGGGCTCATTAGAGAAGAAGTGTCTACTATAGCCTTTTTTATTGAGTCAAAAGCCTAACTTTCTAAAGGTCCCCAATGGTACTGTACATCCTTTTTTATTAAATTTTGTAATGGTATGACCATTTTTGAAAAGATGGGGACGAACCTCCTAACAAAGTTTATCTATCCTAAGAAAGATTGCATGGACTTTTTTGAAGAGGGAGGGGGCATTTTTGAAATGACTTGGGTCCTTTCAGGGTTAGTAATCATCCCTTCATTTGATACAATGAATCCGAGGAGCTTACCTTGTTCTACTACGAAGACGGATTTTTTAAAGAAATGTCGTACTTATGACATCGCTGCAGAACAGATCTTAGATGGGCTAGATGATCTCCTTTATTTTTTGAGAAGACAATGACATCATCTAGATAAACTACTACAGATTGATTGATTAAGCCATGGAAAGAGATATCCATCACTCTCTGAAAAGTGGCACCGACATTTATGAGCCCAAAAGGCATCTTCCTATAAGTGTAGGTACCCCATGGAGTACAAAAAGTGGTTTTGAGCTGGTTTGGGGGAGACATAAAGACTTGGTTATAACCTGAAAAACCATCTAGCAGCGATAATCTTTCAGAACCAGATACTTGTTGAAGGATCTATTCCATGGGAGGGACAAGGTAGTTGTCTTTATTAGACACTCGGTTTAAATTTCGAAAATTGACACATAGTCAGATTTCACCACTCTTCTTCCTCACAGGGACAAGATTAGAGAACCACTATGTATGTCTTACTGGGAAGATTATTTTAGCATTTAGGAGTTTGTTTAATTCTTTCTTGACTGTTGGTTCAAGTTTTGGGTGCATCTTTCTTAACTTCTGTTGAAAAGGTTGGGTTTGGGGTTTCATGGGAATAATGTGTTGTATGATGTTAGGATCAAAGGTCTTTAGGTCATCGTACGTCCAGGCAATGACATCTTTGAATTCCTTAAACAACTTAATAAATTCTATATTTTCTTGCTCAGAACATACCAACCCCAAATTGATGCACTGTGGGTTATCTTTAGCTCCCAAAATTACTTTTTCATGTGTCAAGGAAGAACTATTCATTTTACAATTCACTGATTTTCTGAACTTATCGTGAAGATCATAAAAATTTTCTAATCTAACCAAAGATTTTGGGATAGATTTTACCATGTCCAATGCAGACTCTGGGGATCTTGGATCTGGTATTACCGTAAAATCATGAAGGTTTTTGTCATGGGTACCTTCGTCAATAACTGCGCCCTGGAAAGTCTCTTCCATGTGAAGAAAACTGATGATCTGTTGATCGTCATCGAAGACTCTCCAATTTGTGATGTTGTCCAGGACGGTTGGTCTGAAAAACAACTCGACAGAAAACGCATTAAGAGATAATCCTTCTACAGGAAATTTTTTTGAGGCAATGTTAGCTAACAAATTAGCCTCAGAATTATTCAATCTAGGAATAGAATTTATGTTAAATGCGGAAAAATTGTTCATTAAATTCCATACCTTGGTTTGATATCTTTTCAGGTGTGGATATAAATAGTGGATAGAATTGTTTACCTGTCTAACCACGATTTCTGAATCACCAAAGACAATCAAATTCTGAATGTTCAAATCTAGTGCTTTTCTGAGACCTTGCAAGAGTGCTTCGTATTCAGCCGTATTGTTTGTGCATTTGAATTCTAACCAGAAATAAATCAAATTTTTGTTACCTGCTGGATCAATGAGCACGCACCCTGCACCAACTCCTTTGACGCAGGTGCGAGGTCACCTACCTCACCTCGCCCGCTCACAGGATCGTTCTGATCAGTTCATAAACATGAGCCGAAGCGGATCATTTGATTCCTGCTTGGAATCTCTTCTAAAACCCGATCCACAGGTCCTTCAACTCACCTGCACGGTCTTCGGCACTCGACCGTTGCCTTTTCCTCAGCTTTGATTTTGGGTTTTGGGGGTTTCAGACTCCCCGATATCGAGAATTTATCCTCTCAAACTCTCGACCTTTGAATTCACTGATGCGCCACTGTGCCTTAACTTCCCTTAGCCCTCCAGGCTAAACTCGGTTCCACGCGACCACAAATTCACATGACCGTGGTCAAACATCTCCCTCGGGACTTTGGGGTTCACAATGTTGAAGTGCATAAAAAATTTGTCCACGGGACTCCCAATTCTCTGAATCCCGATACACCCCCTTTATACTTTGGCCCCTTCCTGGATATGCCCCTAGTCAACGCAACCATCTCTCATATGACCACAGTCATATATTCCTATCGGGGTTCAGGTTTTCTCATATCAAAATGTATGGGACCTCTCGTCCTCCGGACCCCTGATGCGCCAATCCTCCAATGAATTCGCGACCTTGACCTTTCAATGGTCCTTTACCCCATCAGAATTTTGGACTTCACAAAACTAAAATGCACAAACTCTTTGTTCCTGGGATTCCCGATATCATGATTCCCGATACGCCGATAGACGACTTCCTTTCGGGATTTACCCCGATGGTGCTCAATTGTTGCCACGTGTCCTCCCTCAAATGGATGGCTGAGATTCCTCTCGCCAATTCGGAACCTCTGATGTCCTGACTTCCTCGACCTTGAGAGCTCTGATATCATGAGTACCGATATCCCGATGTCTAGTGCCTCGGATCTCCGGAATGGACGATCACGCGACACGCGTCCTCTCTCATATGGACGTCCCAAATTTGTGTCGGGGTTTTCAAGGTGGACTTACCCAATCTCCTGTCCATGGGAATGTCGATATTCTGATTCATGACGCCTCGATATCTCGATATGTGTCAGGACCTCCTTTGGGACTTTTCTCCTCCCATTCACGAGGTCAACTCCCTCACAAATTTCTGTAGATCTAACGGCTGTCGGGTCTCTACTCAAGATCAGACGACTCAGATCATTTCTCCTATGCACTCCTCCTCTAATTCTTTCTGGACGTGAAATCTTCAACGGTCCAGAAATCTGTCGGTTGTTCTGATGGCTGTTGTGCTCCCTTCTGAGCTTGCGCACTTTCGCCTTCCCAGACTTGGAAGAAAATTCAAATCTCTCAAAGGCCTCAACCCTTGCCCTTTTTCTCTGTGAGCTCCTTTACCTAAGTCCTCGCCTGCACATGTAAAAACATTGTTCCTCGTGAACTTATTTCCTCAAATCCTCAAAGGATTCTTCAACTCCTGCACCACTGCAGAGTCCTCTCATGCACACGCTGGTGCTATCTCTTCTGAGCTTCTGCAAACACTCAGACCCCTTGAGGGATTTTGTCTTTCTTCCTTTTCCCACATATGGAGAATATAATGCCTTCCTGGTAGTCTCTCGACTCAAGAAACCTCTTGTTGAGTCTTTCTGGGTGTTCAACAACCCTATGAAGATCCTCAAATGGATTCTTCTCCAAATCACAGAACTCAAAGAGTTATCTTCTTCCTGTGCCTACCTGCACACTTATTCAATGCCCACCTGGCAAAGTTTCCTCTCACATAACGTTCAACAATTCTGTCTTCTTTCTATGCACCTATGCACCTGCTCAATGCCCACCTGGCAGAGCTTTCAGAATCCTTAGTGATTCTGGCTTCAATCTGAACTCACAGCAGAGTTCTTCTTCAACACCCTGTGCCTATGCTCAATGCCCACTTGGCAAAGCTTTACAGAACTCACATAAAAGTTTTGTCTGCAACTGTGTCTCTAATACACAGCCTTGCCTCCTGAGGTGTTCAGAAACCTCAAAGGTCTTCCTCTCCTGAGTTGTTGACTCCAGTTCCTGTGCCACATCATGTCTTTGTCTAACTTCGCAGAGTTTACAAGTGCATCCTTTGTGCATGGCTATCAGAACCCACAGCGTTCTGTCACACCCTCCTGGTGTGAAGCCTCAAAGACCTTCACCTGAAATCAAAACAACCTGCAAATGTACAACCATAGCATACATTCACAACATATGAAGAACACTCACAGACATCCACATAACACAAAATTCATGCAGGAAAAATTGCTTCTGTTTTTATATTAAAAATGGCAAATGCCTGTATTTTACAAGGGTGTTCTTGAGCTCTCTCTGGCTCTCATCAGCTTCTACAACTACCACTACCACTACTCAAAATGAGATCCAAAATCTATTTTTACCTGAGGGGGCTCTTCGAGCACTTCCCTCCAAACTCACCTACCCTATTCAATTGCATTGAATCGTTGTCTAGTCCAGCATCTTGATCTAGATTTCAGCCTTACAAAATATTAAAGATGATCTTATCTATAGCATGCACAAAGGCATGACTTCCCAGCTCAACAGCGTAAAACATTAAAGTTACATTCAATTCAAATTCTAAATGAGGCTGCGCCTCTCTTCAGCGCACGATTTGAATTCGCTGGCGACTGGCTGGCTGGTTGGCTAACGTGGAGAGATGCTCCTGCATTATACTCCTCAGCTGCAAAATTCATGAGCTCCTGCTCATGAGCTTCCCACCTTAAGATGTGGAAATCCTCCTGGATCCCAAATAAATCTCTAGAGCTGCTCATATGCTCCATTCTGCTACTACTGTTGCTTCCGCGTTGCTGCTGTTGTTGCTTCCTTCTTTCTGCTCAGCATCTCCTTACTAGCAGTCTCTGTTGATCCTAACGTCAGCTCTCTGATCTCCCCGATCACTTCGTCCAGCTGCTCCAGTGGCTAGCTCGGCTCATACAGTGTCCTCAGTTGCAAAAATTTTTGGCACATGGGCAGATCACCATGATCTCCCATGCCTGCTTCATCAGTTTCCAACTTCACCCGTTGGATGTGCACACTCTGCACTTTCACCCTTTCTTCTAGGGGTTCAATTTGTTCCCACGGATTAGCCAAGCTAATGTTGTCTTCCTCTTCTTCTTCTGCTGCTGCAAACTACCATGTTGCAGCCTCTTCAGCTACATTGCTGAAAATATTGAGCCATTCCTCATAATGCTCATCATCCTTTTCTGCTTCTTCTGCTGTCAGCTTCAATGCAACAGCTTCCTTAGCTTCCTGGCTGAATATGTTGAGACATTCCTCAGAATGCTCATCTTCATCTTCTGCTTCTTTTTCTTCTTGGGCAGTCTTAACCACCTGCTCCAATTCCTCTTGGATAGTCACAGCTGACTGTTCTTCTGCTGTTTCTACATTTGCAACCCAAATTTCTGCCTCTCCTTGGGCAAGTGGTAGGAATACCTCGACTCCCCCAATCATCAGAATACTTCTCCGGTGTTCTTACTTTGTCAGCTAAATCCGCTGATCCAAGTTCACCTGTGAATTTATGAGACCCTTAATTAGTCTCACCTGCTCATCCCTGCCCACCTGGCAATATGGGATCTATTCGCTGCTTCCCTAGCAGACTATGAGATCAACCGATCCCACCTTCATCATCACTTCTTGCTAAATCAAGCTCACCTCCGAGTCTATGAGACTTTCAGATAGTCTCAAACGCTTATCTCTGCCCACATGGCAATCTGAGATGCTTCTGCTGCCCTCTTGGCAGTCTTTGAGATCCCGCGGCGATCTCTTTTCATTGCCCAGCTGGCAATGTAAAATTCCTTGGATTTCCTCCTGACAGTTTGTGAGACCCCACAGTGATCTCAACCTGTTTCCCACCTAGAAATCCAGAATTTCCTCTCTGCCCTTCTGGCAGTCTATGAGATCCCACAGTGATCTCAATCTGTTGCCCTCCTGGAAATTTGAAATTCCTCGACTTTCCTCATGATAGTCTGTGAGATCCCGCAATGATCTCAGTTCTTTCCCCACCTGGAAATTGGGAATTTTGGGGCTTCCCTCCTGGCAGTCCTTGAGATCTTCAGCTGATCCCATTTCATTGTCAAAATTATTGAGACTTTCCCCAGTCTCTGGTTCATAGACATGAACCATCTCTACTTCTGTGGTCTTGAGGTTTTCAGCATACCTTAGCCATCCTCTTAACATCCTTTTCTATCTTATGACCATCAGCTCCTTGACTGGCCATTTCATCTTTAGCTTCTTCATGGGCCACTCAGACACCCATCTCGACCTTTTATCCCGCAGCATCTCAATTTCGATTTCATCCAGTCTTGCGTTCATCTCAGCGAGTTCTTCATCCCATTCGACATCACTCATTAGTTCGAGTTCCTTCCTTCCAGCAAATCTATGGTCCTTAGTAGCCATGTTGCTACCTCTATTTGCCTTCCTAGAAAATCTGCTGCTGTCACTCTACACCCCAAGTGTTTCCAACTTCATCCTACAGTCCTCTTGACTGTCTCCTTTATCGTTGCCTACCTACAAGCAATCATCACAGAGTCTTCAGCAACTCTGTCTTCTTCAGCCTTCTCTCTTTGCTTGAAATATACAAACAGAGTTCTTGCTCTGATACCACTGGACGCAGGCGTGAGGTCACCTACCTCACCTCGCCCGCTCACAGGATCATTCTGATCAATTCATAAATGTGAGCCGAAGAGGCTCATTTGATTCCTGCCTGGAATCTCTTCTAAAAACCGATCCATAGGTCCTTCAACTCACGTGCATGGTCTTCGACACTCGACCGCTGCCTTTTTCTCAGCTTTGATTTCGGGTTTTCATGGTTTTCGACTCCCCGATATCGAGAATTTCTCTTCTCTCAAACTGTTGACCTTCAAATTCACCAATGCGCCACTGCGACTTAACTTCCGTTAGCCTTCCAGGCTAAACTCGAGTCCACGGAACCACAAATTCACATGACCACAGTCAAACATCTCCCTCGGGACTTCGGGGTTTGCAATGCCGAAGTGCATAAACACTTTATCCATGGGACTCCCGATTCTCCGAATCCTGATACACCCCCTTTATACTTTGGCCCCTTCCTGGATATGCCCCTAGTCAACGCGACCATCTCTCATATGACCGCAGTCATATATTCCTATCGGGGTTCGGGTTTTCGCATATCAAAATGTATGGGACCTCTCGTCCTCCGGACCCCTGATGCGTCGATCCTTCGATGAACTTGCGGCCTTGACCTTTCAACGGTCCTTTACCCCATCGGCATTTCGGACTTCACAAAACTGAAATGCATGAACTCTTTGTTCCCGAGATTCCCGATATCCCGATTCCCAATACGCCGATAGGCGACTTCCTTTCATGATTTTCCCTGATGGCACTCAATTGTTTCCACGCGTCCTCCCTCAGACGGATGGCAGAGATTCCTCTCGCCAATTCTGAACCTCTGATGTCCCGACTTCCTCGACCTCGAGAGCTTCGATATCCCAAGTACCGATATCCTGACGTCTAGTGCCCCGGATCTCCGGAATGGACAATTGCACAACACGCGTCCTCTCTGAGATGGACGACCCAGATTTGTGTCGGGGTTTTCAAGGTGGACTTACCCAATCTCCTGTCCACGGGAATGTCGATATTCCGATTCCCGATGCCTCAATATCCCGATATGTGTCGGGACTTCCTTCAGGACTTTTCTCCTCCTGTTCACGAGTTCAACTCCCTCACAACTCTCTGCAGATCCGACGGTTGTCGGGTCTCTACTCAAGATCTGACGGCTCAGATCATTTCTCATGTGCGCTCCTCCTCTAATTCTTTCTGGACGTGAAATCTTCAACAGTCCAGAAATCTGTCGGTCAATCTGATGGTTGTTGTGCTCCCTTCTGATCTTGCGCACTTTCTCCTTCCCAGACTTGGAAGAAAATTCAAATTTCTCAAAGGCCTCAACCCTTGCCCTTTTTCTCTGCGAGCTCCTTTACCTGAGTCCCCGCCTGTGTGTGTAAATACGTTGTTCCTCCTGAAATTATTTCCCCGAATCCTCAAAGGATTCTTCAACTCCTGCACCACTGCAAAGTCCTCTCATGCACATGCTGGTGCTATCTCTTCTAAGCTTCTGCAAACTCTCAGACCCCTTGAGGGATTTTATCTTTCTTCCTTCTCCCACAGATGGAGAATATAATGCCTTCCTGGCAGTCTCTCGACTCAAGCAACCTCTTGTTGAGTCTTTCTGGGTGTTCAGCAACCCTGTGAAGATCCTCAAATGGATTCTTCTCCAAATGACAGAAATCAAAGAGTTATCTTCTTCCTGTGCCTGCCTGCACACTTACTCAATGCCCACCTGGCAGAGTTTCCTCTCACAGAACGTTCAGCAGTTTTGTCTTCTTTCTATGCACCTATGCACCTGCTCAATGCCCACCTGGCAGAGCTTTCAGAATCCTCAGTGATTCTGGCTTCAATCTGAACTCACAGCAGAGTTCTTCTTCAGCACCCTGTGCCTATGCTCAATGCCCACTTGGCAGAGCTCTAAAGAACTCACATCAAAGCTCTGTCTGCAACTTTGTCTCTCATACACAGCCTTGCCTCCTGAGGTGTTCAGCAATCTCAAAGGTCTTCCTCTCCTGAGTTGTTGACTCCATTTCCTGTACTGCAGCACGTCTTTGTCTGACTTTGCAGAGTTCAGAAGTGCATCCTCTGTGCACGGCTATCAGAACCCGTAGCGTTCTTTCACACCCTCCTAGTGTGAAGCCTCAAAGACCTTCACCTGAAATCAAAACAACCTGCAAATGTACAACCACAACATACATTCACAACATATGAATAACACTCATAGACATCCACATAACACAAAATTCATGCAGGAAAAATTGCTTCTGTTTTTATATTAAAAATGGCAAATGCCTGTATTTTACAAGGGTGTTCTCGAGCTCTCTCTGGCTCTCACTAGCTTCTACAAATACAACTACCACTACTCAAAATGAGATCCGAAATCTCTTTTTACCTGAGGGGGCTCTTCGAGCGCTTCCCTCCAAACTTACCTACCATATTCAATTTCAATGAATAGCTGTCTAGTCCAGCATCTGGATCTAGATCTCATCCTTACAAAAATTAAAGCCAATCTTATCTGCAACCTACACAAAGGCACGGCTTCCCAGCTCAACAGCTTAAAACATTAAAGTTACATTCAATTCAAATTTTAAATGAGGTTGTGCCTCTCTTTAGCGTGCGATTTGAATTCGTTGGCGGCTGGCTGGCTGGTTGGCTGACGTGGAGAGATGCTCCTGCATCATCCTTCCTTAGATTTTTACCCATCGAAGTAAAGAGACCAGATTTGATTTTCGTCAGGTGCATGTAGCCACTAAACGAAGGTTGTTGACTATGTGCATGTCATAATTTCAGATTGTTGTTTTGGGTCAGTAATGGTAGAAGTTTCAGCCATGAAATTACCAAAAAAAGTGTCCATCCCCTGTATTTCAGGGGAATTGGCGGAAGAAGTGAATGGTTCATTAGGATCATTTAAATTGATTATCGTGAACTTAAGATAATGCTCACAATTTACCTTGATTTTGTTAGGCTTTCCATTCTCGGGCAGCCACAAGTGAGACCAATCTGTTGCAAAATAGCCATGTAGCTGTTCAAACCAATCTCTACTTAAAAACAAACCATACACTTCTGGGATATCTACGACAATAATATCAATAACTTGATGGACTTTAGGATTAGATGATAATCTGATAAGCACATTTTTTAATTCACCTATTACTTTAACAGTAGTTCGATCAAGTTGGATAATATTTAGGCTGGAAGGTTGAACTTTGACATTGATTTTTTGGTGGATAGACCAAGACATTACGTTTGACGATGCACCTGAATCTACCATACAATTATGTGCATTCCTATTGAAATTTTCAAAAGTCAACAGAAAGGGAGGGACATTTCTGCAAGTATTAATAGTAGAAGTTTGTTGTTTTTTAATCGCAGCCCCTGAAACTAGTTTATTTGCATTTGTTATACTTTTTACAGAAAGGTCTCTTTTATTAGAAGGATCTGACATCGTTTTCGCAGAGACCTTTTGAGGTGTTTTGGGGCTATTTTCAACAACTTTGTTGTTGTTCGGATTGTTGTTTTTGTTGTTTTTTGCAATATTCTGCAACATCTTTTGCAAAAGAAAAGGGAATTTTAATAATTTGTAAACAAAAATGTTAGCCCTAAGTTTTTTTAGATCCTCAATCAAATCATACTCTAAACTTGGGGCTGCTGAATTCTGTTTAGTTTCAATTGATTTAGACTGTTTTGGAGGTGCATTAGTTACAATTTTAGAAGAAGACTTATTTGTTGTCTTGGTCCTGGTATTGTAAGGATGCACTATTTCGAAATTAGCTTGAAAAATGCTATCCGAAAAATGTCCAAAAATGTTTGGGGAGGATTCGTCCTCTTCCACTATCTCTTGTTCAGCTACTTCTTCAGGAATCATGGGAGGAATCAAGTTATCATGTGCTTCTAGAATCGTCTGAATAGCGAATTGTAAGCTTTCTAGGTTTAAGCCTTTAGAATTTGAGTTAGGTCGGTTTGTGGGAAAAGGCTTTCTAAAAGGAGGTTTGTAAGGACCTTTGCTTGAAGAAGCTTCTTTAGCCAATCTTTTCAAATCTATAACTTGATTAGAAAACTTCTGAACGACCTTCTGTAAGTTTTCTAGATCTGAACTATCTGCTTGAGTTTTGTTTTGAGGAGGTCTAAGAAGGATTTCTATTTTCTTCTTGGAGGATGAACTAGTCTCTACCTCGTTACAGGTATTGTCTTTTAGGCTGAGAATATCTTTCTTGATTTGACTCGCCTCTTCGAAGGCTTCTAACAATGTGGCTTTCTTGGACCTTTTTACCCAAATGGCTATGTTTTTATGTAAGGCTTTCGTGTAGTATGCAACAATAAGATTTTTGGCAGGCGTCGAGTCCGTGGGGATTCGATTCTTTAATGTCAGGAACCTTTGATTAAAGTATTTTATCTTTTCTTTGGGGTTCATCTTTAAACTAGAGAGTTCCATGACTAGAACTTCAGGAGATATGTCGTCTCCGAATTTCTCAAGGAAATAGGACTCGAATCTATCCCATGAGACGATGGTGTGGGTTTGTTGGGAAAAGTACCAGGTAGAGGCATTGCCTTCAAAGGTGTAGGGAAAAAGCCTACATACTACATCTTTGTTTTCAACACTATGGAGCCTAATGGATAGCATGAATTTTTTGATATGATCCTCAACAATCTTCTTGGAGTCTGGCTCAAATTTAGGGAGCCATTTCTCTGGATGTTTAGGCAAAGGATGTTGGGGCCCAGGTATGGCCACTGCATCTTGATCGAGCCAAGGTCTGGCGGGATTGTTCAGATTGGCCATAGGTGTGGGTGGTGTTGAAGGCTGAGATGAGGAACTACCTTCATCTGATGATTCTTCTACAGAATAAGAAGGAGATGAAGGGGGTGGTGATGGTGGAATACCAGATCCTCCTGTTGTAGGAGTGAGGGTGTGATCTGGATCTGTAGGGTTTAGGGTAAGATCAGTACCTTCAAGTTTCTCCCTGATATCAGAGAAGTCTAATGGCTGGTTCAAAGTCCGACCTGGTTGTCTGATATGGGCCAAGGCACTGTGCGTCCTTATGAGGGATTGACGAACAATTTCTTGTACGTCGACCCCTGGGGGGTTTGGAGTTACTAGTTCAACGGTGATCCGTGGATTGTCATTTGATGTGGTTGTTGTTTGATGGATAATGTTGTCATCAGAATGACTTCTTGTTACTATAGGTGAGTGGGTAGGTGGGGGAGAAGTCTTGTGACCTCCTCATGCCATTAACAGTATTCAGGCCCTCCTTCTAGCTCCATTTGTTGATGGGCGAAATTGACCGCTCGTCAACTGGAAGAGTGAGTCTGGTCCGGGGTTGTCTAATTAACCTAAGCCATTTGGATTGACCCACCCTAACGGGTTTAATGGCTCTGTTGGCCAATCTAAAGTCCTAAGAGAAGTGAAAAAACAACTAAAAGAAATATAATAACTTACTAAATAATAGTTACTGAAATATATATGTACGTCTAGATATATATATATATATATATATATATATATATATATATACAATTTATCTAAATAATATTTGTATAAAAGTTCTATTGATCATATATACAATATATACAAATCACGATTTTTAATCTAAACTCATAAAAATCGAATGTAAATTGGTTCTTTTAACCACATTAATAAAGTAAGGGAAAAATACTATTTATTTTTTATTTGTTTTCTTGTATGTATACATTCATTGAATCAAATATTAAACTACTTAATTAAACAAAAGATATAGATAGTGGAAATCATTCTATATGTAAAAACTTCTATAATAAGCAAGTAAATGAAATAAAATAACAGACTAACCTTTTGATGCATCTGATGTCTGTACAATAGAGAATATCCAACCACCTTTATCCGAGAAGTAAACCTGCAACGAATCTTAAGATTGCTCCAAATAAATGCGAAACAATAATGCTAGAGATTGAGTCTTGATAACAGAACATAAAATGGAAACAGTCACAGTGATCTTATGATTTACAGGTAACTACAATGAGATAATCCTCGCTATAAGAACTTGTATTTAAACATTCAACAGAAAATTAGAGATAAATCTCCTAATTTAAATTGGATATATGATCACTGTGTATTATATCTAAAACATAAGATATGGACAACATATTAAAATGAATCATATCAACTTGCAATAAATCATGATGACAAAAGCAATCAACATCTATTATCAAATCGAAATAAACATAACTTGAACTAAAACATTGTACAAAAAAGCTAAAGTTGTAACGTGCATTCTGTTCCATTCAAGTCTGTGATTAAATGTCCATACTCTTTCCCCAGGCCGAGATGATCAACTGTTTACAAAATGATAGGTTTATAAAGGCCTCAGAAAAGATAATTGTTTCTGTTCCTGAGATCAAATTTATTTCAAAAATAGAGGGGGATGCAACCACCCTGATTTCACTAAATCCTAAGAAAAACTAACCACAGTTCATTTCTGTCCATTCAAAATACATCATAGATGTGACTGCAAGGTCTCAAGAGTGCTTCAAAACATTTTTGACATCATGGATCCCTGAATATCATGAAAGAGAAAGAAAAAAGAAAGATTTTAGATACCTTTTGTGTCATTAATTTACACAATTCGAATTGATATAACTGGCTACAGAATCTTACAATTCTGTAGCTAGTTATAATAGTAAAATAAATCTCATTTTATTTAATAAATAAAACAAACTAATTTAATAGTTAAAAATAGCTTATCCAACAAACCAAATAATCTAACTTAAGAAAAAAATCAAACATGTTATTAATCTAAGAGATCATACATGTAAACATGCAATCAAATCGTATCATGAAACCTTGGAGTTTACAATGGCTGTAGCAACCTCGACATTTTTAATTATCACATGACCTGTGGTTTTAATACCTTTTTCGTTCCCCTGGATGATGGATTCAAGCTTGTGGGTTTCATTTGTTAAAACATCGATCTTCTCTTTTAAAACCTTAACTCGTGATTGCAGAACTGGGATATCCGTATAATATCTTTCAATCCATGATAAACAGACCTCACACTATAACTGTGTGGTGTTTGCATTAGAACAAACAAGATTATGGACTAGAGCGTCCTCCAAACGAATATTAGGTTCATTGCAAATCTTGACACGAGGAAACTCTGGATTGTCTTTCAAATAAGGAGGCAAATTATAGACAAAGTTATAGGGTCGGGCAGGGTGTGGCCCGAATGACAAAGGGTCTTCCTCTACAAGGAATTTGTCAATTTCTGAGTCTAATATTTCGTTAACCTCGATCCTGCTAATCGCATTAGCATGAGAATTCATCTTATTATGAAGACTCTGTGAAATTAGCCTGCCAACTCTTTTATTTTTAAAATTGATATCAATATTACTCTTAAACCTCTTTCCTGTAGGTTTCTTCACAATTTTAACACAGTCCTTTGGATGTGTAATCTGTTGACTAGCTTGTTGAATGACATTAGGATCGATCAAGGGTTCGTTGTTAGGGGAAGAGACACAAGTCTGAGGAGGTGAAAGGGATGCCATCGGGTGGACAAGGGTTTCCTCAACCATGAGCTTATATACCTACCTAATATTAGGGTTACCATAACCATTTCGGGTTATAAACGAATCCCAACAGTCATCCTGTGACTCTAATTGATGTATGAGCATGATTTTAACTAGGCCGTGATGAAAAAGGCTAGAGTCTGACCTCTATTTCTTATATCTTTTCCCCATTTTATAAAGACTCTTGAGCAAGTAATACATCATATTCAAAGGGAAACCCATAAAACTCATAAGAAGGCGTAAATGGTACAAAAATACAAGCCTGAATTGTCCCTCACATGTAACAAATTGCTTTACCACAGCGAGTAAATCATGCCACCAAGATTTTAGGAATTAAATTGGCATACCTCTATCACGGCTTATTATTTTTCGAGATGTAAACAATAGGGTCCAAGGGACTTCCTCCACTTTTGCGTTTTTAAACCATTTCTGACCACTCACTGGCAATCCTGTGGCTTGATTCAGGAACTCCTCGGTAACCTCTAAATACACATCACCAACATTCTCCCTACAAACATCAAAGGATAAGGCGAATTCTTGGGCAACCTGAAGATTAAAACCCCGAAACTTCTTGATGAAAACATGCCATCCATTTCTTTCCAAATCCTCCCTAGCATCGTCATATGAGAGTAGGGTTTGGATACTTTTTGGTTCAATTCTTATGACAGGAGCCATTCTAGACGGGAGGGTAATCAAACAAACACAGCATACAGGTAGGGTTTGTAAAAACACAACCGAGCCATAACCCCGAGCCCAACAATGAATGGTGTAAAGACTAATACAATGGGATAGTCATTTAATCAAAACGAATGTGAAGAGGTTTGTGAAACCCGAGGCCATCACAAGTAATAATGGAGGTCTGCAAGTTATATGCCACCTTTTCATTCTGTACGAGCTAGGACCAAAACATTAAGACGAGAATGAGTGCACGTATCATGAGTTTAATTGCAAAGTTTGGGTAAATCAAAAATCGAAAAAAAACAAGAGTTTTGTGAAAGAAATGTGATCAAAGATCAAACCAAAACCATAAAAAAAATCAAATGGTGAGGGCATTTTGTTCATAAAACCATTAACTTCTTAAGCATGCTTAGCATTGAAAGGATAAAAAACAAAGAGGGTAATATCTTCATGGCAAGGAATCAAAACTCCATAATAAATTATATAAACAATTTGTCTTCAATGAAAATTTAAAATGATAATTGCAGTCATAAGTTTTCATGCTTTCATTCATGAAAACGAAGAATGAGTAGGCAATAGGTAAAAAGCGACGATTTACAACTGTCGTTTCGGAAACTATTCATGAAGAGTAATGAAATTTCATGACCCTGTGTAGGCAGCTATGTAGATCATTTAATTGATATATATAATAACAATTATATCGTTGCTGCCAACAGAACCCTATTCTTCTATGTCTTTCTTATTAATAACATCACTTGATGAGAATTAACTCTCTAGAGGAGTCGGTCCTTTAAGAAATTTATTGTCTTCTAATGTATAATTTAATTTTTTTTAAAGGCTCATTTTCCAAGAAAGAAAAGATGTGTTCATCATCAGGAAAGACTTGGTAAGATTCTACATTATTCTCAAAATGAGGATGGTATAAATACATCTATACAATTTGGTCTTTGAGGAAGCAATTTCCTTGAAGTATTTGTAGCAAGAAAAACAAGCATGTCATCCATTGAATCCATGTCTCTCTTGATATGTGTGATGTTAAAAGACAAAAAGAGTGATATCAAATACCACATTGCTTGTGTATATATTTTCATTAACTTGTTCAAGGGAGTATAGGTTCCTCTAACCATATTTATAATCAAATCTGAATACCCAAACACAGTAAGATGACAGGAACCAATATTAAAATCATTTACAATTCCCAATATCAAGTCTTAAAACTTTGTAATATTATTTGTGCAATAAAATTATAATTTGTAAGAAAATTTATGTAATACACCAAGATCGAGCCCCAGTTGTAAATGTGAATGTGAATATGTTTTATAGGCTGGTGATATAGGTATTATAAGGCATAAGGCTTATGTGATTATTAGGCCGGAGAGTCTAGATGCTAAATGCCATTGATCCTATTTTTGTATATGTAAACACTCATATCATTAATAAAATACATCGTTGTGTGTAGACCGACCACGATAAAAGAGTATGGGGGACTAAACTCCATTAGGAAGGGAAAGGGAGGGGATAAGATCCTAGGTAAGGGGGATAAGCTAGAGGTCTCATTACCAAAGGAATATTGTAATATTATTCTAAAGACTATGGCGAGGATAATTATTTTATCCTAAGTTCTTATGGGAAAGAGGATGAATCCCAAGTGGAGAAAAATGAGCTCTAGGAGAGCCATGTGTTATCAAGGGTGCATGCAAATATATGTGGGGAAATTAGTCTATTTTTGGATCCTTCCCCATTCACTCACACATTCACTCTCTCAACCATCCTCTCCATTAGTCGACCTCTGCATCATTCACACACCCTTGGAGCCCGCATGCACTCTTGAACTATCCCATACATTTTCTATTATCAGTAGAAAACCATATTCCTCATGGGCAACATAGTGCACATGTACCTACCTGAGCCTATGATGTACTTGTTTGATATGAAGAGGACCTATTCCAAACCTGAAGGTTGTTGTTTCTTCCATCACATGTGCATTAGTTTAACATCATTGTTTTCCTCACCATTAACTGTAACAGGTTGACTTAAGAGCTGGATTGAAGAGACAGGTTCTCAGGCATGTGAGCAAATCTCTCCAGGTGAGAGAGTTTGTTGGGGAAGTGATTTTCCTAAGGGATCACAACTGCAGCTACAGTGCTCTGGCACTTCTTTTCCAGCATGTTTCTAAAGCTCTAGAAGGGAAGTGGGGAAATCGAAGGACTATTGAGCAGAGAAGGGGCACACTTCCTGGGGTGGGATAGGCATGTGGGGAATGAGATATTGTAGGATGGTAGTTTTAGTTTTCTCTTGGAACAAGATCCTTCATGTTGTTTGTGTTGTCTCATTCTAGCCTAGGAATCCCTATACCCAGGTGGATTTTAGTCCCAGCTCGGGGGTGACCCACTGCTAAGAGTGATGAGCAGTGTGGTCTAAGGCTGGGAGGATCGTGGAAGGTTTGCACACAGTTGGTGGTCTTCTAGAAAATAAAAGTATAAATTGTGTATTAGTTTACATGTTATGTAATTATACTTGTGTTAATGTTAATTATGGGTTTTTCCTATGTATGTTGCATGTATATTGTTACTATTATTTCCGCATGAATATGTGTATTTGTAGAATATTCTTATATGATTAAGTTTTATATTATATAAATATGTAATTAAAGTGTGTTATGGAGCAACATGGACCACCCTAGAAGGTCAAGGATGTTAAAATATGGTATCAATGCTCTAATTTTCAACACTGAGCCTGGATGGGTCGTGTAAGTGGAAATTGAAGAAAACGTTTCACAGAGAGTTATTGTTGAAATGGAAAAAAATCAAGTTTCAAAGAGTCCAAGAGTTCCAAGAGGGTGCTGAGAGCACACCTTAATGTTTTTTGAAATATTAAAATGTGTAGCAGTTCGTAAAAATGCAATGGTCGTTGGAACTGAGCGTGGAAGAACGAGGGTCGCCGGATATGGAAAAGCAGCATGGGGGTTAAAGCCTCAAGTATTTCATACTTCACTACTTCAGAATCTTTTAAGTCTTCAATGCAAGGAGGTAAAGGTACCAAATCTCTGAAGTCCTAGAATGAATCTATGTTGTAGATCACTGGGAGGAGTACATGACCATCGTATTTGGCCAAGGAAAGATCTGGGTCATTGGATCAAGCACAGACCAAGAGGTAAAGGAAAAGGGAGAATATCAGATCCTATCCGTCAGATATGCACGTGCGAGCGAGTGTGAGCCATAGATCTTGCAATAGTTCAGAGGTTCGACACTCCAGGAGAAACGATTCCTTATGATGCTAGGAAGAAAACCTCTCAAAGTCCCTAACTTCATAGAAGATCTTGACCGTTCACCGTTAAGGAAATGTCTCAATGGATTAGCAAGTGTTTGAAAGTTCAACGATCTAGAAGATCAGTGTTGAAAAAAAAATGGTGTAAAAAGGCCCGAAGTCCCGAAGTCCAGAGTCAATACAGACCGTTCATGTTTAGGGACATGTGTCCGCAGATTAGTGATTATTCGTTAATTTGACGTTCAAGGAATTAGTAGTGTTATGTTTGGAAGTTCTCTGAAACCCTGAAGCTCCAAAGTATTGAAGTAAATCAGGATCATCTGTTTCCAAGGAAACGTGTCTGTATATTATCAAGTATTCGGCCTATCAGAGTATTGGAGGCAAAATTTGTTTTGGTGTAAAAAAGTTTCGAAGTCCCAGAGCATCGTAGTCTTGAAGCTCCAGGGAGAAATTGTTCGAGAGTTAGGAAACTTAGAATTAGGGAGTTTTGTTGTATGTTGAATAATAAAGTCCCAAAGTTGGGAATCCCATAGTGCTTTTTTACCATATATCTCATCAGGGGACCTGGATCGTTTTTTCTTAAAACCTTCGGAGGTTAGCCACTTTGGCGTTTGGAGGAAATGGAGTGTGTTATTATAAGATCCTCCGAAGCCCAAATCTCCATAGTTGGAGGCGGTCGGATTAGTTCACCACTTTGACATTCAGAGGGAATGTTTTTTTGTGTTTGAGGAACCTTCGAAGCCCAAAGTTCCAAAGCACTGAAGCCCCAAAGCTCTGAAGAATCGCTTGTTCAGAGGTTTTCCACTTCGACATTCGGAGGAAATGAAGTATGTGGAAGGAGAAACCTTTGAAGCCCAAATTTTTGTATCTACGAAGTGTCTAATCTCTATATAAGTGCCTTTCAACTAATTTCTCATTCATAGCCCATGGTCATATGAGTTTATGGTTGAAGTAAAGGGGGCTAGTGCCTGAAATTTTTTATTTTTGAAGGGAGAAAGGGGCTTAGAAAAGGAGCCTGCGGGGTTTTTAATTTGTACGGACCTGGAATGGAGGGAAAGTATAGAAGACAATAAACCTAAAGAGAGGATTCATCCCAAGATACCCGAGCTAGTTCAGCTCTGAAGAAGAAGAACAATTGTACAAGGATTACATCACAGAAAGGACAATTTTCAAATATCCATAAATTTCTTCTCAAGACTCTAAATTGAGCATGGAAACAAGCACTGGAAAGGTATTGAACAGTATAATATAAATACTCACCCAAAAAATTGACCTGGGCAGGAAATTTTCAAGAAAATAAGAAGAAATAATTATGATGCATTATGGAACCCTGAATGAATGAGATAGCGGGCAATGACCAAGACAAACACCTATTCAATGTTGGGGTTGCATGGGAGGTCATAATTATATATATTTCCCTCACAAAGGTGAAACAATGAGATCTGTTCACAATGTACAACAAGCTGAAATAGTGGAATCTGTTTATAGGAGCTAAAAGAAAAAAATTAGTGAGATGGTAAAGTCATGTTCAATGGACATGAATGGACTGAGCACCAAGGCATATTAAACATCTTTCCTTTAGGTTCCTATGAATGTATTATTGGAATGGATTGTTTGGACCAACACCATGCTATCCTAGAATGTCATAACAAGGCATTTACATGCTGGGATGGGAAAGGGAACCTAAGGACAGTGTAGGAAATTCCTAGGGTAATAATTGTCAGAGAAATCTCACCATTGCAGCTGAAGAAAAGTTACAGGAAAGAGTGTCAAATATTTGCAGCTCATATGGAAGAGACACCTAAGGATAGGGTGTCAAATATTGAATATTATTCAGTCTAAGAGAGGCCAATGTTAAGATAAATAAGTACATAGTGGGAAGACCTATTCTATGCATATTGATAAATTAGGATGCTAGTATTCTGATAAATAAAGAAAAAGTGTATACATGGAGAGAGTGGAAACATATCCAAGGATCAGTCCTATATATTGGAGATAGCACCTCCATTTTCGCTATCATAGTGCACGGTGGAAGCATGGTATGAAGAGAATCAATCTGGAATGATAGAAGTTGATTATGCATGTCAGGTTGAAAATCATATGGGTCAAGATAGGACAAAGTAATGGTTCATTAAGAATATCCAAGTGCTAGTATGTCCAGTCAAGGAAAGGCTAAATCAATTGCTTCAAGAAATAAATTGGTGTTAAATATCCAAGGTTAATCAGAGAACATGACTGGAAATGTAATTTGGTCAAGTGGGATTTGGATCAGAGGGATCCAAGTAATAGTGGAATGCTGAAAATTAATATCAGCATAATATATGGTCACAAGTGTGCAAGGTAGATAAGAAATATTATAGCACGGAGATATCAAGTCAAGACGAACTTAAAAATGAAATGAATTTCTAAAGAGAAATCAATAAGGAACCATGAAGAAGAAAATGGTTCTATGTTTGGTTTTTAATGCAAAAGAGATGGTGCCTGTCAAGAATCCATCTCAAGTGGCATAGAGCCATGAGTGACATTTCCAGAGGTTGGAAGTATCATTGGAAATTATGATGATAAATTAAAAGTAGTGTTAATTAATTCCATTTAATTCTATGCATCTGGAAAAGATGGCATATGTGCATCCTTATAGTATGCTAGAGATTGGCTATGGAAGTCAATTTTGAGGCTAGTTGGCTAAGAAAAGAGAAGAGAATGCTGCAAGAAACCTCAAGTGCTAATGTATTCAGTCAAGAAAGGGTTGAAGTAGTTCATTCCAAAAAATTAAATTGATATTGAAGACCCAAAGTCTATAAGGCAACATGTTTTGAAGTATAATTTTTCCAACTGTGAGTTGGGTTAGAAGGATCCAAGAAATAAATGAATACTGAAGGTTAATATCAACACAGTATTTGGCTGGAAATGCAAAAAAATCCAAGAGTGATTTGTCTAGAAAGTGCTCAGGTCAGAAATAATCACGTATAGTGATTACAGTGAGAGAACGAGAAGATTCAGGAATCCGAGAAGAATTGAAGACTTCTGGGATCAACAAGGAAAAGTGGTATAGGGAGAAAGAGGTTGATGCAATTACTATAGCAACAATTATGTTATGACTTGTTGGACACCCACACACATAAAGAGAGAATTCCTGCATGTTACATGTGTTTCTACTGATGTTGCAACATATGGAAGGAAGCAACAGAAAGTTGAAGTGTTGATTATAAGACTGATAAAAGAGGCATGGGAGATTCTATTGTCATCAGATAATCAGGTAGAATCAAATTAATTTAATGGAAGCTATGAAGGTATGATTTTTATTTACTCTTATTGCATAATTGATGAAGGGAATTTAGGTAAGAATTTCATCAACCAGATTTATTTATAAAATCACAGTATTGTATTATTTGAATGCATAAATGGGAATAAGATACCACTAGGTGCAGTAAAGGATGGAGGCATGTAATAATTATCAAAGATTCTTAGATTTTGAATACACACACTTACATAGTAGCATGTCATGTTAATTTGTTTATGAGGTAATAACCAAAGCAATAAAGGTTATGAACCTGTTATAGGAATGGATCCCAGAAAATCTAGTCATGTATGAGACCATGACATGGTTGGTTATGGAAAGATATGGTTATGGAGAGGCTACAAACCACAAAATTATCCAATGATATTCCTACTTATAAATAATACTTGTACTGCAATTTTTTTTCTAACACTAATGAACACCACCAAATTATATTGTTGGTGTAGTGTTCGGGTCGAAAAGGAAGACATCCAAATAATTGAGAAGATAATAGTAAGTGTATGGCGAATGTGTTAAGGAATTGGATAGATCTCCAATTTACCAATGGTGAGATACATGACTTAGATATATAGAATGTTGATTAATTGGGTTGGTTTTCATTGATGTCAACCCTTGAACAAAGTCTGGTAGCAAATTATGGTAGCACAAAGGTTTGGGTAATGGACCCCAATTGTTTTGGTGGATAATGGTATGAGTTTTGATATATTTGTAGGAAATACTATTCTATATGGACATTACATGTCATTCTATTTCCAGTGGTATGTGGAACATCACATAACTCCTCACGGTTAGAGAGTTATGGCCATGTGAAGTTGGAGAACCCTCAGAAGTCATCTAGAAGCCCCAAAAGGTCAAAGTAGTCAAAGTGGTTGCAAAGAAGAAATTATTTAAATAATAAAGTGAAGTGATGAGTGTACTATAATTCAAAGTGGATACAAACAAAATTATTTAAATACTAATGTTAATGGAGAAATTACTAAGTGGACAAGTGGTTAGAAGTGGGTTAGCCCTAAAATAAGGAAAGTGGGTTAAGATGGTTAGAAGGTAATTTAAATAATAAAGTGAAGTGATAAGTGTACTATAAGTCAAAGTGGATAAAAAATAAATTATTTAAATAATAAATTTAATGGATAAATTACTAACTGGACAAGTGGTTAGAAGTGGGTTAGCCATAAAATAAGGAAAGTGGGTTAAGATGGTTAGAAGGTAACCCCTTCAGGAAGCTACATGAAAGTATAAATAAGAGGCAAGGGTCTCTCATTTTTATATCAAACTTGAGAATATTGAATGTCTACAAGTGACCGAGGTACCCAAAGGATATCTAATATGAATTTCAGAGGGAAGGTGAATTAAAGAAGGCCAAAGTTCAAGGGAGGATAAATTGTTTTGATGATGCTTTCTAAGGTATGTTATTTACAGGTCATCTCACCATTTTCACAATAACATTTATTTCTAGAATGATTCAGAATCTGAAATTAGGAGACCATTGAGGAAACCTATCCAAGTAGTTGTGATAAAAATTTCATCTTTTGGTTCGTTGTATTTTTGGAGTTACACTCTGTGGAAAATAGGGTTTGTGGCTAGTCCTGAAACTAGTCTAAAATAGGCGTTTCGGGTAAAAACGACATAACGTATTCATAACATATCCAAATTCAGTAAGACCAAATGTAGTGGTAAGATTAAAGTATGTAGTATTATGTGTACCATTTCCATATCCATACAACAAATATTCCGTGCGAGTAATTCTCTACAAGTTATCTCTCTAGAATAAGCCAAAATTCAACAAGGTATGCCATTTTTTCTATAACTCCTTTTCTGAGAGGTACCAAGTAGTAAAATCTAAAGGAATTGCATAAAAGAAACTGAAGAATATTGTGTACCATTTTTATATATGTATTCATTACAGGTACATAGTTATTATTATTGCAAGTTAGGGTTGTTGACTAATCCAAAATTAGTCATGTGAGACTAAAGTAAGGTTTGATGTAATGGTTTATGGTATTTGGTTGCTAGAGAACTTTTTGGTGGTTATATTGGTATATGTATTTGGTATATGGTTGAGTTACATGTTGGGTGTGTGTTTGAGATAATTAGTTGATGAGTTGGCACATACATGAGGTGTATAGTTGATGATTGTGGTACATCTTGATGAGTCATAGTTGATGAGTAGTTGATGCATGATTGGTACATACTTGGTACATGGATGGAGGCACTTGTTAGTAGTATTGTTGACACATGGTTTATGGATGATGTAGAATACTTGTCTTGGTATATTATTAGAAGCATGTATTGATCTTGGTGATGTTTATGATTTGTTGTGTTATGCTTGGTTGATGCACATCTTGGTGATATTATGAATATGGTTGAGAGTTGTCTTGGTGATATTATGAATATGGTTGAGAGTTGTCTTGGTGATTGATCTTCATGAGTTGATCTGATTTGGTTGATAATATTGATAAGACAAGTTGTTGTGATAGGTTTTTTGGACATGTTACTATGATAGGTTATTTTTACAGGTTTGGTGCATGGTTTATGCATTTGTTTATGGTACAGATTGAGGTATAGGTTGATGTATGGTACATGTTGGCACAGGTTATTGGTAGAGGTTATTACAGGTTGTTTGGTGCAGGTTGATTAGTACAGGTTTATAGCAACATATCTCACAGTGATAGTGTGACAATGGTTCCATCATTCTATTTATATTTCGGGGTGGTTTGACAGGGAAAGGATAGGTGGTTGTAGCTTGAGAACATAGGGGGTTGTAGACTCCTTATAGTTATAGCCATAAAATTGGGGAGTTGGATCTTCCTTCATGTTGTAGCCTGAGAAACTAGGGGATTGGAGCCTCCTTCCAATTGCAGCTGTAAAACAAAGGAAGTTGGTGCTTCCAATGAATTTAATTCTTAAAGACATATAAGGAAAAACATTATGTGGTTTTCTCCCGCATTGGGTTTCCGCGTAAAAACATTGTTGTATTATGTATGTGTATGAATTCTCATTTGTTCATTGTTTATTTACTCTAAAACTATTGGATAATAATGTTACATTGATATAAAACTTTCATTTTATGGTTAAATGGGATTAAATTGCTCTATTATTGATTCATCCCCCCTCTCAGTAATTGAACAATTAGTATCGGAGAAGGTTCCTTCAGGAAATAGTTTAACCACTGGAAGGATATCATGGATTATTCTGAGAATGGAGTACCACTTTTTAATGGTCAGAATCGTTTAAAGTATATGTTATGGAGTGGAAGGATGATTTTTTTTTTTAGGAACAGGGGTATTATATTTGGCTATCAGTCGTTACAAGATATGATAGTTCAAAAAGGGAAAAGACTATAGCCAAGAAGGAATTGAAGAAGAATAAAAAAAATAGCAATGGATTTCATCTGGGAAGCATTACCCAATCCGGTGAGAGAAAAGGTTAGTAAATGTTCATCAGCCAAAGAAATTTGGGATAAGTTACATGACATATATTTTTCACCCATAGCAGATTCATAAAATGGGAAAGAAGATGAAGATACATATCAAGAAGAATTATGTTAACCATGTCAAACAGATTCAGAAGATGAAGAGTACATAATCACCAGAGGTATGTTGTTTTTCTTTAATTGTGAAAAACACAGACATCTTGAAATAGAATGCCATGAAGGAAATGAGATAGAAAAAATAATTGAAAAGGAAGACAATTATGAAGCATAATTGATTAGTGCTTTAGATGAACTAAGAGAAGAAAACAAGTCACTCAACAAATAATTAATGAAACAAAAGGAAATTGTTCACATTTTTGAAGAATCCCAATAGGTCATCGAGAACTTAAGAACTCAGCTAGAAGAAGCCAGAAATATTGAAGAAAATATCGAATATCAAAAGAAATATTTGGAAGCCAACATAGAATCACAGAAGGAAGAAGCATAAATGAGAGAGAAGATATTGACATATCATCTTAAAGAAAGAAATAATGATCTAAACCATCTTGAGGTAGGGTTTGGTCAAGAAGAGAAAGGACTCGAAGAAGAAATAATCACATTAAAAATTCAACTTGAAGAAGAGAAAAGAATAGAAGAAGTCATGAAGTCTCAGATAATGAATAAAGAAGAAGAGGTGGAGAATATTGAAGAAGAAGTTATCACATTGAAAAGTAAAATTGTCAAGATCAACAAGAATGTTGAAGAGACAGAAACATCCACATCAATTATTGAGAATGAACAGAAGTACTCTAGGTTGCTAGAAAAGAAGAATGAAGAAAATAGAAAGAGTTATGCAGAAGTACTCAAGGGAAGGAATCCTGGTCAACCAGAATCTAAGAAAACTATTGAAGATACATATTCAAGAAGACCATCCATGTTCAAGCCACAAAGAATATTCAATCATGATCATGATCAGTCAATATAGAAATTTAGAAGGACTACACCACAAAGAAGATCATTCACTCCCAGGTATGAAAATTTCTTTTATGGTCATTGTTTTTATTCTACTAATTTTGGACATAAGGTTGTAGATTGCAGGAATTATAAAAAAAATGTTCAAGCAAGAAATGCTATGTGGCCCCACGTAACATTGAATGTTACAAACGTTATAACTATGGACACATAGCTAATGATTGTAGAAGCATGATCGATAATTCCATGAAAGAGAACAACGATATCAGATATAAGAAAGTATGGATAAGAAAACAGAAAGAACAGGTGAAAAAAGAACAGGTCCCATAGATCGCAAGATTGGAAATAAAACGCAATGAAGAAAATTCTACAGAGAAAATTAAAGATGTCAGATACAGAAAGGTTTGGAAAATAACTGAAAGAAAAGAAGGATAGGAAAATAAGGAACAGGTTCAAGAGATTGTACTTTCAAGCATTGTAGTGAAAGATGAATCCACATACAAAAAGAAATAAGTCAGAGCTCATAGAAATGATGAATCTACCAATGAATATGATGATGAATACACATCATAGAAGGAATTATTCTAATCCATATGACTTAGAGACTCCCAGTTAATATGAATATTAGACAGGGGGAGTCTATGTGGTAGTTGTGACAGACCAAATAACCATCCTTCGAGCAACTTGCAAAGTTTGAGTAGACAGATCCAGAGCAGTCAGTTAGTTGAAGTACAATCAGTTGTAGTAGTAAAGACTTCATGATAGTATAGTGATAAATGGGTCATCATTATGGATAGTTGTGCACTAGAGTCTTGGAAAATATGGACAAATATGGATTCGTAAGAACACTTAGCAAGTTTGGACAGATATATGATAGTGGATGAGAGCATGGATTCATAGAGTGGTTCAGAGACAAAGGAACATTATCATAATGGATGACAATTACACAGGAAATGGTTCGAACAATGCTAATGGATTCCAAATTGATAGATATTTCTGGACACATGTATTGCATACAACAACTCACATTCAAAACAGAGTAATGTTCAAAAAAAACAATGACAAAACTCCCTACGAGATATGGAAAGGAATACTAGAAAATGTGAAGAACTTCAGAGTATTTGGAAGCAAATGCTACATTAAAAGAGAAGATGGAAAAATGGGAAAGTTTGACTCTTGTGTGGACAAAGGAGTACTTGTTGGTTAATCAAGTACAAGGAAAGAATACAAGTGTTACAATATAAGGTTGAACAAAGTGTTGGAAAGCATCAATGTAACAATTGATGAAACAAGTGGACGAGAATTAAAATAAGAATAAAATGAGTCAGTGGAACAACTTTATGAAGAAGAAGCAAAATATGAAGAAGGGTTCAAGAAAATGAAGTGTAGACAACAACCTCTACATCAAGGTTAAGGCAGAAATTTGCAAAGAATATGCAGAATGAATTTGAAATGTCATTACTTAGAGAACTATCCTTCTTTCTGGATCTTCAGATACGTCAAAGTAACTAAGGAATTTTTATTTCTCAAACTAAGTATATCAGAGAAATACTAAATAGGTTCAGAATGGAATATTGCAAACTAGTTACCACTCTTATGCAAACCAGTTGCAAGTTGAGCAAAGATGATGATTCAAAGTCTACAGACCAGAGGAAATACAGGTCAAGGACTGGTATCTTATTATATGTGACAACATCCAGACCAGATGTAATGCATGCAATTAGACAGGTGGCACGATTTCAAGCAGCACCAAAGGAATCACATGTATTAGCAGGGAAGAGGATTTTCAGATATCTCAAAGGAATAGAAGAGTTTGGATTATGGTATCCAAAAGGAAAGGATCTATCACTTATTTCCTACACAGATGCAAATTGGGCAGATTGAACTGATGACCAACGAAGCACCAATGGACTAGCATTCTACTTGGGTGAGTGTTTAGTATCTTGGCTAAGAAAGAAACAATCATTAGTATATTTATCTACATCCGAAGAAGAGTATATTGTAGCAGCAGGATGTTGTACTCAGGTTCTATGGATGAAACAAAATTTGACAGACATACAGATTGAGTATGATGAGCCCATTCCAATCTATTTTGATAATACAAGCGTCATCAGTATCTCAAAGAAATCGGTGATGCACTTAAATATGAAGCACATTCCAATAAAGTATCACTTTCTAGGGGACAGGTTGTAGAGAACAACATCAAAGTTGAATATGTGGGCACAAAAGAACAATTGGTAGACATCTTTACAAAACCGCTTCCAAGGGAATCCTTTGAGTATCTTTGCCAGCGACTTGTAGTATTTTATACTTCAAAATGAATTCTATTGATTGCTTATCTTATATGTCTTAGACTTACATGAGGAAACACCATAAAGAGGATAGTTCAAGTTGGGATATCAGTTTCAGGAAGAGTTCAGTCAGCGGGAGCAGCCCCAGGTGCAAAGATACCTTTTCCATTGAGGACAAAGGGGGATATTTATCAGATGCAAAGGTAAATTCTTGGATAAAGAGAACAAAGGCATGGTTCCAGGGGGAGCGATGGTCACAGGGGGAGCATGAGTGATATGACTTCAATATTTCATCAATTTTTTTCCATCAATGCCAAAGGGGGATATTTCTGATTAATTGTGTTGGTTGTCATTTATGTCAACCCTTGAAGAAAGTCCGGTAGCAAATTTTGGTAGCACAAAGGTTTGGGTAATGAACCCAAGTTTTTTTATGGATAATGGTATGAGTTTTGATATATTTGTAGGAAAGATTATTCTAGATGGATAGCACATGTCATGCAATTTCCAGTGGTATGTGGAACTTCACATAGCTCCTCACGGTTAGAGAGTTATGGCCATGAGAAGTTGGAGAACCCTCATGAATCATCTAGAAGCCCCAAAAGGTCAAAGTAGTCAAAGAGGTTGCAAAGAATAAATTATTTAAATAATAAATTTAACGAATAAATTACTAAGTGGACAAGTGGTTAGAAGTGGGTTAGCCCTAAAATAAGGAAAGTGGGTTAAGATGGTTAGAAGGTAATTTAAATAATAAAGTGAAGTGATGAGTGTACTATAAGTCAAAGTGGATACAAAAAAAATTATTTAAATAATAAATTTAATGGATAAATTACTAAGTGGACAAGTGGTTAGAAGTGGGTTAGCCCTAAAATAAGGAAAGTGGGTTAAGATGGTTAGAAGGTAACCCCTTGAGGAAGCTACATGAAAGTATAAATATGAGGAATGGGTCTCTAATTTTTATATCAAGCTTGAGAATATTGAATATCTACAAGTGAATGAGGTAACCAAAGGATATCTACACCGAATTTCAGAGGGAAGGCGGAGTAAAGAAGGCCGAAATTCAAGGGAGGATAAATTATTTTGATGATGCTTTCTAAGGTATGTTATTTAGAAGTCATCTCACCATTTTCACAATAATGTTTATTCTAGAATGATTCAGACCATGAAATTGGGATGTCGTTGCAAAAACATATCCAAGTAGTTGTGATAAATATTGCATCTTGTGGGTCGTTGTACTTTTGGAGTTATACTCCATGGAAAATAGGGTTTGTGGCAAGTCCTGAAACTAGTCTAAAACATGTGTTTTGCGTAAAAATGTCATAACTTCTTCATAACAGATCCAAATTTGGTAAGACTAAATGTATTGGTTAGAGTACAATCTGTAGTATTCCATGTACCATTTTCAAATCCATACAATAAATATTCTGTGTGGGGCATGCTCTACAAGTTCGCTCTCTAGAATAAGACAAAATTCAACAAGGTATGCCATTTTTTCTATAACTCATTTTGTGAGAGGTTCCAAGTAGTGAAATCTGGAGGAATTTCATAAAAGAAACTGAAGAATATTGTGTACCATTTTTAGATATTTTTTCATTACAGGTACATAGTTATGATTATTGCAATTTAGGGTTGTTGACTAATACAAAATTAGTCATGTGAGACTAAAGTAAGGTTTGATTTAATGGATTATGGTATTTGGTTGCTAAAGAACTTTTTGATGGTTATATTGGTATATGTATTTGGTATATGGTTGAGGTACATTTTGGGTACATGGTTGAGACAAGTAGTTGATGAGTTGGCACATACATGAGGTGTATAGTTGATGATGTTGGTACATATTGATCAGTCATAGTAGATGAGTAGTTGATGCATGATTGGTACATACTTGGTACATGGTTGGAGGCACTTGTTAGTAGATTGTTGACACATGGTTTATGGATGACGTAGCATACTTGTCTTGGTATATTATTAGAAGCACATATTGATCTTAGTGATGATTATGAGTTATTGTGTTATGCTTGGTTGATGCACATATTGGTGATATTGTCCATATGGTTGAGAGTTGTCTCGGTGATTGATGTTGGTGAGTAGATATGATTTGGTTGATAAGATTTATGAGACAGGTTGTTGTGATAGGTTGTTTGGACAGGTTATTGTGACATGTTATTTGTACAGGTTTGGTGCATGTTTGATGCATTTTTTTATGGTACAGGTTGATGTATGGTACATGTTGGCGTAGGTTATTGGTATAGGTTGTTACAGGTTGTTTGGTGTAGGTTGAGTGGTACAGGTTTACAATTGTATATCTCACAGTGATAGTGTGACAGTGGTTCTGTCATTCTATTTATATTTCAGGGTGGTTGAAAGGGGCAAGGAAAGGTGGTTGTATCCACCTTCTGGTTGTAGCCGGAGAAAATAGGGAGTTGTAGCCTCCTTCTATTTGTAGCCATAGAATTGGGGAGTTGGAGCTTCCTTCAGGTTGTAGCCTGAGAAACTAGGGGGTTAGAGCTTCCTTCCAGTTGTATCTGGAAAACAAAGGAAGTTGGTGCTTCCAATGAATGTAATTCTTAAAGACATATAAGAAAAAACATTATGTGGTTTTCTCTCACTTTGGGTTTGCACATAAAAACACTAGTGTACTGTGTATGTGTATGATTTCTCATTTTTTCATTGTTTATTTACTCTGCAACTATTGGATGATAATGCTACATTGATATAAAACTTACATTTTATGGTTAAAAATGATTAAATTTATCTATTATTGATTCACCCCCCTCTCAGTAATCCAACAAAGCATTCTTAAAATCAATACAAAGGTGCATTGAATATATATGCATCAAGAGTTGCACTCATGCATAGTAAGTGGTAGAGTTGCATTCATGCATGATAGAATTGTATGCTTGAATGCATTTTCTGAATGTGTTTTGTGAATGCTTGCATATATGATATTGAATGGAAATAATTATAATAACAACATAAATGTTACTAAATCATGGAGTTGAGAACATTTAGGGAGTTGTTAGACATTGCAATAGGAAAGTTGCAAGTCAATTAGTCACATGAGAATTGACTACAGGACATTTTTCTATTAAGGAAATAGAGTGATGAACTTACTGATATAAATTTTGAACATGCATAGGCATAGAATGATAATTCATTCTCTTTGATAAATTGTTTGATAGTGTGAATTGAATTGTTAAGTGTAGACAATTCTAAGACCACTTCGTAAGGTTTTCATACATATTGCAATGAAAGTATGATGTATAGGAAATATTGACAATATGTTGGTTGAATGCAAGATATAAGAATTGCATGAAAAATGCTATTCAGTATGGTGCTTGCTAAAATCTATAAGGAAGACTGCATCCTACTATTGCAACAACCATGAAAAATTGAGATAGAATTTCATATTTTGGGGAAAAGTTGAATTCCTTATGAAATAAGTTTAATTTTCTAAATGAATTTTTATAATGTTATCTCATGATAATTGCATGTGTGCGATGCAAATGAGATAATTTTGATTAAAGTTGGAATGCTTGGGAAGAAAAACTATTGTTTGAGACATTGGAGCCCTTTAAATGAACAACCTTGGTGAGGTTCTGGTAATGAGTTAGAGATCTCCTTGTGTATGAAATACTTGGCAAGATGGATCATTGAAGGAATGTGTAGCAGTGAAGGGATACCTAAGCCTGGAAGGGTGAGTGCCACAAGGATGAGGCAACTCAGGAGTTATTATGGCATGGTAGTTTTCATAACGAGGGTGTGTCAAATGGAACAGCTAGCTGACATTCTTTCCTGAAGAATCTCTATGGAATAGAGCAAATGAATTCCAACTACAATATGATTAGAATAAATGGTGCTTGGAAGTAGAGCACCGAGTGGATAAAAAGATTCCAATAGAAAAATCTTGGATTTTTTTGAAGAATTTTGAATTGTTCATGGTATATAATGCACCAAGGACAATGCATAAATAAGGGGAGGGGATTGTAATACCCCAAGAACGAGCCTCAGTTATAAATATGAATGTGAATGTGTTTTATAGGCTGGTGAGCCAGGTTATTATAATCCATAAGTCTTATGTGATTATTAGGCCGGAGAGACTAAATGATAAAGGCCATCAAGCCTATTTTTGTATATGTAAACACTCATATCATTAATAAAATACATCACTATGTGTAAACTGACCACAATAAAAGAGTATGGGAGAATAAACTACACTAGGAAGGGAAAGGGAGGGGGTAATATACTAGGTAAGGGGGCTAATCTAAAGGGTTCATTACCAAAGGAATATTATAATATTATTATAAAGACTATGGTGAGGATAATAATTTTATCCTAAGTTCTTATGGGAAATAGGATGAATCCCAAGTGGAGAGAAATGAGCTCCAGGAGAGCCATGTGTCATCAAGGGTTCATGCAAATATATGTGGGGAAATTAGTCTGTTTTGGGATCCTTCCCCATTCACTCATGCATTCACTCACTCAACTATCCTCTCCATCAGTCGGTCGATTCATCATTCATGCACCCTTGGAGCCCGCACAAACTCTCGAGCTACCCCATACATTTCATGTTATCAACAGAAAACCGTATTACTCCTGGGTGGCACAACGCACATGTACCTACATGATCCTGTGTTGTATTTGTTTGTTATGAACAACACCTATTCCAAACTCAAAGGTTGTGTTGTTCCTGAGTCTGTACTTAAGGCTTAAAAGTACAGTGTCAAGGCATCCGAAAGTATGTTAAAGATGGATAAGAGGGTAACGTCAACCTTCGGTAAAGGAAACTAGGGAAAATTTCTACGTTGGTGTTGTCTAGCTTCCAACTGCTCCTGAGTAGTTATATCTTGTTCAATGGCTGCCCATGAACGTTCAAGTTCCTCCCGGTTATTAGCAGTTTTAAGTATTATGTCAAAAAGGTTTAAAGCAATATGCATTTGATTAGATAGTCCGGGTTCGATATTTGGTTGTGTTGCTGCAGGGACAGTCATTGAGGAACAGTAAGAGTAGGAAAGGATTCAAAGAGAGATTAAGCGTTGTTTCGATATGGTCGAAATAAAGAGAATTTTTACTTTTTAAGAATAAAATAGGAATGCAAATGAAGGCTCTTTCCCGTAATGTATTATATTCTAGTATAAGGGAGTGAGATGAGAGAAAAACATTTAGCTGCATATAACACAAGGTTCCTGCCAAAGAGAAAACTCACATATAAACAGAAGAGGAAATTAGTAAGGAAATAACTGACATAGCAGAAATATATCTAGAATTTTGTAAGTGTAGATTGGTCTTACACCCACTGATAGCTGGTGCAGAGGAAAGACAATAACCAATTACAAAAAAATGAAATTCTTTCATTATAGTAGTGGTCATACTAAATTATAATGGAACACATCAATTATGAATAATGAAATGAAATGAAACATGAAACACGAAGAAACAAAATTGTAAGACAGCCTTGACGGAATCGAGAATCTCCATATTTTCTTATATTAACTTCTCAAATGCAAAAATTCTATTACAATCGACACAAAAAAGGTCCAGCCTTGTTTATTTCGTTCTGTGATATATTTATACAACTTTACAAATCAATTAGTATCTCAACGGTTACACAAATTCAGTTACAATCGAGAGGAGCGCAATTGCTCCTTTTCTCCTATTCTATCTTTACTTGGTGCCAAGTGCTCGTCTTCGCGCGGATTCGGTGCAGGAGATACATCTTTCCACAAACTGAGATACGAGCTACGAAGGTTCCGCTTGACAGCTGGCCTTGGCGAAGTAACATTCTCGGGCTAACTGTTGCAGCTTGTCCCCCATTTGTGCATCGACGATGTCAAGGGAACTTAGTTGAGTGTTGGGTTTGATCAAGTGTTTATCAACTTTGGCCATGTCCACCGTATCTATCTGGGAGATGTCCGTCGAATCTCTCTCATATTTTTCCTTCAGATCGAGTGAGATCTGTTCCACATTTATTAACATCAATGCTTCTGCATCACCTCGGCTATCAATATCCAACAACTCACCATCTATGGAATTAAAAGCTTCTTCTAAAGAGTGGGTTACCTTTTGGACTTGTTCCTTTCCCAGGGCAATGTTATGCTCCCAATATTTCAATAGAATATTGCCTTTGGTTTGTTCAGGGATGGCAAGCCCAGGAGCGCCTGCCGAAAACCTGTTATTTGTGGCGATTACTGCGTCCTGGAAAGCGACCCGAGCCACTTCGGCCTCCCTTTCCCTGGAAGTCAGGTTCTTGGACACTTGATTCACCAACAAACAGTTCTCCCAGATCTCTCCTATCCTGGCAAGCAAATTCTGATGTACCGAAAAGATTTTGCTCTGAATCTCGCTGACTCGGGATTTAAATATGTCAATGTTTATTTCTCTACTCTCAGCGATTTTTGCCCGAACCTGCAACTATTCAATCAGATCTCTCTGTTGGCTCACCTGCGCTCTACCATCTTAGACCACCAACTGTGCTTGCTCAAGCTTGGTTTTGAGCATTTCTATTTTGTTTTTGTCAGCCACCCTGGCCTGTTCTATCTCCACACTGGCCTGACCTTTAGCATTTTCCGCGACTGTAGCCAATCTAGCCTCGAGGGTCCTGATTAGGCGATTTTTCCTTTTTAATTGGTTATTCAAAATCCCAACTGAGAATTTATTTTCCGAAGCATATTCCCCCAGCGTTCCCGCGATTTCAGTGGCGAGTTGGTCACTTTTCTTATTTTTGCCATCGGTCATGATTTTATATTTCTTTACAGTGGACTCTCCTTCTTGATAGAACTCTTTTTTCACTACTGCCTTCTCTTTTTATCAAAAAAGAACTCATTTGGAGGGATTTCCTCTGCTCTAATGGGCCTCAGTTCTTCATTAAATATTCATCCCTCGCCGACATTTCCCTGTGCCGAATACAAGGGTGTGACCGAGGTGATGGGATCTCCTATTTGTTTTGTCGATTCTTTGGGAGTACTGACGGGATTCTGCTCCTTTGGCGTAACTAGAGTCTATGTTTCAGTCTCTGGTTTATGTTCCCTTGGTGGGCCTGGATTTTTTACTTCCGCCTCTGAACTCTGTTCTCTGGGTGGGTCCGTAGTCTCCTCTTTTGCTTTGGGATTCTTCATTTTCTCCCCTTCCTAGTGTTTTCCGAGGTTAGAAATTGGGTCCTCAGAACCTTCAGCATCCTTTTGTTTCGCCTTGGAAATACCCAAACCCCCCAACACAGTGGGAAGGATTCTTCATCTATGTTCTTGGAACTTTAATACAAATGCTATGTCTTCAGGTGCTAATGATTGGATCCAGGCTAGCACTTCTTCATACGATCTCGCCCCTCGGAAAAGGTCATCCGAGGGTGAATTTTCATGCTCAAATATCTTGAGCCCACAATGAGCCAAATGATTGCTCACAACCCTCTGTGGATCATGCTTTTTAACCTCGATGGAGACCAAACTTAAGTCCTCCAGGGTAGCAGCCTCGGCTTTGGCATGCCCAAAATCTAATAAAGAATAGGAATTCAGCCGAATAGGAAAAGAATGCCATACCTTCTTTGGGTAACCCTTGATTTCTTTGCTCACGCCTCCAATTACCGTTTTCCAGGAAACCTCTCAACAAGCCAGCTTGTCGGGGATGAACAAAGGCAGCACATGAGGGGGAACAGAAGCCCTGAAAACTCTGAAATACGAAAACTCTACCTCCACATACCAATCCGCTATGCCACTCAGACCTGTTGCAATGTTGTCCGAGACGGGAGGTGGTGGGTGCCCAAAAATGGAGATATGCAGGGGCACCATCACCCAATTAAAAATCTCATATATGAACTTTCCTGCTTTATTCTCCCATAGTTTGTCATGATACTCATGCACGGGTTTTTCTTGGGCTGGATTCCACGCCCAGCTCATCAAGGGGAATGGTGTCATGGAACATACCGTGTCCATGATATATGCTGACATGAAAAATGAGGACGGTTTCCCACTTGCCTTCTACTCCTGATACTCTGTGACCCTATTGGCCAGACTGTCTGAGCGCATCTTTACCCAATTAAACGAGCAACCTTTTGCTACCCGAAACATGAGAGGCACCTCGGCGATGTAGAAATGTGTTGTTTCTTCTCTCCCAAATAGCCTGCATGTCATCATGGCCACATATTTATACTATGGCTCCAAAGAAGATATAGAATAAAAACCATGGTCATTTTCTCTGAATTTTGCGGAGCGCGAAACCCAATCTTTGATCAAACCTGGCATGGTTTTGTCATACTGGATACACTCTTTCTCTTTGAATTCCTCCAGGAACTCGGCACCATATGTGTATTCAGACGTCGAAGGTAGCTTGTACATGGTTTGTAGATGTTCGGTCCTAAAAGTCCCGACAGTAACTCGTTGGTTGTTCATGATCGTCCTGGTGGGTAATTCTACGTGGTCCAACACCCACCCGATCATGTCGTAATACAGAAGCAACCGTGGCCTAGTTTCTATTCTGTGCATCCCCGATTGGACGATTATCTTGTATTTGGTGTGTAGATCATCCCTTTCGATGTCATCGGAGTCGTCTGAGTAATCTACCAATTCTGCTTGCAGAACATTTGAGACAAATGACCAGTCGGGAATTGAGTCGACACTTCGGGGTGAAGTATCGGCTACATTGTCTGTGCCCTGTCCCGCGACTTCTACATTCACCTTCGCTGCTTTCCGTGGAGCCATAACTGAAACTTGCGTTTTCGCCCTTCTGCGATAGACCTGTGTATACATGCAGAAATTAGTTCACTCGGAGAATGACGAGCTCTGTGTGCTTATGAATTTTTTTTTCATTATAATAAAATGAAACTCCTGTATATATTTGAAAATTCTATACTTTTCGAAATAAGTCTGTCAAATCGCAATTAGAAACAAATTTATTGCGTAAAAATATGATCTTATTATTTGTGGATTCACTCTAATTCTCCATTAATGTCATCAATGTTTGGCGGTCTGACGGTCAGTCAGAGTAGGGAGAGGGATGGCTACCTCAGGAAACGTGCAAGTCTCGATGCGCGGGACATATCTTGCTTTATTTTAAATTATCAAAACTTAGCAATGTTAATAACTTTCTCATTTTTCGCTGTATTGTTGATTTCCTTTTAATTTTTTGAGTCTTCAACTCGTGAGACTGCGAGGACCGATTTTGGATTAATTAACAGTAATTGTGATTTAGAGCATTATTAATTTTATAATCAATTTATTTGCCATATCACGACTCGGAACTTCGAAGACAAGTTTCTAGGAGATTAGTAGGCCGAGTCGCGAAACTGCGAGATGATGATAATTAAGACTCAATTAAGGGGGGAAAATATTAGATTAGGCGCCGAATTAATCTTGCTATAATTACGTCGTGACTTCGTGAGTCGGGGTTTTAGACACCATAACTTTCGAAAAGATAGTGCCAAGTGGCTAGACGCCGAGAACAGATTTAACCAAGGTTAGATTTTTGCCTTTAATTCTTGACCAGGGTTATCACCAAAGTACCTCGTGTTCTCAGCTCTCGGGGCCGTAAAAAATAAAAACTTGGTTTTGACGAATGCCGAGGCACGAAAACCCGAAGACGTCAAATCATGATTTAAAATATTTTACCCTAGTTAATGTCTCGGGCGAAAATTGAAAATGACTTCACCGTTTCGTGACTCGGGACGTGTGAACTCAAGGATTAAAGTATCTGACTTGCGAGATCCTGAA
>ML787071.1:1137296-1170011 GCA_009831015.1 Picea engelmannii
AAATGAAAATTGTGACGAGTTAAAAAAAAAAACAAGGGCGGCTCCAACATAGGCTCCAACTAGGGATCTCGCCTTCCTGTGAGGCGGGAAGAACAGTAGACCACGTGCAAATATTGGGTAAATGGAGTCATAAGCTAAAACAAGCGGAAAAAATTCAAGGAAAAGGATAGAAGGGGGGAAAGGACTTCATTTTTTACCTCGAGAAGTTTTTTCGAACTCAGATACTCTTTCCAAACACGGCTGTAGTCCCTTTCACAATTTTCCCTTTTCCACTACTAACCTTGGGGATGTTTTAAGACAGTTGAAACGACCCTAGGAGATTCAACAAATCTTGTGATTCTCAGCTTGCATCAAAAGAATGATATTATATATTTTTAAATCGGGAAGTCCCATCTGAATTTGGGGTATTGATCAGGTTTTTAGAAAGCATTGATTACCAGAGTAGAGTGATATTCATGTATAACAGCCTTACAGATATCTCAGACATTGCTTCACTGCCAGCGAGCCTGTTCAGTACCCCGGTGAAGTTGTCTGGCCTCTTTCACTGAATTTCCTTTCACCACTTCAGAAAATATTTATGTGTTTAAATGCTGAGACGAGGGAAATCATTTCTGAATTTCCTTTCATCATCTTCCTGGACTAGGTGGGGGCAATCATTTCTAAATTTCCTTTCACCACCTGTCTTATAATTTACTTTTAAAGCACGAAGATGGGGGCAATCAGTTTGTATCAGGGATGATATTTGTGTAATATTTTGTATCAGAGGTCTGTCAACTTATTTTGATTACTCGGTATCAATCTTCCTTTGACCTTCACAACACCTTCGTTCTTAGGGAGACAGGAGAAAATAATAAATTTTTAAGGGGCATCCTGTTCAAGCAAGCTTTGATTCTTCCGAAACTGTTGAAAAACCTAGGAAACTTAGGATCACTCTAAACATTCCTTCGCTTAGCAGGAGATCAAGTAGTTGTGAAGACTATCTTTCCTATCAAGATCTGTTTCGAAACCCCTGAGGTTTAAAACAAAATACTTTTATCCCTTCACAATAACTCAGGAAGATGGTGACTTGCTAAAATTTAGACCCGAAGATAGACAGGATACAAAACAACGATTCATTGACTGAAAATATGGGGGTCGAAACAACTCGAGACTGACTCTTGTAGATAAATTCGGGAATAGTTTATTTCAACTGCCCATTTTTGATTTAGTGTATCATTCAACTTATTTTAAAACAAAAATTATCAAACCAAGCAATGATCCTCCTGTCTAACATTTTGTATTGTCGTTTGAAAGATGTTACCTTGATTTCCCTTAACAGTCTTTCATAACATATATTTTTGAGAAAGTTTCTTTTTACCTCTTTATTTCATCTTCTTTGCGCAATACGAAACTATTTTAGGTATCACCTGTTTTATGCCGCTCTATTCCTGACACCGACCTGCAAATTACTTTTCCTGCTAGTTTCGTCTGCAGCTGGAATCCTGTAAAAAGCAAATGTAAATCTTATTGGAAATGTGTCGAGAGTTTAGGAACAAAAATCGAAAATTAAAAGCAAATGTTCAAATGAAAATATATGTATGTACAAAACATGAAATTTATTTATTTACGAATTTATTTTTTTTTACAAGTGTTATGTCATGTAATGTTTCAGGTATCGCTCGTTGACAAGGGCGCTGAGGACTTCTCTGTCTATATTTTCCAGAAGAAAGGAATTTTTCCCTTCTAGAGCCGAGACCCTGAATGGTCCATACCAAAGGTGGTCAAATTTTCTATGCTTCGCGGCTTCTTCCCTTCTCGTATCCCATCTTAATACTAAGTCGCCTGGGAGAAATTCTCTGTCTTTTGCCTTGAGGTTGAACAATGCTTTCATATCGTCCTGGTACTTCTGCATTTTCTCATCAACCTCCACTCTATGTTGTTGAACCTCGATCAGCTGGTTAATTCTCCTGGTTACATGATTGGGTTCTTCATTCTGATCCTGCCATAATTTCATTACTGGCAACGCTAAGTTTATAGGTAGAACCGCCTCTGTCCCATAGACCATTTGAAACGACAAAATGCCGATAGACCTTTTAGTGCTGATGAAATTTTCCCACAATGCGTACTTCAAGTGCACATGCCAGGACCTTTTATTTTCATCCAGTACTTTCTTGATTATGTTTACCAGGCTCTTGTTGGATGATTCGGCCAGCCCATTTCCCTAGGGGTAATAAGCAGTGGAATGGCCGAGAACGATATTGTACTTCTGACAGAAGTTGATCATAGCCATGGACTTGAAGGACTGGGCGTTGTCAGTAACAATCTTTCGGGGACACCTGAATCTTGACAAGATATTATCTTCCAAGAAGTTAATCACCACCGAGTCTATTTCCCTTTTGGTTGGAATGGCTTCCACCCACTTTGTAAAATAATTTGTGGCTGTTAATATCCACTTATGCTGAGCACTGGAATGGGGATTAATTTCCCCTATGAAATCTAGTCCCCATTGTTGAAATGGGGCTTCAGTTTTGACTGGAACGAGTGGTAGTGCAGGGAGTTTCTGTTTACCACCGAATATTTGACATGGGTTGCAGGCACGCACTTTGGCATTGACGTCCGAAAATAGTTTAGGCCAATATTATCCAGCCCTCAAGATCTTGTAGGCTGTGTCTCTCCATGCATGGTGTCCTCCACAGACCCCTTCGTGAAATTCCTCTATAACCTGTGGAGTTTCCGACTCAACCAAACAGACCAGTAGGAACCCGAGTGGATCCTTCCAGTATAGCTGATTTTCGGTGATGCAATATTTTATAGCATGGAGTTTTAAAGTTCTGCATTTGGCTGGTGATAGTCCATCTGGACATTTCAGGTTTAACAAGTAGAACACTATGTCTTTATACCAGCCTGACGATATGAATTTTTCTTCAACGTTGCTTGGATCTGTCTGGTCATCCGGCTCATGCAAGTGTGTGTCTCTGTCTTCCCCTTGGAGTCAATTGATATCAAGAGCTCTAAGGTTCGACTCAGCCAAGAGTTTGGCCAGACCCTGCCCCTTTATCAATTTAGTAGGCTTGACTTCCAGATCAAATTCTTGTATTTTAGCGAGCCAGTGCCCTTGTTTTCCATCACTATCTAGCTGTACCAATATATCTTTCACAGCACTGGTTGGCACGTACGCGATAATTTTTTAATGAAATACATAGGTTATGAATGCTTTTAGCGCTTTTACCATCGCGTACGCCTGTTTTTCTATTATGTCATACTTTAGTTCAGAGTCTCTAAGGCTCTTGCTGAAAAACGCGATCGGCGATTCGAAGCCTTCGTCATCCTTTTGCAGGAGCACCGCGGCGATAGTATGTTCAGAAGTGAATGAGAAGATGAGGAAATCTTTCAAGTAATCTGGGCTTGCTAACACAGGTGCCTTGCTGATGACTTTTTTAATATGCGCGAACAATGCTTTAGCCTCGGTCGTTCAATTTACTCTGCTATCTTTCTTCAGCATTCCTGTGATCAATTTGACAATCTCAGCAAAATTTGGGATAAACCTTCGTAAAAAAATTTATTGTACCTAAGAAAGATTGAATTTCTTTTACGTTTCTAGGAATATTTATAGTTTCTATTGCTTCAATCCTCTTAGGATCAATCCCGATCCCATCCTTAGATACGATATGCCCCAGAAGCTTACCTTCCCACATAGCGAAATGTGATTTCTTTGGGTTCAAAGACAGGCCATACCTGCGGCATTTTTTGAAAGTTTGTTTTAGATGGATCAAATGTTCTTCATTGGTTTTAGAGAAAACCGTCAAATCGTCGAGGTAGATGACTATGAAATTGTCTCTTTCTCCTACGAAAGCAATGTCCATAGCACGCTGGAATGTAGCCCCTGTATTCATCAAACCAAATGGCATTTTGTCATACATGAATGTACCCCATGGTGTGGTGAAAGAAGTTTTTTCTCTATCTTGCTCGTTCATGGCGATTTGGTTGTACCCAAAGAACCCATCTATCATAGACATTTGATTTGCTCCAACTACCTTTTCTAGGACATGGTCCATTTTGGGGAGCGGATAATTATCCTTAAGAGAGGACCTATTCAAGTTTCGGAAATCCACACACAGTCTGATTTCTCCGTTCTTTTTCCTGACCGGGACCAAATTTGCCACCCAGTCTGAGTACCTCAGAGGTACAATTATTTTAGCATTTAAAATCTTTTTAACTTCCTTTTCAATCATGGGCAACAAAATGGGGTTAATTTGCCTAAGCTTTTGCCTAAATGGCTTGACCCCAAGCTTCAAAGGTATCTTGTGCTCAATTATGGAAGTATCATACGTTCTAAGCTCATCATAGGACCAGGCGAAAACATCTTTATACTGTCTGAGTAGGTCTCTATAATGGACTTTTACCTTGGGAGGGAGGAACTTAGATATCTTTACTATCTTGGATTCTTTTTCAGTTCCTATATCACAGTCCTCCACTTCTTCTGGTTGGGGTTGCAGAGTGGATTTCACAGGTATGTCATTATGATCGAAAAGTATCTCAAAAGGAATTAAGCCTTTCAGAATTTGCTTGCTTTTAAGGACCAACATACGATGATCCGCTATTTTTTCTCGGAAGGTTTCAGGATCTTCACCCTCTTGCATAATCCACATCGGGTCATTTTGATTCTCTTGGTCTGGATGAGTTTTAGAGAACTCACCTACTGCTATAAGAAATTTCTGAATTTGTTCGTCATCTTCAAAGACCTGCCAATGTCGGATATTGTCTGGTATAGAGGGTTTGTATCTGATTTCAATGTGATACTTTAGTTTGACGGTCGTGGGAGGAGAAAAGGTTGAAGCTGCCTTGGCCAATGCGTCAACATGTAGATTCTCTACATGAGGAATAAAATGGACCTTTACAGATGAGAAAAAATTCTCCATCAAATCCCAAGCACAATTTATGTATGTTCTTAGTCTAGGATGCTTGGCTAGGTACTGTCAGTTTACTTGTCTTACTATCAATTCCGCATCACCGTATACCTCCAAGTTTTTTATATTTAACTTCTTTGCAGCCTCTAATCCTAAGATTGATGCTTCATACTCACATACGTTATTGGTGTAATCTATGTCCCACTACAAATGATAGGAGAAAGGAACAATGAACTTACCTTCAGGTGCTACCAAAAGTACCCCAGCACCAGCTCCTTCAGAAGACGAAGCGCCATCGAAATACATTTTCCAAATACCAGTATTGCACAACTCTTTTGTCAAGGGGCTAAACTCTTCCTTCTTCATATCGAGTTCTTCTGGACACCCATCTAAACCATCATCAAAAGACAATATGCAATTCCCCAGATCTTGATCTGCAACGTAAATGGGAAAGTTATTTGGGTTTTGAGGATCACTGACAGTATACGCTAATCTTGTTTCTCTGTACAAACGAGTGAACTGACCACAGAAAACAGGGATTGTGGCATATTTCATGTCCAACTTTAGAGAACCCCCCAACTTGGCTCCCCATGATCTGGATAACAGCATGCCATATTTGGGGGGAATATTTGCAATAACCACATCCATCAGGATACTCTTGACCGGGACCTAAGCCAGGGTAACTACCAGATATTTTATCATCCCCATACATTTAACCTTTATTGAATCGAAAGAGTACAGATTTACATAAGGTCTTGTGATCTAGAGACCCAACTTGTCCATTATAATCTTGGGCATAACATTATGAGAAGCCCCGGAGTCTAACATACAATTATGCAGTAACTGATCATGTATATTCAGGGTGATATAAAAGGGAGTGATGGTGTCTTTGGACCCTTCAAAATGAGGACCAAAGGTGATGTTAGGTCTGTCGTCTTCCAGTTTTATAACATCAGAGTGAATTTCTGGCTCATAGACACCCATCACTTTGGCAATTTGCTTCCGATAAGCGGGGTTTTTTGCTAATTCTACCAAAGGAATCGGTGTCTTAATTTTGTTTAACTCATTTTCAAAACTGAAAGATGTGTTTACCTTGTCCATTTCTTTGGTTGAGACTTCCGAGATTTTTTTTTCCGACTTACTTGTCTGGATCGCTTTATCACTCGTGATCCTAGTTGAAGATGTAACTTTATCTACTGGTCCGGTTTCTTGTGTTTAAGTTTCAACTTTTTCCACCTCAGACTCTTTAGTGCTTGCTACCTTGGTTTTGTTGCTGGGTAACAAGGTTTCTTCTGAAGGAGGTTCATGAGCTTGATCCCTTTGAATGATTCTCTTAGGTTGATCCGTTGAGGTGGGGTTATTTTTAGATCTTAGGTTGTACTTTGGTTGAAACTCAGCCACTATCATTTCTGTTTCTGGTTGAGATACACAGAGGTCAGTGTGATCACCTTCTTCATATTCATTAGACGGTTGTGGGGTATTCAAAGATTTTTCATAGTCTTCCCGAGTCAGATATGGCTGTGAACATTCATCACCGAAATTCGCGACTTCATCTTCTGAATCTCCAAAATCTTGGAGGTCATTTGCTCCTATAAAATTTTTGTTTTTTAGTGGAGCTTGTATTTTTTGATCTTCATTCTTTATTTGTCTCTGTTGATTTTGGGGATTTGGGTTTCTCCTGAAGTCTTTTTTATTATAAGAATCAGCTTTAACCTGATCCAACTCCATCCTAGAGATTTTGTTGGACAATTCTTTAATTATTCGGGCCATATCATCTACTCTATCATCAGTGTATCTATTTGACCCCGAAGGACCCGTTGGTTCCCTATAGCATCTATTTTCGTGGTTGACTGTTTCTACTTTAGCCTTTAATTTACCTGAAGCCATCATATTAGATTCTATTTCGACAACATCGTCTTGCATTCTATTTAGGGTGTCTCCTCTTATTTCTCGCAAAAGTAGTGCGAAATCCGGTTCGAAAGCTCCCGCGAAGGTTACTTTGGCTGAGGGTTCGGAGGGTTTAACAACGGCTGGAATCTTATTATATAGTTTGTTGAATCTCAGAATAAATTCCATAACTGTTTCTGAGTTCTTTTTCTTTAGGGACCCAAACTCGGTAAGGTAATATAAGTGATCTTTTCGCTCTCCCCATTGTCTGAGGAAAGCATCTTCCAAAGCGTCATATGTCCAGATAGAAGCTGCGGGGAGGCTCTGAAACCAAGTTCGGACCTGTCCTTCAAAGGTCTGGACAAGTAGTCTCGAATAGATATCTTCATGCTCAATACCATAGACATCTGTGAATTGGTCAAAGAAATTTATATGCTCGGTTGCGGTTAGATCTCCCTCCCTAGTGAACTTAGGAAGATTTTTGATGTAGTTTTTAGGCAAATCATGGAGGGGGACGGGCAAAATCAGGGTAGCGTATCTCACTGCTACCTTTGCAAATACTATGGGAGGAGGGACTTACCCTTGACCTCCACCTCCTCCTCCAGGATCACCTCCACCACCATCTCCGATGGCTGCCATCGACTCGGGTGTAGAAAATGAGTGTGTAACACACTCTTTGGAATCAGGTGAGACCGGGAAGTTTTGTCGAAGAAAAGCTGGTATGTCAACTGACAACAAACTTTCTAAAGGACCTTTTCCCTTGTGTATAGATGGGAAAGTCTGATGAATCTCACTCCTAAATTCAGAGCAGTTTGTCTTCATATCTTTGGTATCAAACAGAGGACTGCATGAAGTAGAAGGTTTTGAATGGCATTTAGTCTTTAAAGGTGGGATTTTAGACTTATAAACTGCAGCGGTTGGCTCAAGCAAGCCTCTCGCCCTTCAAAAATTTTCATCATCAATAACAGGCGTAATCAGCTTGCCATCCGGGTTTTGTCTGGTACTCTTTCTACCAGATGCCAGTTTATGTTTTCCTGGAGTCGCCAAGTGAAAGATTGAAAAAGCATTAAAATTGTGTGTACTCTATGTTCACTATCAAAGAGTAACACTTTCAACGAAATAAATGTTGTTTTCCCAGGGAAAAATTTCGTAACTTTGTTCCCCGGCAACGGCGCCAGAAAGATGTTGTTCCTGAGTCTGTACTTAAGGCTTAAAAGTATAGTGTCAAGGCATCCGAAAGTATGTTAAATATGGATAAGAGGGTAACGTCAACCTTCGGTAAAGGAAACTAGGGAAGATTTCTATGTTGGCGTTGTCTAGCTTCCAACTACTCCTGAGTAGTTATATCTTGTTCAATGGCTTCCCATGAATGTTCAAGTTCCTCCCGGTTATTAGCAGTTTTAAGTATTATGTCAAAAAGGTTTAAAGCAATATGCGTTTGATTAGATAGTCCGTGTTCGATATTTGGCTGTGTTGCTACAGGGACAGTCATTGAGGAACAGTAAGAGTAGGAAAGGATTCAAAGAAAGATTAAGCGTTGTTTCGATTTGGTCAAAATAAAGAGAATTTTTACTTTTTAAGAATAAAATAGAAATGAAAATGAAGGCTCTTTCCTGTAACTGTATTATATTCTAGTATAAGGGAGTGAGATGAGAGAAAAACATTTAGCTGCATATAACACAAGGTTCTTGCCAAAGAGAAAACTCACATATAAACAGAAGAGGAAATTAGTAAGGAAATAACTAACATAGCAAAAATATATCTAGAATTCTATAAGTGCAGATTGGTCTTACACCCGCTGATAGCTGGTGCAGAGGAAAGACAATAACCAATTACAGAAAAATGAAATTCTTTCGTTATAGTAGTGGTCGTACTAAATTATAACGGAACACATCAATTATGAATAATGAAATGAAATGAAACATGAAACACAAAGAAACAAACTTGTAACATAGTCTTGACAGAATCGAGAATCTCCAGATTTGCTTATATTAACTTCTCAAATGCAAAAACTCTATTACAATCGACACAAAAAAGGTCCAGCCTTGTTTATTTCGTTTTGTTATATATTTATACAACTTTACAGATCAGTTAGTATCTCAACGGTTACACAAATTCAGTTACAACTGAGAGGAGCGCAATTGCTCCTTTTCTCCTATTCTATCTTTACTTGGTGCCAAGTGCTCGTCTTCGCGCGGATTCAGTGCAGGCGATACATATTTCCACAAACTAAGATACGAGTTGTGAAGGTTTCTCTTGATAGCTGGCCTCGGCGAAGTAACATTCTTGGGCTAACTGCTGCAGCTTGTCCCCCATTTGTGCATCGACGATGTCAAGGGCACTTAGTTGCGCGCTGGGTTTGATCAAGTGTTTATCAACTTTGGCCATGTCCATCGTATCTATCTGGGAGATGTCAGCCGAATCTCTCTCATCTTTTTCCTTCAGATTGAGTGAGATCTATTCCACATTTATTTGCATCAATGCTTCCGCATTGCCTCGGCTGTCAATATCCAACAGCTCACCATCTATGGAATTAAAAGCTTCTTCTAAAGAGTGGGTTACCTTTTGGACTTGTTCCTTTCCCAGGGCAATTTTATTCTCCCAATATTTCAATAGAATATTGCCTCTGGTTTGTTCAGGGATGGCAAGCCCAGGAGTGCCTGCCGAAAACCTATTATTTGTGGCGATTACCGCGTCCTGGAAAGCGACCCGAGCCACTTCGGCCTCCCTTTCCCTGACAGCCAGGTTCTTGGACACTTGATTCACCAACAGACAGTTCTCCCGGATCTCTCCTATCCTGGCAAGCAAATTCTGTTGTACCGAAAATATTTTGCTCTGAATCTCGCTGGCTCGGGATTTAAATATGTCAATGTTTATTTCTCTGCTCTCGACGATTTCTGCCCGAACCTGCAACTGTTCAATCAGATCTCTCTGTTGGCTCACCTGCGCTCTACCATCTCGGACCACCAACTGTGCTTGCTCAACCTTGGTTTTGAGCATTTCTATTTCATTTTTTTCAGCCACCCTGGTCTGTTCTATCTCCACACTGGCCTGACCTTTAGCATTTTCTGCGACTGTAGCCAATCTAGACTCGAGGGTCCTGATTAGGCGATTTTTCCTTTTTAATTGGTTATTCAAAAGCCCAACTGAGAATTGATTTGCCGAAGCATATGCCCCCAGCGTTCCCACGATTTCAGTGGAGAGTTGGTCACTTTTATTATTTTTGCCATCGGTCATGATTTTGTATTTTTTTACAGTGGACTCTCCTTCTTGATAGAACTCTTTTTTCACTACTGCCTTCCTCTTTTTATCAAAAAAGAACTCATTTGGAGGGAGTTCCTCTACTCTAATGGGCCTCAGTTCTTCATTAAATATCCATCCCTCGCCAACATTTCCGTGCCGACTGCAAGGGTGTGACCGAGGTGATGAGCTCTCCTATTTGTTTTGTCGATTCTTTGGGAGTACTGACGGGATTCTGCTCCTTTGGTGTAACTAGAGTCTCTATTTCAGTCTCTGGTTTCTGTTCGCTTGGTGGGCCTGGAGTTTTTACTTCCTCCTCTGAACTCTGTTCCCTGGGTGGGTCCGTAGTCTCCTCTTCTGCTTCAGGATTCTTCATTTTCTCCCCTTCCTGGTGTTTTCTGAGGTTAGAAATTGGGTCCTCAGAACCTTCAGCATCCTTTTGTTTCACCTTAGAAATACCTAAACCCCCCAACACAATGGGAAGGCTTCTTCTTCTATGTTCTTTGAACTTTAATACAGATGCTGTGTCTTTGGGTGCTAATGATTGGATCCGGGCTAGCACTTCTTCATACGATATTGCCCCTTGGAAAAGGTCATTCGAGGGTGAATTTTCATGCTCAAATATCTTGAGCCCACAATGAGCCAAATGATTGCTCACAACCCTCTGTGGATCATGCTTTTTAACCTCGATGGAGACCCAACTTAGGTCCTCCAGGGAAGCAGCCTCGGCTTTGGCATGCCCAAAATCTAATAAAGAATAGGAATTCAGCCGAATAGGAAAAGAAGGCCATACCTTCTTTGAGTAACCCTTGAGTTCTTTGCTCACGCCTCCAATTACCGTTTGCCAGACAACCTCTCGACAAGCCAGCTTGTCGGGGATGAACAAAGGCAGCGCATGAGGGGGAACAGAAGCCCCGAAAACTCTGCCTCCACATACCAATCCTCTATGGCACTCAGACCTGTTGCAATGTTGTCCAAGACGCAAGGTGGTGGGTGCCCAAAAATGGCAATATGCAGGGGCACCATCACCCAGTTAAAAATCTCATATATGAACTTTCCTTCTTTATTTTCCCACAGTTTGTCATGATACTCGTGCATGGGTTTTTCTTGGGCTGGATTCCATGCCCAGCTCATCAAGGGGAATGGTGTCATGGAACATACCACGTCCATGATATATGCTGACATGAAAAATGAGGACGGTTTCCCACTTGCCTTCTGCTCCCGATACTCTGTGACCCTGTTGGCTAGACTGTCTGAGAGCATCTTTGCCCAATTAAATGAGCAACCTTCTGCTACCCGAAAAATGAGAGGCACCCACGCGATGTAGAAATGTGTTGTGTCTTCTCTCCCAAATAGCCTGCATGTCATCATGGCCACATATTTATACCGTGGCTCCAAAGAAGAGATAGAATAAACACCATGGTCATTTGCTCTGAATTTCGTGAAGCGTGAAACCCAATCTTTGATCAAACTGGGCATGGTTTTGTCATACTGGATACACTCTTTCTCTTTGAATTCCTCCAGGAACTCGGCACCATATGTGTATTCAGACGTCAAAGGTAGCTTGTACGAAGGTAGCTTGTACATGGTTTGTAGATTTTCGGGCCTAAAAGTCCCGACAGTAACTCGCTGGCTGTTCATGATCGTCTTGGTGGGTAAGTCTACGTGGTCCAACGCCCACCGGATCATGTCGTAATACAGAAGCAACCGTGGCCTAGTTTCTATTCTGTGCATCCCCGATTGGACGATTATCTTGTATTTGGTGTGTAGATCATCCCTTTCGATTCCATCGGAGTCATGTGAGTAATCTACCAATTCTGCTTGCAGAACATTTGAGACAAATGACCAGTCGGGAATTGAGTCGACACTTCGGGGTGAAGTATCGGCTACATTGTCTGTGCCCTGTACCGTGACTTTTACATTCGCCTTCGCTGCTTTCCGTGGAGCCATAACTTAAACTTGCGTTTTCTCCCTTCTGCGATAGACCTGTGTATACATGCAGAAATTAGTTCACTCGGAGAATGACGAGCTCTGTGCGCTTATGAAAAATGTTTTCATTATAATAAAATGAAACTCCTGTATATATTTGAAAATTCTATACTTTTTGAAATAAGTCTGTCAAATCGCAATTAGAAACAAATTTATTGCGTAAAAATCCGATCTTATTATTTGTGGATTCAATCTAATTCTCCATTAATGTCATCAATGTTTGGCAGTCTGACAGTCAGTCGGAGTAGGGAGAGGGATGGATACCTCGAGAAACTTGCAAGCCTCGATGCGCAAGACATATCTTGCTTTATTTTAAATTATCAAAACTTAGCAACGTTAATAACTTTCTCGCTTTTCGTTGTATCGTTGATTTCCTTTTAATTTTTTGAGTCTTCAACTCGCGAGAATGCGAGGACCGATTTTGGCTTAATTAACAGTAATCGTGATTTAGAGCATTATTAATTTTATAATCAATTATTCGCCATATCACGACTCGGAACTTTGAAGACAAGTTTCTAGGAGATTAGTATGTCGAGTCGCGAAACTGCGAGATGACAATAATTAAGACTCAATTAAGGGGGGATAATCTTAGATTAGGCACCTAATTAATCTTGCTATAATTACGTCGCGAATTCGTGAGTCGGGGTTTTATACGCCATAACTTTCGAAAAGATAGTGCCGAGTGGTGAGACGCCGAGAACAGATTTAACCAAGGTTATCTTTTTGACTTTAATTCTTGACCAGGGTTATCACCAAAGTACCTCGTGTTCTTGGCTCTCGAGGCCATAAAAAATAAAAACTTGGGTTTGACGAACGTCGTGGCGTGAAAACCCGAAGATGTCAAATCATGAGTTAAAATATTTTACCCTAGTTAATGTCTTGGGCAAAAATTGAAAACGAATTCGCCGTTTCGTGACTCAGGACGTGTTAACTCAAGGATTAAAGTATCCGGCTTGCGAGATCCCGAAATAAAACAAAAGGAGAGAACGATCTTACGAAAGTGAACTTGTTTTGAGGGTAGAGAAAGCATCGCTGCTTAATCGACAAGGTTGCAGAGCTTTCAAAGTTTCGGGGGGGGGGAATCAAAAGGCCATCTTTAGAATTTTAAGTATCCAAAATGAAAATTGTGACGAGTTAAAAAAAAAAACAAGGGCGGCTCCAACAGGTTGTTTTTTCTGCCATCACTTGTGCATTAGTTAAACATCATTGTTGTCTTCACCATGAAATGCAACTGGTTGAATTAAGAGTTGGATTGAATAGGCAGATTTTCAGGCCCATGGATTGAAGAGGTAGTTTATCAGGCTCGTGAGAATCTCTCTCCAGGTGAGAGAGTTTTTTGGGGAAGTGATTTTCCTGAGGGATCCAAACTATAGGTACAGTGCTACGAGACTTTTTTTCCGACCTATTGTTGAAGATCCGGAAGGAAGGTGGGGCAGATGAAGGACTATTGAGAAGAGAAGGGGCGCACTTCCTGGGGTGGGACATGCATGTGGGGAATGAGAGATTGTAGGTTGGTAGTTTGAGTTGGCTCCTGGAATGAGATCCTTCCTATCATCTATGTTGTCTTAGCCTAGCCTAGGAATACCTATACTAGGGTGGAGTTTAGTCCTAGCTTGGGGGTGACCCACTGTTGAGAGTTATGAGTAGCGTGGTCTAAAGTTGGGAGGATCGTGGAAGGTCCACACATAGTTGGTGGTATTCTACAAAAGACAAGTATCAATTATGTATTAGTTTACATGTTGTGTAATTATACTTGTGTTAATGTTTATGGGTTCATCCTGTGTATGTTGCATGTATATTGTTACTGTTATTTCCAGATGAATCTGTGTATTTGCATAATATGTTTTTCTGCTTAAGTTTTATACTATATACAGATGGAATTATAGTGTGTTATGGAGTAGCATGGCCTGACCTGGAAGGTCGAGGATAATAAAAATTATGAATCTTTCCTACAGGAGAGTACAATATAATACCTGCACCATTACCCTCACTTGAACAGACACCATCAAAGTGCATGTGCCACATTCCATCCTCAGGCTCTGAAGAGAGTAATACAGAATCATCATCTTCTTCAAGAAAAATTGAAAATACACCTAGGTCTTCCTTAATGAAGTTTACATGAGGTTGAGGAAGATTCTCAATATATGTTGACATACATCCTTCCCTGAGGGAAATTATGTTATTTCCTATTTTAGGGAGGGACATGTGTGAACCATCTAAATAAATGTAACCACCATTCACTGCTTTCCAGTCTCTTCCTAGAATGATAGAATAATTTCTAATCGACATGTATATGACCTAAATGTTGCAGGTGGTTCTAATATTTTGATGAGCACGCAAGGCTAATGTTACATCATTGATTTCTCCAATTGTAACTTGTTGTTGACTATTATAAGAGAACATAGTCTTTGAATTCTCATTGGTATGTGAAATACCCAATTCTTCCATGATAATCTTTGAAATAACATTTGGACTTGACCCACATCAATGAAGTAGCAATGGGCAATTTTATCCATTATTTTTACTGATACATAGAAGAAAGGATTTTTTACATAACTCCTAGGGTTATATACACTTACTTTATTTATGTAAAATTCTTCTTCATTAGACTCTTCAGATAAACTAGCTATGATGGAAGTTTTACCTTCCATAAATTCTTTCAGATGCCTTTGTTGTTCTAGGACGGTGACCATATATCGTAAAGATGCATCTTCTTTGATTGTAGATAGTTATTTGAGAACATTGTATTTATAATAAGAAGGATAAGAGGTGGAAACATATTGACTTTGAGTACCCTTAGTAAACTAAGGGTTTGTTTGTTGAGAGGATTGACTTGGGGAAAAATAAGTTTTTGGATTGCCACCCTTCCCTTTGTTTGCATATTATTTATTCCTTGTATCTACCATCATAACATCATCTTCAAGAGCCCAATAAGGAAACAATAGTTGTATCATCTTTCTTGCCAAATATTTTCTCTTGTACTCTCTTTTTTACTTTCTTCGTGATCATCATCACACAAATTACACCAATCCCTAAAAAGAATAGCATTTGGTTTTGTATTAAACTGAAAATTAGTTGGTTTATTGCGTAATACAAATTGTGTGTGTAACATCCCCGACAACCCATGGCCGGGCCATGCTACACGAGGGAACACTTTCATTCTCTCACTGTGGAACATACTGTAACATACCCAGTATTCAACTGAGCTAGGCCACATAAAATTTTCTTTTCTAACTGCATGCATTTAAAAACATACACACACATCGCTCTTGTGGAAGCTTTACATATAAAACGTAAAAAAACAATTACATTCATTAAATATACGATTTCACACTGAAATAAAAGTAACACATACATGCATCATATACAGGAATTACCCATAATCATATAGACCGTTATAATCACACATATGATAAACCCATAAAATAAGCACATAAATAACAATGCAACATGTAAATTTATCACACAATTGGTACTTATCATTTAAGAATATCACCAACTTCATGTAGACCTTCCACAATCCTCCCAGCCCTAGACCGTACTGTTCATCACTCTCAACAGTGAGTCACCCCCAAGCTAGGACTAAACTCCACCCGGTAAAAGGGATTCCTAACCAGGCTAAAGGCTCATAGACAACAGGAAATACTTTGTCACATTGCTCACTCAACTAACAGCCTACAGCCTCTCATTCTCCACATGCATGTCCCACCCAAGGAAGTGTGCCCCTTCTCTTCTCAACAGTCCTTCGGCTGCCCAACTTCCCTTCCAGGGCTTCAGCAATAGGCCGAACAGGAAGTCTCAAATAACTTTAGTTGCAGTTTAGCACCTTTAGGAAATCAATCCCCAACAATTCTCTCACCTAGAGAATTTCTCACAGGCCTGACAACCCGCTTCTTCAATCTCTCTCCCAATCTAACCAACTACACAAACAGGTATGGATATGAATGCAGGTTCCGGTACAGTGACATGAATGTATCAAGGATAACTCACTGCGTGAGTGGAAAATGGTCCTGGAATCATGGCTCGATGATCGATGGAATGATGGAAAAGATGATCGTAACAATGATGGGGGTCCTCTCCAAATGAAATAAGTCCCAACGATATGTATGCATGTCCCCAAATTGACACTTGTCATCTTGGGAGCTACTTTGGTCCACTTGCCCCCAACTTTATAACTTAGGATAAAATAATTATCCATACTTTATGTTTTAAGAAATATTAATATAATATTCCTTTTTGGCTTAAGCTCTCTAGCTTAGACCTTTCCTTTAAATTTTGGCCCTCCCTTTCCCTAACTGGTGGATTTTATTCCCCCATCTCTTTTATCATGGTCGATCTGCATGCAATGATGTATCTTATATTAATCATGAGAGATATACAAAATAGGCGCACTAGCCTTTAACCTCTAGGCACTCTGGCCTAATTCCAAAACATAAGCATCCCAACTTATAATAACTGGCTCACCAGCCTATAACATATACCATATACACAAAGGCTCGCTGACCTCAATATTGCATGCACTTTAGTTACTGTGCACGGTATCTAGGAATGTGCAAACTAGATCATTTTACTGTGCAGTACATGTGTGCACTATGCCATGAAAGGTGCATTATGAAATGATGTCAAAACATCTCACCAGCTTAAGTACACTTGCATTACATTTACAATTGGGTTTGGCCAAGAGATATTACAATCCCCTCTCCTTATTTATGCACTATCCTCAGTGCATCATGTACCCATATACAACAAAATTTTCAAAAATCCTCAAAATGATGCAGGTATTATGCCCGCATTGCATCCTCATTCTCCCAAGTAGAGTCCTCAGGACCGTATCAGGTCCATTGGACCTTTACAAGCCCTATGTCTCGATTCTGGAGCTATTTGATTTTCCAGTCCAGAATGCGCACCAGATGCACTTGGAAAGCGCCTTCTTGCTCCATCTGAATCACATTCCAATCAATAACGTGATTAGCATTAGGTATATATTTCTTTAGAAATGATACATGGAATACATTATGAACAGACATAGATACAAATAATGCAATAATATAAACAACTGGACCAATCCTCTCTAGGATTTCAAATGGCCCACAATAACGAGCTGCCAACTTTGAATAGTTTCCCAACTTCAGGGAACTTCTGTTGGCTTTTAATTTCAAAAATACATGGTCTCCCACATTAAATTCCCTATGAGTTTTGCCTTTATCAGCATAATGTTTCTGCTTGTCTTGGGAAGCCTTTAAATTTTTCTTTATTTTTATCATTTTCTCCTCCATTTCCCTGAGCAAATATGGTCCAACCACTACTCTGTCTGCTGGGTTATCCCAACTTACTGGAGTGTTTCACTTTCTGCCATAAAGTGCCTAAAATGGGATCATATTTAGAGATGTTTGGTACCCATTGTTGTAAGCAAACTCTACCAAGTGTAGGTATTCTTCCCATTTTTATGGTTTATCCATCACATACATCCTCAACATACCTTCAATCACTTGATTCACCCTCTCTGTTTGTCCATCTTATTCTAGATGATAGGTTGTACTAAAATTCAAATTTGTTCCAAATCCATTAAATAACCCTTTCCAAAATTTTGAGGTAAATTTTGGATCTCTGTCAGACACAATTGTCTTGGGTATCCCATGTAATTTAGCAATTGCCCTCATATAAACATAAGCAATGGTTTCTACCTTGTGAGTGAGATTAACTGGAATAAAATGGGCAGCTTTAGTAAGCTTATCCACCACTACCATGATAGAATCATGTTTCTTGTTTGTTTTGGGCAGTTTGGTCACGAAATCCATTGTTACAACTTCCCATTTCCACTCAGGAATGGGTAATGGTTGTAGAAACCCAGTTGGGTGTCTATGCTCAGCCTTTATCTTTTGACATTCCAAACATCTGGCAATAAAATCAACAATCTCTTTCTTCATGCTTGGCCAATAATATTGGCTCTTGACATCTGCAATAGTTTTTTGATATCCTGGGTGCCCAGCATAAGGCACATTATGTATTTCTCCCAATATCATATTTTTCAATTCTTGAGGATTTGGTACATAAATTATGCCCCTGCACATGAAAATTTCATCATTATCTAGCTTATATTCTTCAATTTTCTACTACAAAATACCTTGTCGTACTTTTGCCACTAATTCTTTGTATTGCAAATCTGATTTGGCAGCTTCTACAATTTTGTCTTTCAAATCTGATTGGTACATGATAATGGATGTAGCATGAAATTAATGTACTCTTCTATTGAGTGCATCAACCACTTTATTCTCTTTCCCCTTGATATGCTTTATATCAAAGTCATATTTTCTTATAAATTCTAACCATCTACTTTGCCTAGCATTTAGATTTGGCTGATCAAATAAATATTTCAGACCATTATGGCCTGTTCTTAGCTCGAACCTTTTTCCCATGAGGTAGTGTCTCCATTTCCTCAAGGCATGCACTATGGCTGCCAACTCCAAATCATGACTGGCATATTGTCTTTCGTGCTCCTTCAACTTCCTTGATTCATAACATATAAAAAACCCATTTTGATTGAGGACTCCACCAAGTCCCTCTTTACATGCATCTGTGCATACAATGAAGTCTTCATTTAGGTCTGCAATCCTTAGTTTTGGATAACTTGTCAATAATTGTTTCAAGTGTTGGAAACTCTTTTCACAATCCCGTGTCCACTGAAAATTCACACCCTTTCTTTGCAAGGAAGTGATTGGGTGTGGAATCTTTGAGAATCCTTCAATGAATCTCTTGTAATAGCCTGCAAGACCCATGAATGATCTCACCTCTGTTACATTCTTTGGCACTGACCATTCTCTAATGGCTTCTATATTCTCAGGATCCACTGCTATCCCATCCTTTGAAACGATATGCCCCAAATAATGAATTTGTTTCTGATAGAATGAGCACATGCTCAATTTGGCATACAACTTATGCTTCCTTAATACTTGCAATACCATCCTCAAATGATGTTCATGCTCTTCTTCTGACTTATAATATATAAGAATGTCATCCAAAAAGACAATGACAAACTTGTCTAAATATTCTTGGAAAACGCCATTCATTAAGCACATGAACACAACTGGTGAATTTGACAACCCAAATGGCACCACTGTGAACTCATAATGACCATACCTTGTCTTGAAGGTGGTCTTTCTGATATCTTCCTCTTTAATCCTTACTTGATGGTATCCTAATCTGAGATCTATCTTTGAAAATATCTTTGCATCCTTCAATTGATCAAAGAGATCATAAATCCTTGGCAGAGGATACTTGTTCTTAACAGACACTTTATTCAACTGTCTAAAGTCAATGAACAATCTTAATGTTCCATATTTATTTTTCACAAACAAGACCGGGGCACCCCAAGGTGACACACTTGGGTGTATATACCCCTTCTTCAAAATCTATTCAAGTTACATTTGCAACTCCTTCAATTTTGGCATACTCATTCTGTAAGGAGTATTTGACACTGGAGCTGCTCTAGGCATTAGATTTATAGAGAAATCAATATCTCTCTTTGGGGGTAGTCCTGGTAATTCCTTGAATACATCTTCAAATTCTTTCAGGACTGCATAATCTTCCAAATTTGGCACCTTATCCTTAGGTGTCTCTTCCATATGAGCTGTAAATATTTGGCACCCTTTTTTGTAACATTTCTTCAGCTGCAATGTTGAAATTTCTCTAATGGTTACTTCCCTGGGAATTCCCTACACTTTCCTTTGGTTCCCTTCCTCATCCAAGCAAGTAAATTATTTGTTATGACAGTCTAAGAGAGCATTATATTGGTCAAACCAATCCATCCCAATTAGACACTCATAGGAACCTAAAGGCAAGATTTTCAAATCTGCCTTGGTGTTTAGTCCATTCATGTCCATAAGACATGACTTAACCATCTCATTAACTTTTCTTTTGGCTCCTGTAGCCAGCTGCACCAACCAAGACTTTCCATGCTTACTTCTTGGCAATTGAACTTTCCACCATCTTAGGATCTACGTAACTATGACTAGCTCCTCAATCAATTAAAATAGCAATGGTTTGGTTGTTGATCATACCTTCCACTTCAATCATGTGGGAATAATACTCTGCTTTCTTGTTGTCCAGGGCTGCATAGATCCTTGGCACATTTATTCCCATGTCCTCCACTGTTTCAGCTTGTTGTACATTATGAACAGTCCTTCCTTTTTCACCTCTATGAGGACAATCTCTGAACATATGATCTCCTTTACAACCCCAACATTGAATAGGTGGCTGCCTTGGCCTTTGACTCCCTGTGTCAATCGTTCTGGTTTCTTTAGGTGTTTTCTATCCCTGAGGATTATTTTTGAAGAAGGGTGGCTTAGATCCCTTCTTCCTATGATCCATATTTAATTTATTTTTGTCTTCCCAAGCCTTTTGGAATGTTGGCCTTGATTTCTGTTGATCATATAAGCATTTAGCTTGCCTTATGGTCTCTTCCAATGTCTTGGGATCATCATACTGTATTTTGTCACTAATGAATGATGGAAATCCACTCAAATACCTTTGAATTTTGATTGTCTCATCCTTGATGAAAGAGACATACTTCAGCAATTCTAGAAACCTTCTTTCATATTCATCTATGGTCATACTTCCAAGATTGAGTTCAAAGAACTTTTTCATTTTCTTGTCATAATATCTCTTAGTCAAGTATTTCTTCTCAAAATACTTCTTGAATTCCCTCCAAGTAACACTTTTCTCTTTAATGTGTTGCACCTGCATAAGTTGATCCCACCACATGGATGCCTTTCCTTTGAGTTGATAGATCGAAATTATACCCTTTGCATGAGAATAATAATTATGCAATTGAAAATACTTTCTCATTCCCAGCAACCATGTTTCTGGATCTTCATCCTTCTTGTACTCACCATCAAATGTAGGAGGTTTTATTTTGTTCATTTCTCCTCACAGTTCATCCACCCCAGAACTCTTGTGCTTCCTGATAATGGATGGACTTGATTTTTTGTGTGCCCTCTTATTGGAATGCTTCGGGGAGTGATGGTGATGTCTACTAACACTTCTTTCTTTTCTTTTCTCATCACGAGACCTCTGACTTCCAGATTTTCTTGAGCCACTCTCCTTATCCAATTTATTTTCTATTATGTTCAAGCTCTGCAACAACTTCATGCTGAAGTCATCCTATTGCTCCTTGGCTCTCATAAGCCTTTCATTATCAGCTTTATGGCTTTGGACATCCCTCTGCAAATTTTTGATGGTCTCTTCCATATTCATGTTTTCATTCCTCTCTCCTCCATGTGCATTGGAGTTTGTTCCTTCCATGCCCAAATGGACATCCATATCTCCACTCTCATCCTGCTGACTGTAATTCCCCTATGCCTCTTCCATTCCTATGGAATCTACACTGATCTTTAATTGATCTAGTTGTTGTTAATTCTGCAAAATGTGCAGCCAACAAAACTTATCAGGCTAACTAATTCAACACTTCATGAAAAATATGAACCATTTTGGTTCAATATATACATCAGAATTATCTCTTCTGATTTCTTGGTGTTATCACCATGACAAATTTTAGATACATTGGGGCGAAAGGCGGGTTTAAGAAGCCACTTTCTCCAAAGTCCCGATGTCACATGTTTCAATATGTCAAAAACCACCATTCGTGGGATGGGCGACGCCTAGTCAGATCACCCTGTTTCACTCGTTCGATACTTCACAGCCGTATGAAGTCAGGTGAATGCCGCCATGTAACGAACTCGAATGCTAATCATTTGAAATGGATTAGCCGAGCATGGAAAACCAATGTATTTGTATTTAAGTATGTCTGTGATTCATTATTGGGACTCTATAACTACCAATTCTCAAGTATGTAGGCATCATCTTATCCATAAATGGAGTAATCTCCCAATTTGCTCGACCTTCTAATCTCTGTAAAATCATTTCAGTGTCCACAAAATTGAGGTACATGGACAAAGCTATATCCAGTGAGACTGGTTATTCAAGAAACATGGTATATTTCCCTACGAGTAAGAAGGAAAAGGTAATTTCACAAATAATAGCGACTAAATTTCACACAGAACCTGCCACAGACTTGAAATTGGAAGTCAAGCTAAATCCTATTATGAGGGATCTAGTCATCAACAGGCAAGCTATTAAGAAGAAATGGAGCAAGCGACAGAAGAAAGAAAGCATAGCTGAAATGGCTGCAAGTGTTGGAGAGGATCAACCGATCTGGTTAGATACTTTAAAGGAGGAGATCACTAAGATGAAATGAGTCCTCAACTAAAATTAAGTACATTTCAACAATTTTTGGACATATGGTAGCAGACATAAGGGGCCCAAGAGACGATAGACCTATTCTTAAATGGTCCCTTTAAAATAGGATAACTTTTATTTTAAATCATTCCTTTTTGTAACTTATTCCTATTTTTAGAAATATGCGGAAGTCCTAGCGTTTTCGAATTCTACAAATAATTCCTCTATATATACGTATTATCTCATAGAAGAGGAAAGGGACAAAAGGAACCTACCCTCTGTACAGGAAGACTTTTTGTAATTTTGGGATTGAAATGAATATATAAATGAAGAAGCGAATTTTGGACTGTTTATGACAAGATTCTAACTAGTGGTGATATGAGTCTTATTTTCTTTCATAGTATGTGTTTCTTGTAAGCTTATATTCCACTTTCATCTGTATAAATCGGAGGAATATAAAACCCAGAATTCATCTCTGAGATTCTCTCGGCTTAGCAATTTAGACTATATTTATTGCTTCTCAAACCAACTCTGAATTCATTTTAAATAATGCTCCGATGCGATTGTGTGTTTCTTTTTCCTCTAATACCATGAAAATTTTCTATTAAACTCAGACTCATCATCTTAATTAGCCTTCCAAATGACTTTGCGCGCACAAAAATTCAACCTGTACACCCATATTTATCGTGCACAACAACACCACAAGGTAAATCATGCTTCCAGGCACATATATCCACTATGCAGTTCTTCTCCATCGTGCCAATAACTTGCACGCACTACTTTTGCATTGCGCGCCAATATCCACTGTGCACAGTTTTGGTTCTTGTGTTGATACCCGTTGTGCACAATTTTTGTATCACGCACTCATATTCCACATGCATTTTTCTCTATGAATTTTCACCATGCCAAAGTTCAATATGCCCCACCGCGCACAATAATCTATGTGCACCATTGAATACATTGTCGCGAGACAACTTATAATCCTACTGTGCGCGCACCAACCAAACTCCTCTGTGTTTTGCAATACTATGCACACCATGTCCACCATTACTATGTGTGTGTGCACCGTGCAATGCTAAATTTAGCACACGCATCTACACACAATATTCTTCCGCGCGACACCACAATTTACCGCGTGCACCTGCACACCAACATTTTTCGCGCAGTGCCAAAATTTATCGTGCGTGCCTGTACGCCAATATTTTCTGCGCACGCTTGCACACCAATATTTTCTGCACGGTGCCAAAATTTAACGCGCGCGCTTGCACGCCAATATTTTCCGCGCAGTGTCAAAATTTTCCATGGACGCTATGTGACTTGAAATTTGGCCACTTCGAAATTAATCTTCTGTGAATATTCACTTCAACTGAACCTTTCCGGCCCATCCAGGCTTAGTGTTGGAACTATTTCTCTGATACCATATTGTAACATCCCCGACTACGCATGGTTGGGCCACGCTACACGAGGGAACACTTTCGTTCTCTCACTGTGGAATATACTGTAACATACCCAGTATTCAACTGAGTTGTGCCACATAAAATTTTCTTTTCTAACTGCATGCATTTAAAAACATACACACACAACACTCTTGCGGAAGCTTTACATATAAAACGTAAACAAACAATTACATTCATTAAATATATGATTTCACACTGAAATAATAGTAACACAGACATGCAACATATACAGGAATTACCCATAATCATACAGACAGTTATAATCACACATATGATAAACCCATAAAATAAGCATGTAAATAATAATGCAGCATGTAAATTTATCACACAATTGGTACGTATCTTTTAAGAATATCACCAACTGCGTGTAGACCTTCAACGAACCTCCTAGCCTTAGACTGCACTATTCATAACTCTCAACAGTCAGTCACCCCCGAGATGGGACTAAACTCCACCCAGTAAAAGGGATTCCTAACCAGGATAAAGGCTCATAGACAACAGGAAAGACTCTGTCACAGTGCTCACTCAACTAATAGCCTACATCCTCTCATTCCCCACATGCCTGTCCCACCCAAGTAAGTGTGCCCCTTCTCTACTCAACAATCCTTTGGCTGCCTCACTTCCCTTCCAGGGCTTCAACAACAGGACGGACAAGAAGTCTTAGAGAACTGTAGCTGTGGTTTAGCACCTTTAGGAAATCAATCCCCGACAATTCTCTCACCCAGAGAATTGCTCATGGGCTTGACAACCCGCTTCTTCAATATCCCACGTGCCTGACAACCCGCTTCTTCAATCCCGCTCCCAAGATAACCAGCTACACAAATAGGTATGGATATGAATGCATGTTCAGGTACAATGACATGAATGTATCAAGGATAACTCACTGCGTGAGTGGAAAATGGTCCTGGAATCATGACTCAATGATCGATGAAATGATGGAAAATATGATCGTAACAATGATGGGGGTCCTCCCCAAATGAACTAAGTCCCAACAATATGTATGCATGTCCCCAACTTGACACTTGTCATGTTGGGAGCTACTTTGGTCCACTTGTCCCCAAATTTATAACTTAGGATAAAATAATTATCCATACTTTATGTTTTAAGAAATATTAATATAATATTCCTTTTTGGCTTAAGCTCTCTAGCTTATCCCTTTCCTTCAAATTTTGGCCCTCCCTTTCCCTAACTGGTGGAGTTTAGTCCCCCATCTCTTTTATCTTGGTCGGTCTATGCGCGGTGATGTATTTTATATTAATCATGAGACATATACAAAATAGGTGCACTGGCCTTTAACCTCTAGGCGTTCTGGCCTAATTCCAAAACATAAGCATCCCAGCTTATAATAACTGGCTCACTAGCCTATAACACATACCATATACACAAAGGCTCATTGACCTCAATATTGCATGCACTTTAGTTACTGCACATGGTATTCGGGAATGTGAAAACTACATCGTTTTACTACGTAGTACATGCACGCACTATGCCATGAAAGGTGCATTATGAAATGATGTCAAAATATCTCACCAACTTAAGTACACTTGCATTACATGTACAATTCGCTTCGGCCGAGGGATATTACAGTGTGGAATTTCCAACTGGGGTCAACGTAGAAGTCACCCCTTTTCTTTCAAAAGAAATCATTTGATTGCTCATATTATGCACAAGTTGTAAAACAATTGAAATGTCATTTTGTTTCACGTAGTCTTCACCTAGAAGACCTGTCCTAGCCAATTGTTCCTAAAATTCCAGGCACGTTTGTAAATAAGATCCTAGATAATCAACATTATTTTCTTCAAGATAAGGTCTATAAGATGCAGGTAAAGTGTTATAGTAATGCATTAAAGAGGCCTAAGTATGAGGTCTTATTATATTTTGGATTTGATGTACAATTTAGTGAAATGTAAATTGAAGGATTTGATGGTTTCACCCTTGTTGTGAACAAGATTATTGTATTCTTTGATATTATCTGTTGGGATTTAAGGATGTTCATATGTATACTTAAACCAATAAGATAATTCAATCCAAGTAGATAAAATTTTTGGAGGTAATTCAAAAGAATCAGCTCAAGCTTTACCTTCTATTGAACTGACAAATAGGAGAATACAAACATTTTCATCATTTGCCCAAATATTATGAAAAACATTAGAAAAGGAAATGATATGTGCATTGACTGATATAGTGTCATTTCTAGAAAACTTGGGAAAATGGTCTTTGAATTTATGCAAGGGATATGTAGCTAGAGATAAATTAAATGGAGAAGACACATCCCATGATGTAGCATCCAAATATTCTTCAATTTTGAATAAACCAAATTATTTAATTACTTTGGTTGGATTTGTAGTGGAAATAACATGATTATAATGGTTGTACATATTTCCTATTAAGGAATATGATGAATCTTGTGATGATTAAGAATGGCTAGAACTACCTGAACCAGTATCGGATAAAGTCATTATGGGCTTCCAAGGAGGGAAGGAGACACAAACACTTGTTATATTTGATGAATAATATAGAAAAGATATTCTAAGTTTAGACTAAATATTTTCAACAATATAATTATTTATTCCTATTTCTAGGAGAGGATCAAATTTAGGTGATTGACCTGTTGGCACGAATTTGGTCAGACTAGGGTCCTTCTCAGGTTACCAACAAAAGATACTGTGTATTCTAGAGCGTTGGCATTTTCATCTCCTCCGAAGAGAACAAGTCTCACCTAAAGCACTGCTGAGACAGATAGATAGGGAAGGGTAGGGAGAAGACTGAAGAGGATCCATAGAGCCTTCAGGACTCAATCCTGGCCTTGCGTGAGATACATGAATAGATTTGAAAAAAATAAGAGCAAGAATTGAACCTACTTACGTTGCGAGCAGCAGTTAAAAGTAGAACCATCAAATAGAACTCATAAGCCATAAGGAAACACTCTAATGCATAAGTAACCATACAAAGACACATCATATTTGAAAATTTGGTCCTTCTTCATATTATCTTTGAGATCTTTCTCTATTTACAGACTCATAATCACACAGTAGGGAACATTACAGACTCTTGGCTCTGGATTCATATCTCAGAGCTCCAACTCTCCAACTCATAGTTCTAATTCATTACAGACTCAGACCTTTCCTCTCTCGACTTACAACAAGTATCAACAACTAATCCCAAAACTTGGGTGACTCTGATCAAACCGACTCAACTTAAACTTAATCAACCAATGATGAATGAGCTATCAACAATCATTGCATCATCCAGCTAACGAACCCTTTTACAATTATATTCAGCCCTATATATGGTTGGGTTGTGTCTTCCTTCTCGGCTTTCATGATTTCTTGTTCTGTTGCAACCGTCTATTGCTTAGTTGGCGTTGTGTTGAATTTTGCAACTGTTTTCTATTACTCTTTCTCCCAACCTCTGATGAACTTTGTTCTACTCATGCTTAGTCAAAACTTTCACAATTCCTTCCCAAAAATGAAGGGCCCAATAGGCTCTGACCACAATCCTTGACTCGTCCTCAAGTCAAGCACTTCGTTCTTTCACATCCTCCAGGAGAAACTATTGTTTTCCCTTGTCCATCTTTTCTTCTTCTTTGGGATCTTCTATTTTTTCCTTTTCTTCCTTTATCTCCTCAAATGAAGGGCCCAAGGGTTACATCTACAGCTTTTACAATGGTCCCAACTGGTTCGCACAACTGAGTTTGGAAATGGCTATGCTTGTTTTAGAAACAATACATTCTCGACAGAGTTCTAAGAGCCTTATACATGGCTTAATGGGTAAGTTTTAGTAGTAATTGATCCTCATCATGAATGTATAGATGCAAATAGGTGTGAGTTGTCCGACGTGATGGTTTAATCAAGGTAAATCCTATTGGGTGATCTTGGTATCTACTTATTTGAGTGGAATATGGATATGGCCAAATTGAGACCTTTCTATTTGACGGGTGGGTGTCCCAGTGCGAATTTCAATGGAATCTTGGCATAATGTGGCTTTATGGCTTAACAACGCCATTCGTGGTACCATAATGGCACTAAAGTTTGTGACTAGACTGGGTTTGTGTGGCCTATAACTCATATTGGATTTGGATTCATGGCGCCTCTGACCACAAAGGTTGTCTTCGTCATGTTTAATGATTGTCATTAATGGACTTTTTCATGCCTCGAGTCCTGTACTGTTGATTCGTTCGTTCTATATCAACAAACACTTAAACAAAACAAATGAACTATGTGTTATGGTGCAACACTGCAAACATGGAAATTATGAACTGATTGTACAAAATTTCAAAAAGAAAGAGAAACTCAAATCTGAATATTGTACAAGCTCTGTCGGATTGGAGCGATGGGCCTTATTTCTCAGTTTTGAGATAGGTATGACTTCAGGCAAGCGCCATTCACCAATATTGGTCATAGCACACCATTAAGTTGTGCGAGTCTGATTGCTCCTGAGGGTCGGATATCCGCAACTATGAAAGGTCCCAACTAGTGCATACGCAGCTTGCCAGGATGATTCTGGTATCATTTGTCATAGAGTAACACCTTTTCTCCTTGTGTGAATACCTTGGTCTTAATGTGTCAGTCATGAAAAGATTTTTTTCTTTCCTTTTCAACCAATTGATGGAAGTCTACTAGAAATCTAGTTTCCTTGAGTTCTTGTAGCTCTGCCAGTCTCTGCACCACTGATTCCTCTTCTTTCATACATGTGACTTGTGTAATATATAGGCTTGGAGTGATGAAATCTATGAGAACCACTACCTCTCTCCCATAAACTAGCTGGAACAGTGTGTATCTGTGAAGTTTATTTGTGGTTGTCCTGTAGGCCCATAGTACCACTGGAACTCTACCATCCCAGTCCTCTTAGTTTGCGCAACAGACCTTTGTTAGTCCCCTTTCTAGGATTTTGTTGAAGGCTTCGACTGTTTCATTGGCCTATGGGTGGTATGGACTACTCTTGTGATGTTGAATCATAAATTTTGTTGTAAGTGTTGCTATAGTGTTGCTAATGAAATGAGCTCCCTGATAACTGGTTAGGCTCTTGGGACATCCGAACTGAGTAATGATATTTTCTAAAATGAACCTGGCAGTAGTAGTTGTCAAAAATTCCTGTACCATTGTTGCTTCTTCCCAACGAGTAAGGTATTCAGTTGTGGTAATAATGTATCTAGCCTTTGAATGTTTGGTTGTGGGGTTAATTGGTTCAATGAAGTCAATTTCCCATTTCTCAAATGCCTATAGAGATCTAATTAGTTGTATCGGTAGGTCATCTCGGTGTGACGGCTTGCCCACCTATTGACAAACATCACATGATCTTGCATATACTTTTGCATCCTTGAATAGTGTTTCCCACCAAATTCCTTCCTGTAGAACTTTTTGTGTAGTGGCCTTCCCTCCTACGTGGCCTCCTGCAATGCCACTATGGCATTCCCAGAGTATATCTTGTCTTTCGTGATCCAAGACACATCGACTAAGAATTCTATCTAGTCCTAGTTTGTACAATTGTCTGATGATCAACTGGTAATATGTTGATCTAACGACCATATGGAATTTTTGAGTTGAGAAATACATTTCAGGATAGGCCCCTATACTGAGAAAGATTGCTATGTCCTCTAGATATTCCGGTATGGCCTCAATCCTGAACAAATCTGCATCTGGGAGCTGGTTGTCCACTGCTCTGCCACTTTCTCCTGACTCTAGTCTAGATATATGATCAGGTCTGACGTTGCATCATCCCATCTTGATGATGACTTCAAAGGAAGATTCCTGAAATGAGAGAAGCCATCTACAAATTCTCCCTTCCAACATGGGTTTGTTAACTAGGTATTTCAATGCAGAATGATCAGTGAAGAATTTGAAATGAGACCCTAATAGATAATGTCTAAATTTCTGTAAAGCGTAGATCATTGCTAAGACTTCTCGTTTTGTCATTGTGTAGTTTCCCTCTTCTTGCAATAGCTTTCGACTCGCAAAGTAGATAGGGTAATCCATAGCTCCATCTCCAGGTTGTGTTAAGATAGCTCCTAAGGCAATTCCTGAAGCATCTACATGGACATGAAATTCCTTCTCCTAGTTTGGGAATATCAGAATCGGTGTTGTAATGAGTTTTTCCTTCAGTGTCTCAAATGTTGTCACATTCGGGAGTCCACTGGAATTTTTTAGCCTTTTTCAGGAGGTTTTGTAGAGGTGCAGTAATGTTGGCGTATCTTCGAATGAATCTGCGATAGTAACTTGTGTGTCCTAGTGTGGATCGAAACTATTTAGCACTCATAGGTGGTTTCATATTCGCAATGACCGCAAATTTAGCTGAGCCTACCAATACTCCTTCTTGGCAGACTATGTGGACCAACAAATTTTCGTGTGGCACACAAAAGATACACTTTCTAAGATTTAATGAGATTTCCAATTCTCTGCATCTGTCAAACATTATCCTTAACAGTGCTACATGTTCCTTGAGCAGGCTATATAGTGTCCAATAATCTATATAGACTTCTATAAATTTGTGAATGAACTCTCTAAAGGCTGCTATCACAATCCTGGAGAAAACTGCAGGGGCATTCTTTAAACCAAATGGCATCACGTTGTATGCAAAAGATCCCCATTCTGTAATGAAAGTGGTGTTTCTCTTGTCCTCTTCAACAATCCTGACTTTATAGTATCCTGAAAATCCATTTGTAAATGGGTATGATTCCTTCCCCGCAACCTATTCTAGCACCTCATCGGTAAAGGGTGTTGGGAAAGGGTCATGCACATAGGCATATTTGAGACTCATGTAGTCCACATAGACTCTAATATCTTCAATGTATTTCTTTATTTGAATAACTATCGGGCTGACCCACTCTTCTTCTTCTACCGCAAAAATGAGACCTGCTTCTAACATCTTATCAATGTCCTTCTTAACTTTCTCTTTTATTCATGGGTTAAGACGGTATGGTCTATGTCTGACAGGCTTGGATCTTGGTTTTAACTCAATCTTAATTTCTCCCATGACTCCTTTGATTCCTTTTAATTATGAAAAATTCTTTGGGAACAAATCCTCATATTCCCACTGTAAACTCTGTATTTCCTGGCTGGTTTGCTCATCCCAGTAATCGCCTACCATATCTATCTTGGGTTGCTCTTCGGTCCCTATGTTGAGTCTGTGTAATTTTAATGGGTGACTGTAGGAACGATTGGTCTGGATAGGTATGGTGTTTTGGATTTCTCTGCTCCCCTCTGTCTCTTTGATGGCTAGGTTTCTCAGGTCTTCTAAGTCATCTAGGATTTTTGAATCCTTTATAATCTGATAGCATTCTATAGGCTTATCAGTCAAGGGTAAGTGGCATTTAGTCTGAAGTTCTTGGGTATGCTTGGGACACACTACAAAGTTTGATCTCTTATTACCATTGGTCATAAACATAAGTTCTTTAATCTTTTGTAGGGCTAGTTCAAGTTCAGGGTACTTACTTTTGAATGAGAATTCCTTGCAAAATTAAGCTGCCAGTGTTTTCCAATTGTTGGTTTGTCTTTTGGTTTCCTCATGTATAAACCAAGATTTCAGGATTGGGCCTAGAGAATGGGGAAATACCTGAACCTAGAAGTGAGAGGGTATCTCCGCAGCCTCCCACTATGTCATGCATTGTTCAATGTGTGTTCTAGGATCCAATTCTCTGCTGAACAGTTGTGAGGTGTGGAGATCCATTTGCATCCCTGATTCTGGTTGCTCCTTATTCCAGAACCTGTACTTGATAGCTTGCTTCACTTCATCCCAAGTTCTAAGTATGGATTTATGAGTGTCCCACCATCTGGTGGGGGTGTTCTGAAAGGATATATCTAGTACCGAGATTCTTTGATATTCTCTCACATTCTCTTCCATGTTTTGCAAAACATTGTCTAGCTCTGAGGTACCATCGTATACTGGGTGTTCTCTAACTTTGGTCCCAACCCATCTAGTCATTTTGATAGTTGCGCATCTTCTTGAGAATATTTCATGCGAACCTTGTTTCCAACTATCAAAAGCCAATTCTGAATCTTCGTCTGCTGGATGTATACTTCTCTAGCTTACTGATCCATCAACAGTAGGATTTATATAATCATTTCTTTTCCCCACTGTTATAGTGTACAACTGGTCTAGGTCCTCTCCCTCCATATTATTGTATGTTGGTTCTGTGTACCTGGGTCCTACATATGGATCCAAAGGTTGAAATACCTTGATTCCGTCAGCATCAAAAGTCATGGTGTCTTTCTTTAAGTCAATTACTACTTAATTTTCGTAGGCCCAACTGATGCCAAGTAGTGCAGGGTAGGGTTCCTTGTCTCCCATGATCTTAATGACTTCAAAGTCAGCCATTGGTTTTACTCCTGCTACATTGATTTCCACGTTCTTCAGTATTCCTATGGGAAAGATACAGTATTGGTTTTCCATCCTTAGCTAAATGGGGGAATATGTCAGTCTTAGTTTTCCTAAGACTTCCCAAGTCTTCTTAGGTAGAATGTTCACATCTGACCCTAGTTCCAACATGACGCCTTTAATTTCAAAGTCATCTAACTGGGCTACCAGTCAAAATTCTTTTTTGGTTCTTAATTTTCTTTGTTGCACTCTCTGGGTACTCTTCTCAGGAAGGTTAGCCTGTATCTCTTGTGGGGTATTCTACACTACGGACTAATAAGCTAGGGCTCTAAGCTTATACGCAGATCATGACCCTCAAGACTTAACTTTTAACCTCCTACCCAAATCTGAAACCCCGATTTTCACATGCACACAAGAGAAGAATGAACCAACCTTTTTCCGATGGCTGAAGTAGATCCTTCGTTGAGCTTCATATCCTTTTGCTGTTGCTGCTCCTTCCAAAAGCTTCCCTGCAATCACGACAAGACTATGCATGCATGCTACTGATCTATTATAGGGTTAGAGATAAAACACAAATCAAATAACATAGACAAGATTCATGTATTCAGGACGGGAAAAGTATCTTTTTCATTAACTTCAATATGAACCAACTTACAATGATTTCTGAAGCCGGTCACCGTTCCACGATCCTGATCCTGGGCTCTTCCTCT
>ML787072.1:4467-29991 GCA_009831015.1 Picea engelmannii
TTTTCCTTCCTCTATACCCTTTATAGACTCTGTAGATGTTCTTTCAATCTTCATTTAGTTTATACCTTCTTGGAAGGGAAACTTACAAATATTGGCTTGGAGTACTATTTGTTTACGATTCCAAATGATATCAACTTGTTAGAAATAGATTTCCTTAAATGTGTTTGAGATTTGCACATGTTTATCAATCTTGAGCTACTTGGAATTAAAGTCTTTTTCAAAAGGTTAATAGTTAGTTTTTAGTCCGATCTCTTGAATTCTTAGTGAATTTCTATAATATCAACTACACTATCTGTAAATATATTCATGCCTCAACTAAATGATGTGATATAATTTTCACTTTGAAATAATTATCTCACATGCATCTATTGTCGTGGGCTTTCTTGTAGAATCTCCATAAAAAAATAAGGATAGGTCCATATTTTCTTGTGATGGGAAGGATGCCATCACCCATTTGTAGGGCCTTTATAGGGTTATCCACCCATATAAGATCCACTTATTGACCCAATTCCTCTCATCCATCTCATGTTGTCTCTTCTTGTTTTTTTTTATTATTAAATTTGGCCTTCATTGTTTGTCTTAGCATCTTTTAAACTTTGTATGCTAATTAGAAATTTATTTTTCACATAACTTGAAAAATTATCATGTTTGTGTTAGCTAATGTTTTCTACCAATCTATTCTTATTAAATACTTCCATATCTCTTAGAATTGGTTTCCCTTCGAAGTGTCTTGAGTAGGCTTCACCTGTTTTCTATGCACACACCACAAGAGGAAAAACACCATGAATGTACATGGGTTCCCTTTTTTGTATATATTTTGCAATATAAAGGAAACAATTAGTTTTTGGAAGGAGTGGCAACACCATAAATCATTCCACAACCTTACTCTGTCCTCCTTTGGTTTAATTTTTAACTTCTTTCTTTTCCATTCTTCCAAAAAAAGGATCATGCTCTTGGAAGAGTTGCAAAGATAGATTAGGCCCATGATCTTTGACTTCTTAGTCCAATATTCTCACATGACTAATTTTTAAAACCAAGGGCTAGTGATTCTACCTAATTGGGGCAACCCCATAATTGGATGGTTTTCGATTGATCATTCTTTTAATCCCTAATATAGTGAAAAGGTTGGTTTTGGATTAAGTTGTTGTTGGAAATTGTGTTATCATTGATGTCAAAAATAGGGGGAGACTATGATATGTGAATGACAGGTCCAAGGATCGAATCATAATTAGAAAATCAAGGAAGTGTCTACACCACAAATCAAACTAGACATAGGTAATTGAGAATGTATCTGTAACACCTCGGGTTTTGAGCTCTGTATTAAATAATATATTTTGTTAATCTATGAAAGGCAAGAGTGCCAAATAATTATAAGAGGTCATTGTTCCTAGGAAATGTAATGTTTTGATCATTATTAGTAATGAATACATCATTGGCTGCTAGATGAAAAAGGACAAGAGTTATAGGGGGCTATGATTCCACAAGAGAGGGGGCTTGAGTGGCTAAGTATTTATTTTATATTTTTATCTACTCATAATTTTTTAATGGAGAGGAGTGGTTAAATGAGCATCTTGGGGAAGGCCAAGTGGTTGTTGATTTGCAAGTAAAGATATAAACCCATCTTGTGGTTTGTTTGGGGGTTCTTGTTCACTCACTCACTCATTGTTCATTGTTCACACATTTCATTCTATTCTCTCTTCACTCATTATTTCACCCACTCGTTCTTCCTCATTCATGTTTTGGCTTGGGAAGGGGAAACAAATTGTTGGAGAAGATCCATGGTTTTTTTGGATGTAAATACTGCTGGTGTATTCTAGCCATGAACTAATGCTTGGATGCCTGAGATTCTTTGGCATGTGTTCAGTTTGGCTCACAGTTGCGAATCCTGAGAGTCCCAACATGGAGATTCTTGACCAGATGCACTGGAGCCCTAGAAGGAGATGGACAGGCTGAGGGACTACATGGAAGAGAAGGGGGTCCATTCTCTTGGGTTGTGGAGGCTGGGTAAAAGAGAGCTAGTGTACTTTGGATTGCCGTGGGTGCTGAAAATCCCGTGAGAGATTGAGTGCTGACTATTTTGGGAAGCCAAGTTACACTTTGGAACCATCCTTGTGGATTCATAGCCCTAGATCGGGGGTGACATTGTTGTTGAGAATTAGAACATTAGTGTCTACGGTTGGGTGGAATGTCCTTAGTCTGTAGCTAGTTGGTGATTTGTTTCATGAAAGATAAGTGCTCTCTGTCATGATTTTATTTACCTGTATATTTATTTCCACAGTGTATTTATTTATCTATGAAATTCGTATCAATAATGTGCATGCTTGTTGGTTATTGATGTGCACGACATATGGTCCATTTATTTTATATTGTAGCTTGAATCTTGATCTATTCATGCAAATATTTTATGTATATTTATTAATTAAAATTTGATCAGAATTCAAAAGTAGTCCAAAGGCAGGCTTGAAGTAGCGTGCCTGACCTGTGGGTCGCTGGGTACGTTACATATTGGTATTGGAACTTCGGGTTGAAACACCGAAATGGTATGGGCCAGAACTGTTGGACATGATACTATGGTTAAGAGTGAATATGTCCTTGAAATATTAAATCTCAAGAGAGATAGAGCTGCAGAGATCACAAAAAATTCAGAGCTCGTGTAGACATAGATCCTTTGTAAAGGATCGTAGAATCGTGACCATTCCCCTTTGAATTCGGGAGAAATCATCACCGTGGAATCAATGATTTCTGGATCTTTAGATCAGAAGGTAGGTGAACAAGGAACGTTAGATAAAGGTGAAGTAGAGGTTGGGAGAGATTAAGTCACATCCATTAGATCGAACTTGCCAATTGTCAACCATTGATAGAATCCAAGAAAGAGATGAAAAAATACGAAACTTCGTCGCTTCGATGATTTTTGGGAGACAGGGAAGAAGCATGCAAAATTCCAAAGTAGCGAAGTCCCACTGGCCGCCCAATCTGATAGGAGGCTCAGGTGAAATCTCAACCGTTAGTCAGGGTCCTCCGACGTTGACCACTTCGGGAAGTTTAAATCCGGGAGAATTGAACCCTTTATAACTCCTATAACCTAGAGTCCCGAAGTGCCAAAGTCCTGAACTCATGTCGACCATTAGATCGAGGGAAGGACTTTGGAAGTAATGCTGACTGTTAGATCGAGCAATGGTGGAAGGATAATTAAGTTTCAAAACTTCTGAACTTCGCCACTCTGACAATTACTAGAGAATGGGCCAAGCCCCGAAGTGCTGAAGCCCCAAAGTTGCAAAACCACAAAGTGTAAAGCCATCATCGTGAAATCACATAGGCCGTCATATCTAGATCAGATAATGTGGATCGTCCATTTGATGGATGACACGTCATAGGCCACGTGGTAGGGGTGCCATGTGGGGACACATGTCACTTGGACTCAATACCTTTTGGACCCTAACCTTCTTATTTTTGAGTGACACGTGGCACACATTCCATGGGTCCATGTCACCATAGGTGAAATCAACATGACATATCATCTCCAGGAGTATGGCCTCCGGGGGTGTCCAACATCTCTACCAGCAAAAGTGACGAAGATCGAGGTCGCAAATTCACGCAGATCGTCGATCTAAGTTCCCTTCGGGAGCTTTCTCAACCATTGGATCAAGCAGTTGAAGGATGGCGTAAGAGCTTCGATGAGTATCACTCCGGGGAGTTGAGCGACTCAAGAGTTGAAATGTCCCGGAGTCCTGGAGCACCGAAGTCTCGAATTGAATAAGGACCGTCCATCTCTATGCTTGATTAAGTCATGTCCGTTGGATCAGTTAGTGGAAGGATAAAGTAAGAGCTTCTACGAGTATCACTTCAGGGGAGTTGAGCGACTTGGGAGTGGTAATGCTCCGAAGTCTCGAATTGGTTAAATCTGTCCATCTCAATGTCTGATTAAGTCATGATCGTCAATCTCGTTGAATCCTCCAGATGGGGTGGGACCATCCAATCAACGAGAGATTAAATCTCGATCATCCGATCTGCTAGTAGAGTTATTGGAAGGGTTTCAGAGAAGTTTAACTCCAAGAGAAGTTGGAAGTTGAAAAGGGAAAGTAGATGAAGGCTGAAGTCCGGAGGACTTGGTCCCAACACCGATCTCATGATAAGGTAAAATGATCTAGAAGTAACCAAGCTCTCGAACATTGTGTTCGAGCAAGCTCATGTGTAGAAGAAGGTAGAGGAAGATGCTAAATAGTGAATAAGCCCATGGTTTTGAGTCATGGTCACATGGAAAGTGGTTTGAAGGAGCCACCTATGCATAATTTAAATTCTGTATCATCAAAAAGGAGATGTGGAATTTTTCGACAAGATCCCGTTGCAAAACAAAAGAAAAGGGGCTGAAAGTGATTTTTTTCGGGAAGCCATAACTTTCAACTCATATATCTAATTGGGGCAAGATTACAATCATTGGAAAGATGATTTAGAGGAGAATAACATGGAATTTTTATAATATAGAGAATGATAATATATTTCTTCATGAATTGAGAAGAAAAAGGACCTGTAGCATTGTTTGACAAATTTTTATGATATGCATAATCCTAACAAAATGGTTGCTTGGACATTTTGCAGAATTAGGGGGTGTAAACATATAAATTTAGTAAAATAATTCATATTCAATAAGTGGAAGAAGGAGAGGGATATTCTAGCCATGATAAAGAGGCAAAAGGTCAGAATATCAGTGTTGTTAATGTAGAGATAGAATCCAACGGACACCAGGCCAGAGAGGAGCAAGAAACATTGATAGAGACTGTGAGAAGCCTGAAATTAGAAGTGCAGAGTTACAAAGTAGACAATGAGATAATGGTAAGAGAACACAATAAGATCAATGCTCAAGTGATGCAAATATTAAATCAGTTGCAGAGGTAAACAAAGAATGGATCAAACTCAAAATAGGAGGAAGAGGGAAGATGCCATGAAAGAAGAGATGACCACAACATAACTGGTTATTCTAGAAGTGCTAGTAGAAATCATAGACATCAATCACCTCCCTACTCAACAAGGAAATTTTATGCATTTGAAGATTCCATAAGTAGTCCAGAGGTGTCTCCTGTTAGGCACCAAAGAACAAGACATGAAATGAACTGCTGGCAAGGAGAGTTGAGGAAGCTTAATCCACCATCCTTTGACGGTGAAAGATAAAGGGAAGATGATGTTGAGGCATGGTTTCTTGGATTCAAGAGGTGTTTTAAATTGCATAACTACTCATCAAACCTAGAATCTAGAATTTCCACATACCATTTACATGGGAAAGATTCAAAGTGGTGGGATCAACTAAAGAAATTTGAGGACATTAATGAGAATAAGATCACTTGGAAGTAGTTCAAGAAATATTTTTAGAAGGAGCACCTTTCAGAGCACTTCTATGACAAGAAAATGTAGGATTTCTTTGAACTCAAGCTGGGAAGCATGACCATGGAAGAGTATGAAAAGAACTTCGTGGGGCTATTAAAGTATGTGGGGTTTATAAAATATGAGAAGGTGAAAGTAAAAAGGTTTTTGAGTGGACTGCCATCCTTTTATAAAGGTAAGATTCAATATGATGAATGTAGGACTTTGATTGGGACCATTATGAAGGCTAAGTACCTGTATGATCAAGGAAAGGGTAGAGAGTCCTTGCAAAAATATTGGAAGGATAAGAAGAAGGATAAGTCTGATCATAGAAATAAAGGATTCAAACCTCCTTTAAATAGAAATAGCCCTAATAAAAATCATCAAGACCAATATGCTAAGGATGAATCCAAGAGAGACAAATCCTTGGGAAAAAGGGGAAGATCACCAATCCAATGTTGGGGATTCAAAGAATATCACATGTAGAAGGATTGACCTCACAAAAGGGACATAATGAAGACCACGCACAACATCCAAGAGGCTACAATAGTAGAAGACATGGGAATAATATATGCAATCATAGATGATCGACATGCAGAATACCAATCCAATATGATCGAGGTGGAAGGTAAGATCATTAATTAGCTTGTTGCTATTTAAATTGATTCAGGAGCAAGTCATTGTTACATTGATCCTAAAATAGTGGATAGACTACATTTGGAGAAAAGTAATCTTGAAAATTTAAGTTTGGTTCAGCTAGCCACTGGAACCAAAAGGAGAATCCATGATATGGTCAGAGGTTGTTCCATAAGTCTTATTGGTGTGAATACTAATGATGATCTAAATATTATACCATTGGGGTCTTATGATATTCTAATTGGAATGGATTGGTTGGACAAACATCATGCTGTCCTAGATTGTCATAACAAGACATTTACATGTCTTGATGAAGAAGGAAAATAGAGCACTATGAAAGGAGTTCCAAGACCCATCTCTATAAGGGAGATTTCATCCTTCCAGCTGAAGAGATATTTTAGAAAAGAATGTCAATTGTATGCAACCCATGTGGAAAAGACAAAAAAGACAAAGGGGCCAAGCCTTGAAGAATTTTCGGTTCTACAATAATTTGAAGATGTATTCCAAGAAATAGCAAGGTTGCCACCAAAGAGGGAGATATATTTCTCTATTGTTTTAGTGCCAGAAGCTACCCCAGTATCAAAAACACCTTACAGAATGAGTACACCATAATTAAAAGAATTACAAATGCAATTGGAAGAATTGTTGAAGAAATGGTACATACGTCCAAGTGTTTCACCTTGGGGAGCATCGATACTCTTTGTCAAAAATAAGGATGGAACCTTGAGGTTGTGTATTGAATTTTAACAACTGAATAAATCCACTATAAAGAACAAGTACCCTCTATCTAGAATTGATGATCTTTTTGATAAACGAAGAGGAGCAAAGATATTTTCAAAGATAAACTTGATATCAAGGTACCATCGGGTAAGAATAAATAATGAAGACATCCATACGACAACCTTTAGAACTAGGTATGAACATTATGCATTTGTAGTGGTCCCATTTGGACTGTCCAATGCACCGACTATATTTATGTGCTTAATGAATGACATATTCAGAAATTACTTGGATAAGTTTGTCATAGTATTCCCAGATGAAATACTTGTCTATTATAAGTAAGAGGAAGAGCATGAACATCACCTAATATTGGTATTGCAAGTGCCGAGGGAAAATCATTTGTATGCCAAGCTTAGTAAGTGTTCTTTTTACCAAGAACAAATCCATTACTTGGGACAAATTATTTCATAACAAGGTATAGCAGTGGATCCAAGAAGATTGAATCCATTAGAAGATGGCCAACACCTAGGAATGTTTCAGAAGTTAGATCTTTTATGGGATTAGCTAGTTACTACAAAATATTTATAGCATAGTTCTCTAAGATTGCTCACCCCATCACTTCTTTGCAAAATAAGGGAATTAAATTCGAATGGACATATGAGTGTGAAGAGAAATTTAATTTGTTGAAAGAATTACTTACTAGTGCACCTATTTTAAAGATTGTTGACCCAAATGAAAGTTTTGTGGTATGCACATATGCATGCAAGGAAGTGTTGATACTGAGAGGGGGGTGAATCGATATCAAGTAAAATTTAAAAACATTTTCAACTTATACTTAAACCAGTCAATTATATCCAATGATAAATGAACAATAGCATAAGAGTTACACCAATACACCACAATACACCATGCACAATATATGAGAAATAATCAATAGTTATTGTTCAAGGGAAGTAATGACTTCTAGAGGTAGCTACAACTTCCAAATATAAAGGGAGCGATAAACCTCCAAAAGGAATATACAATCCTCCAATATCAAGAGAGGGTTGACCTCTCCATCCTTTCCCCTTCCTTCCACCCAAGAATATATGAGAGATAATAAAACTTTACATTAAATCATCACCATCAACTAACCATCACATAGAACCTGATAATGCTTCCCGAGACTTCTTCAAATTCTACAATTATTCACTTCTTAGAATACTCTGATCCTGTAGATAATATAACTCAATGTATTCTCTGAAACTCCTCCATTTTTCACTCCTTGAATTCTCCCCAAAAAGAAGTCATAGAGAAAATGGTAGACCTTATTCAATTCTGGTTTATTCAGGAGAGCGAACTTGTACAGAATGCCCCACACTCAATATTTAACATCAGATTATGAAATTAGCACACAAGAAACTAAAGACCATACTCTGTCCAATGAAATTGGTCTCACTTCATTTGGATTCTCTATGAAGAAGTTATGACTTTTTTTACCTGGAACACATGTTTATAACTAGCTCCAGGACTAGTAAAAAACCCTATCTTCCACAGAGTGTATCTCCAAAATTATAGCGAATAAAGAGATGAAATTTTTACCACATGTACCTAGATATGTCTTCTCAATACCATATCAATTTCACCATATGAATTGTTCTAGAAAAAAAATTATAGCGAAAATTGTAAGATGACCTATAAATACCATACCTTAGAACACATCACCAAAAGACTTCATCCTCCCTTGAAATCCGGCCTTCTTTACTTCAGATTTCCTCTGAAATTCGACTTGTGTGTGTTTAAAATGAATGTATAATGATATGTATTTATACCCTTTATGTCACTTCCTTTTAACATTAGGGCCGACCTGACACTTTCTTATTTTGTAATTATTTTCTTTAATTATCTTCAGGGCCGACCTGTACTTCCTTCTTCAATTCACTTTGTTATCTTCAAAAATTCATTTCTCCTCAACCGTGAGGATCCTCGTGACGTGCCACCTACCAACGGAAACAACAGGATGTATAATATCCATCCATGGGTGTTGTGTCTGCATGTGCACTATCCTTCATGTCCAAATACCTTCATCAATCTTGCGGTCCAAAACCAATGACTAGGGTTGACATCAATGACAACAACCAACATTCCAACAAGAAGGACTTGGTGGAGTCCTCACTAAAATGGACATGTCATTGGTTATGAGTCCAAAAAGCTTAAAGATCATGAGAGGAACTATGCCACACATGAATTGGAACTTGTTGCCATTGTTCACGCATTGAAGATGTGGAGGCATTATCTCATGGGGAATAGGTTTGAATTAAGAACATACCATAGTGGTATGAAATATCTTTTTGACAACCAACTTTAAATGCCAGGAAAATGAGATGGCTAGAATTTTTAAGTGAATATGATTTTGAAATCAAACATATCAAAGGAAAAGAAAATAAAGTTGTTGATGCATTTAGTAGAAGAGTACATGTCATGCATGCTACAACTGTTCGTATGCATCAGTCATATTTAAAGAGCAAACTTTTAGATGTTGTTGTCACAGATCAACGTTATTTATAGGTAAAAGAAAGCTTACAACAAGAAAATATACAACATAAAATTAAATAATATGAGATGAAGGAAGATGGATTACTTATGCATAAAAATAGAATTTATGTTCCTAGTTCTGAAGAACTTAGGAATTTTGTATTAAAAGAAATGCATAATGTTCCATATGTCGAACATCTTGGCTACCAGAAAAACGATGGCATCCGTAAGAAGCCAATTCTTTTGGCCATGAATGAAAAAAGATGTTGTTGATTACATTGCCAGATGTATGGAATGCCAGAGAGTGAAGGATGAGCATAGACACCCAACGAGTTTTCTACAACCATTTCCAATTGCAGAGAATAAGTGGGAAGTGATACCCATTGATTTTATAACTAAATTTCCCAGGACAACAAGACAACATGATTCAATCATGTTAGTGGTTGATAAATTGACAAAGGCTGCTCATTTTGTTCCTGTAAAAATGACTCATACAACAACTAATATTGCATAAATTTACATGAGGGAGATTGCTAGGTTGCATGGGATACCTAAGAAAATTGTCTCAAACAGAGACACACAGTTTACTTCAAATTTTTGGAGCGGATTGTTTAAAGGATTTGGTACAAATCAAAATTTTAGCACAACATACCATCCACAGTCAGATGGGAAGATAGAGAGAATCAACCAAGTAATTGAAGACATGTTGAGAATGTATGTGATGGATAAGCTATCTAAGTGGGAAAATTACTTCACTTGGTTGAGTTTGCCTATAATAATGGGTATCAAGCTTCATTGAAAATGATCCCATTTGAAGCTTTGTATGGTAGGAAATGCAATACTCCAGTGAGTTGGGAAAACCCAACAAACAAAGTGGTACTTGGGAAATAATTGCTCAAGGACATGGAAGACAAGATTGTTGGAATTAAGAATAATTTAAAGGCAACTCAAGATAGACATAAAATTTATGCAGATAAGAACATGACAACTAGAGAATTTAAAGTGGGGGAGCATGTGCTTTTAAAAGTGAATCCCAAGAAGAGCTCTTTGAAGTTGGGTAGTTGTACAAAGATAGCAAACAGAGTCTGTGGTCTATTTGAGATATTGTACATGATAGGGCCAGTTGCATACATGCTTGCATTGCCTGCTTCCATGAATGTGCATAATGTATTTCATGTCTCTTTACTAAAAAAATATGTACATGATCCTAACCATGTTATTGATTGGCATCTGATTCAGGTAGATACAGAGGGATACTTTCAGGTCCAGCCAATGGGAATATTGGACAAAAAAGTCAAAATGCTTTAGAATCGAGTTATAGAGCTGGTAAAAATCCAGTGGACCTAATACGGTCGTGAAGATGCTACTTGGGAGCATGAAGATGTCGTGCGGGCAGAGTACCTGTAAATTTTTGAATAAATTTTGAAATTTTGTTTTATGTTTTGTATATGCACTGAGGACAGTGCCAAAATAAGGGGGAGGGGATGTAACACCCCAGGTTTTGAGCCTCGTATTAAAAAATGTATTTTGTTAATCTATGAAAGGCCAGAGTGCCCAAAAATTTAAAAGAGGCTAGTGTGCCTAGGAAATGTAATGTTTTGATCATTATTAATAATAAATACATCTTCGACTGCTAGATGGAAAAGGACAAGAGTTATAGGGGGCTATGATTCCATAAGAGAGGGGGCTTGAGGGGCTAAGTATTTATTTTATATTTTTATCTACCCATAATTGTTTAATGGAGAGGAGTGGTTACATGAGCTTCTTGGGGAAGGCCAAGTGGTTATTGATTTGCAAGTAAAGACATAAATCCATCTTGTGGGTTGTTTGGGGGTTCTTCTTCACTCACTCACTCGTTGTTCATTGTTCACACCTTTCATTTTGTTCTCTCTTCACTAATTATTTCACCCACTTGTTCTTCCTCATTTGTGTTTTGGCTTGGGAAAGGGAAACAAATTGTTGGAGAGGATCCATGGTTTTTTTGGATGTAAAGACAACTGGTGTAATCTAGCCATGAATTAATGCCTGCATGCATGAGATTCTTTGCCCTGTGTTTAGTTTTGCTCACAACTGCGAATCCTGAGAGTCCCAACATGGAGATTCTTGACCAGATGCATAGGAGCCCTGGAAGGATATGGACAACCTGAGGGACTGCATGGAAAAGAAGGGGGTCCATTCTCTTGGGTTGTGCAGGTTGGGTAGAAGAGAGATGGTGTAATTTGGATTTTTGTGGGAGATGAAAATCCTGTGAGAGCTTGAGTGCTGACTAGTTTGGGAAGCCAAGTGACACTCTAGAACCGTCCTTGGGGATTCATAGCCCTGGCTCGGGGGTGACATTGCTGTTGAGACTTGAAACAACAATGTCTACAGTTGGGTGGAATATTCTTGGTCTGCAACCAGTTGGTGATTTGTTTCATGAAAGATAAGTGCTCTCTGTCATGGTTTTATTTACTTGTATATTTATTTCCGCTGTGTATTTATTTATCTATGAAATTCATATCTATAATGTGCATTCTTGCTGGTTATTGATGTGCACGACATATGGTCTATTTATTTTATATTGTAGCTTGAATATTGATCTATGCATGCGAATATTTCATGCATCTTTATTAATTACTATTTGATCAGAATTCAAAATAAGTCCAGAGGCAGGCTTGAAGTAACTTGCCTGGGTTGTGGGTGGTTGGGTACATTACATATTGGTATCAAAAACACCTTACATAATGACTAAACTAGAATTAAAAGAATTACAACTGCAGTTGGAAGAGTTGTTGAAGAAAGGGTACATACATCCAAGTGTTTCACCTTGGGGAGCACCAATACTCTTTGTCAAAAAGAAGGATGGAACCTTGAGGCTATGTATTGACTTTCGAAAGATGAATAAATCCACCGTAAATAACAAGTACCCTCTATCCAGAATTGATGACATCTTTGATTAGCTAAGAGGGAAAATATATTTTCAAAGATAGACTTGAGATCAGGGTACCATCAGGTAAGAATCAAGGATGAAGACATCCATAAGACAACCTTTAGAACCAGGTATGGGAATTATGAATTTGTAGTAGTGCTATAATGATCCTTGATAATTTTTTTGGTATTTTTCTAATAGTTTATGGTGTGGACGATTTGTCAAACACTTTGTTGTTTGGTATTCTTGGGTATTTTCTAGTTCATAAAGTTCATAACAGTTCACTGTTTCTCCTTTAAATTTATTTAATACCCAATATATATGAAAAAAAATAAGATGACAATACCCAACTATGCTAAGATTACTTTATAGCGCATATATAGGAACTCAAAGTCAATCATTGTGCTGGAAAATTACAACAACCATTACACATCAAACAATCAACAAATAGAACTTAAAATAAGTGATAAAGAACCTGTGGTTTATTACTGTAGGTGGTCTTTACATATGTTGAGGAAATGTTGTTGTAGATAGTTTCCAAAGACTCCAATCTTCCAAATATCAGCACCCACAACCAGAGTTCCCTACATTGCAAGGATAATGTGCCCATCTTACAAGGAATCACCACCAGTCTACAAGTCGACCCAAACTCCATATTCACCCTCAAGAGTAGAAATACGATCCAGAGTTTGAGAAGGCACCCTTTGCAGAAATAATTTGACCCTCAGCAATAACTTCAGTCACAGAGAAAGAAACACGACCCAACACATATATTTTCTGTTTAGAATGAAGTAACTTGCCCCCTTCTCATCATAACTCAACCCAACAATACAGTGCGACTTAGGTAATGGATAATTGGTCCCTCAGTCACTAAAAATGCACCCAGGTTTGGAGAATACTCTTCTATCACTGATATATATTTTCTAGTGCCTCCACCAGCTAAGAAACAAGTGAGGAAATGGTCCACAAAGTTGATAGTGTTGCTCTAGAAATAGAGACTCAACTCTCACATTGATATTCACCCCTTTTTCCACTTAGAATGTGCCCCAACTCTCAGAAATGGAGCATGCTGAAGAACCCATGTTATTATCTAAGGAAACTCAGCCTTCTTCCAACTGGTTGACCCCCTTGAACACTGAACTCAACCGCCACCTCTAAACTCAGTCACAAATCTGATTGAAAGCACCACTACTGAAGATATCTTAGTTATCAATGAAGCACACAGAAGAAATATGGATGATCTCTTCTCCAAAACAACTAACTAGGGTGGATGGTCTGACCACCGAAGCCAATCTCTGAAAATTCCTCCTAGGGTTTCTGTCCCAAGAGTTCCAAAGACACAATGAGCTCTCTCAATGATAAATTAGAAAAATGTCAATGCTAGAATGAGAGAGAGCACCCTCCTTTTTCCCTTTTATTTCTTCGTTGACTCTTTTGAAACCCTTTTACCCTTTTAATCAATTTAAGTGGCGTTTCTTATTCTTCCTAAGTCACTTTAGGTGCTTTTTCCTTTTTTCCCTTTTTAATTATCTAATGTCGTTTTGTTAGGCACTTTCCCCCTTAGGACATTAAATAATTAATTAATTCCCTTCTTAAGGACTATAGCATACGAGAATCACATAGGCTATTGTGTCCAAGTCCCATGATCACCCAGAAGGGGACATTACAGTTCTCCCTCCCCGAGATTGCTTATCCCAAAGCAATTGCAGATTCGGGTGCTGCAAAATTTGTTCACTCTCCCAAGTGGCATCTTCTGCAGGAAAATCTCTCCATCTGACCATATATTCCTTGATTACCCTATTCTAAAGCTTCTTTTCCCGAACCTCCAATACTTCCTTGAGAACTAGTACTATCTCCTCATCCAATGGAGGCAGTTTTGCTGAAGTTGTGATTTGTTGTCCCAATGCCTTTGTGAGACACAAGATGCGAAACACGTTATGGATCTTACTCCCTTCTGGAAACTACAACTCATAAGACACTTCACCAAATCTCATGGTCACCCTATAAGGTCCGTAAAATTGTGGCTTGAGTTTCTCTGCACCGCTCTTCTTTAGAGAATACTATCTATATGGCTGCAGCTTGAGAAACACTAAGTCCCCTACCTTGAAGGTGTGCTCGACCCTGTGTCTATCTGCATATATCTTCTATTGGTTCTGGGTTGTTTGCAGGTTATCTTTAAGAGCCTTAAGAATATCTTGGCTCTCTTGAATCCATTATTTGGCCTTGGGAGCCCTACTGTCCCCAAATGCCAAGTCTATAAAGGATGGGGAATCATATCCATATAATTCCCTAAATGGTGACATCCCCACAGACATCTAATAAGTGGTGTTATAACATTTCTCACCCAAATGTAACCACTCAACCCATGTCTTCTGTTGCCCGACCACGTAGTTATGCAAATACCCCTCTAACCATTTGTTCACTATATCTATTTGGCCATCTGTTTGTGGGTGGTAACTCGTACTAGGAGTCAATTCTGTGCCTGCGATCCTGAAAAATTCCTGTCAAAAATCACTCATAAATCGACTGTCCCTATCACTAACAATATTTTCCGGCAATCCATGAAGCCTGAATATCTCCTTGAAGAATAAATATGCTACCTTTGCTGCCTTTTACTCTAAGGATATGGAAAAGAAATGAGCAAACTTGGTCAACCTATCGACCACCACATAAATGCAATCTCGGCCCTGTGTCTTTGGCAACCATGTGATGAAGTCCATGGATATGCTCTCCCATTTTTGCTCTAGAATGTGCAGTGGTTGAAGTAATCCTGCAGGGTGGGTCTGCTCCACCTTTTTTTGTTGACAAGTCACACACTCCCGCACATGTATCAATGCATCATCTTTGAGGCCCTTCCATGAGAACCTCTCTATGATCTTCCTGTATGTCTTGAAATATCCTAGATGCCCAGTTAAATGTGTGTTATGCATGGATTTCATAATTTTCTCCTTTAATTTGGACTATGGAACCAAGTATATGCGATTCTTGTAGTAGATGATATCATCTACCACCTTGTAACTTTCATCCTGCACGCTGTTATCCATCACCTCACAAGCAAATTTTCTCTTGGAGTACTCCACCAAGATATCGGATTTCTAATCAGCAGATATCTATGATAACGAGAATAACTCGGGTCTTATGGATAGAGCATCAACAAATGCATTGCTATTTCCTTTGACGTACTCAATATCAAAGTCATGGGCTTGTACTTTACTGACCCATTTCTGTCACCTTTCGTAAAGATACTTTTTCCCCAAGAAGTGCCTCAAACTATTGTGATCAGTCTTGACCACAAACCTCCCACCTACCAGGTACTGTCTGAATTTTTCCAATGCATGCATTATGGCGAGATTTTCCTTGTCATAGATGGAATAAAGTCTCTCGAGGGCGGAGAGATTCTTGCTCTCGTATGCAATAGGATGCTTTTGCTGCATAAAAAATGCTCCTATGCCCACACCATATGCATCACACTCTAACACAAAGGGCTGAGTAAAATCAGGAAGTGCCAAAACGGGGCAAGAACTCATCACTTCCTTAATCTTATCAAAGGTCTTCTGAGCCTCTTCTATCCAACATAAATGCCTTTTATTCATAAGATATGTAAGAGGGGCGGTCAAATGAGAGAATCCTGACAAAAAGCGCCTGTAGTAACTATAGATTCCAAGGAAACCTCACAAATGCGTGATATCCTTAGGTGGTGGCCAATCTAGAATAACTTGTATCTTCTCCCTGTGAACTTGCACTCACTGTGTGCTGACTATATGCCCCAAGTAGAGAACCTCTGTCATACCGAATTTACACTTAGATTCCTTGGAATATAAGGATTGCTCATCCATAATGCTCAAAATCTCCTCCAAGTGCACCAAATGCTCCTCCCAAGTCTTACTGTAGATCAAGAGGTAATCAAAAAATACCAATAGGAACTTCCGCAACTGCTTCCTAAATATGTGATTCATGCATGAATGGAAAGTGGCAGGCATGTTCATCAATCCGAAGGCATGAACACAAACTCATAGTGCCCATAATGGCACCTAAAGGTGGTTTTATGAATGTCCTCGTCATGAACTCTGATTTGATGATATCCGGATCGAAGATCAATCTTCGAGAAATACACTACTCCGTGCAACTCTTCTAGCAACTCATCAATCCTAGGTATAGGGTAACTGTTTTTTATTGTTTTCTTATTCAAGGCCCAATAATCAATACACATACGCATTGTCCCATCCTTCTTCTTAACCAAGACCACCGAAGAAGCAAAAGGACTGGAACTGGGTCTTATGTGCCCCATGTCAAGAAACTCCTTGATTTATTTTTCTATTTCATCTTTGAACTTCTTGGGATGTTTGTACAAGGTGGTGATCAATGGTTTGGCCCCCTCTTCAAGTTCGATGGTGTGATCAAAACCTCTGTCAGGAGGTCTCCCTGGAGGTATCTGCCCAAATGCCTTGTCATGTCTGCTCAATAAATCCTGGATGTTTGCATGATAGTGCCTTCTGCCTTCATCATCTGTCTAGGACATAATAAAACACTGTGTTGCATATACTACATCTCCATGTCTGAATATGGCTTCCATTATTTTGTTTGAAACTACTACAGGGGCATTCTTCACCATGCCTCGCAGTACAACTTGTTTCCCTCCTGGCGTGAAGAACTTCATGGTCATGTGTTTGTAGTTTGTGGTAATGTCCCCCAATGTCTGAAGCCACTGAACTCCCAACACTACATCTAAATTTTCCACATCCACCACATAAAAGTCTTCTGTCAAGGTGTAGTTACCATTTTTCAAGGCCAATTTAGAATTTTTCTTTGTACAAGATACATTAAATCTGTCGGCCATCGCTACTTTGAACCCCTCAAAGTCCTCTATAACTACTCGTCTCCTAGCCACCCATGCTGCATCAATAAAGTTGTGGGTTTCCCCACCATCAATCAAGGCCGTGACTCCCTGTCCCCTTATGACTCCTCTAACTATGAAGGTGTTGAATATCGGGGTACCTAATAATGAGTCTATAAAAACATCCTTGTCCTCCTCACTATGATTCCCCTCTATCTCTTCCTTCTTCTCTTTTCCCTGCTCAGGAGCAACCTCCTCCTCCTCATCAAAATTTGATTGTACCTCAATATAATGGGCTTGACTCTTCCCTTGACACTTGTGTCCTGGTACCTATGGATATTTGCAGTGGAAACAAATATTATGTCTCCTTAGCTCATTTCTTGTTGTTATCCATAATTTTGGTCGTCATGATGATGTATTGATGATGATGTACTCAGGCTCTTCATTAGAACCTTCTCCTGAGAAAAGTTACCTTCATCTCTTTCCAGAAATCACAGTTTTGAGGAAGGTTCGCACGCTGCCAATACATTTGCCTACGAGAAGTTCGCACTGTGCCTAACTACTAGGGTGAGAACACTTTCTAAAGAAGGGAAAATGATGAATTCTCAAAGCTTCTAGAAGGGAATCTTCTAGAAGGATGAGATGTAATTCGAATGGTTATCTAAGTACTGGCTTTCCTGATATTTTGGGATCATTCCTATCCAAGTAACTAATTCATTCTCTCCTATATATTGAGGGGATTCTCATGGAAAAGGTTAGGAATCAAACTAGCAAGATATTTATTGGAGAATTAGTGAATGACTGTGTGAAGGACTGATGCTACAACAACCAAGAACTCCAGCAATATTATCAAAAGTGGTTGATCTTCTTCATACAAGTGAACAAGTGTGTGTGTCGGAGCCAAGGGTCATCGAAAGGAGGTTTGCAACATCAAGGCTCAGGTTGTAATCATTTCTTTCTATCAATATAATACAGTAATATGTCTCTTTCCCATAAAGTTAATGTCACTTTATTGTATAACTCCTTGATCATATACTTAGATTGATTATTGAATATGTTGAGTTGTCTTCACTTCGATTGGTTTGTATTGTTGTGGTCTTGACTGTACAAGAGAATTGGAGCGAAGCTGGAACAACAAAGATCAAAGGAAGCGATCACAAGGTATGTTCATGATTCTTGCCTCCTAGTTCATTCAATAGTCTAAATCTAGGGAAAGAGTATTATTCTGTCCTGCTTTGTTCTAGATCCAGGTGGATCTAGGGAGATCGGTTTGTGTCCGCACTTACGGATTAATCCTAAAACACTTGTTGCCTCATCCAACCTTTCCTTACCTGTACCTTCCTTCCTAGTAGGATTCTTGTCCTTGCCTTTATGTGGAATAAAGGGTTTGATTTTTTTTTTTCATTTTAGGAACTGTGCCCTCCATGTCCCTTGTCCTAAAAATAACATCTTGTAAGGTCTCAAGCTTGAAAGCCTTTACCCAACCACAAAGTGGTTCTAACAACCCCTCAATGAAAAACATGACAAGCCTATGCTTCGATATATTTGACACTGTCACTTCTAGCTTCTGAAACTCTGTGATGTAAGCATCTGGCGACCCTTCTTTTTTAAGTTGTGCTAACTCTCTAAAATGTAGCTCTGGATCGTTTTTTATCAAACCTATCCATTAACTTCTGAGTGAATTCTAAATAAGAGGTGATAGTCACATGTCCTAGCATGACGAACCCATGGTACCACCATTCGTGGGCTTCTCGATCAAGGTGCAAAGTAGCGAATTTTATCGCTTCAACCTTGGTCATAGGGTTGATCTAGAAGTATGTGTCTAGTTTTTGTACCCATGCCCTGGTTGTGCTCCTATTAGACCTATCGAAGGAAGGAATGGATAGCTTCCCCAACTTCCATGCTATATCCGTGTTTTGTTGCACCCTGTTATGATCCCTTGGTCTATTCTTGTATTTGATTGTACAAAAGTACTGGAGTGACATGGTTGCCTGAAAATCATCACCTAGGGCTTGATATTCTCTTAGGTAGTCCTGAAAAGTTTCACTTGGAACTTGCTTCCCTTGATTTTCTGTTGGTTGGTTTCCAAAAAAATTGGGTAAAAGAGGTCTAGGGAATGTTCTTCTAGTGGTCCTAGCACCAATCTGCATAGGGATCCCTGTATTTTTAAGTATGAGAATCTCATTATTGTTGCTAGCTCCATTATTCACATTGGAACCCTCTACTCCGTTGTTACTCCCATGATTCCGATTGGTTTGATTGGCAAGTAACTAAGTTATAAGTTGAGTAAGTTGTTGTTGTCTAACTGCTAGACTCTCCAAGATATGCATTCCCCTTTCCTCATTGGCATCACCCATGTTTTCCACTTGTCCAACCTCCGGTTGATTTTCCCTTACTTCTTCTTCCTCTTCAAAATTTTTTTCTCCCCCTCGCTGCCTTCTACTTCTGTATGAGACACCTAGGAATATATTGTCTTCACCCCTCATGAACAACAAAACCACTCTTCAAGCTGGAAGGAAAAAGGTCTTTGATACCACTGTAATGATCCTTGATAATTGTTTTGGTATTTTTCTAACAGTTTATGGTGTGGACGTTTTGTCAAACACTTTGTTGTTTGGTATTCTTGGGTATTTGCTAGTTCAGAAAGTTCATAATAGTTCATTGTTTCTCCTTTAAATTTATTTAATACCCAATATATATGAAAACAATCAAGATGAAAATACCCAACTATGTTACGATTACTTTATAGCACATATATAGGAACTCAAAGTCAATCATTGTGCTGGAAAATTACAATAGCCATTGCACATTAAACAATCAACAAATAGAACTTAAAATAAGTGATAAAGAACCTGTGGTTTATTATTGTAGGTGGTCTTTACATATGTTGAGGAAATGGTGTTTTAGATAGTTTCCAAAGACTCTAGGTTTCCAAATATCATCAACCACAATAGGAGCTACCTATATTGCAAGGAGAATGCGCCCAACTTACAAGGAATCACCTCCCACCAGTCTACAAGTCAACCCACACTCCATATTCGTCCTCAAGAACAGAAATACGATCCAGAGTTTGAGAAGGCACCCTTTGTAGAAATAATTCGACCCTCAACAATAACTTCAGCCACAGAGCAAGAAACACGACCCAACAAATATATTTTCTGTTCAGAATGAAGTAACTCTCCCCCTTCTCATCATAACTCAGCCCAACAATATAGTGCGACTTAGGTAATGGAGAATCGGTCCCTCAGTCACTGAAAATGTGCCCACGTTTGGGGAATACTCTACTATCACTAATATATATTTTCTAGCACCTCCACCAGCTAAGACACAAGTGAGGAAATGGTCCACGAAGGTGATAGCGCTGCTCCAGAAATATAGACTCAACTCTCACAACGATATTCGCCCCTTTTTCCACTTAGAATGCACCCCAACTCTCAGAAATGGAGCATGATGAAGAACCCACGTTATTCTCTAAGGAAACTCGAACTTTTTCCAACTGGTTGACCCCCTTGAACACCAAACTCAGTCACCACCTCTAAACTCAGTCACAAATCTGATTGAAAGCACCACTACTAAAGATATCTTAGTTATCAATGAAGCACACAGAAGAAATCTGGATGATCTCTTCTCCAAAACGCCTAACTAGGGTGGATGGTCTCACCATCGAAAGAAATCTCTAAAAATTCCTCCTAGGGTTTCCGTCCCAAGAATTCCAAAGCCATAATGAGCTCTCTCAATGAGAAACTAGAAAAATGTCAATATTAGAATGAGAGAGAGCAACCTCATTTTTCCCTTTTATTTCTTCGTTGAATCTTTTGCAACCCTTTTAACATTTTAATTAATCAATTTAAGTGACGTTTCATATTCTTCCTAAGTCACTTTAGGCGCTTTTTCCTTTTTTCCCTTTTTAATTATTTAAGTTCGTTTTGTTAGGCACTTTTCCCCTTAAGACATTAAATAATTAGTTAATTCTCTTCTTAAGAACTATAGCCTACATGAATCAATTAGGCTACTGCGTCAATTTCCCATGATCACCCAGAAGGGGACATTAAAGGTGCCATCCGGATTGTCCAATGCACCAAATGTCTTTATGTTCTTAATGCATGGCATATTCAGAAATTACTTGGATAATTTTGTCATAGTATTCCTCAACGACATACTTGTCTATTCTAAGTCAGATAGAGAGCATGAACATCACCTAATATTGGTATTGCAAGTGTTGAGGGAACATCATTTGTACGCCAAGCTTAGTAAGTGTTCTTTTTACCAAGAATATGTCCATTACTTGGGACACATTATTTCAGAACAAGGTATAGTAGTGGATCCAGAGAAGATTGAAGCCATTAAAGGATGGCCAACACCCATGAATGTTTCAGAAGTCAGATATTTTATGGGATTAGATGGTTACTACATAAGAATTATAACATGTTTCTCTAAGATTTCTCACCCCATCACTTCTTTGCAAAAGAATGGAATTAAATTATAATGGACATTTGAGTGTGAAGAGAACTTTAATTTGTTGAAATAATTACTTACTAGTGCACCCATTTTAAAGATTTATGAACCAAATGAAAGTTTTGTGGTATGTACAAATGCATGCAAGGAAGGAATTGGTGGAGTCCTAACTCAAAATGGACATGACATTGGTTATGAGTCCAGAAAGATTAAAGATCATGACTCCAGAAAGATAAGTTTTTCATAGTATTCCTGGATGGCATACTTGTCTATTCTAAGTCAGAGGAAGAGCATGAACATCACCTAAGATATCAAATTGGGGCAAGATTACAGTCATTGGAAATATGATTTAGAGGATAATAACATGGAATTGTTATAATATGGAGAATGGTAATATATTTCTTCATGAATTGAGCAGAAAAAAGACCTATAACATTGTTTGACAATTTTTTATGATATGCATAATCCTAACAAAATGGTTGCTTGGACATTTTGCAGAATTAGGGGGTGTAAACATATCAGTTCAGTAAAAGAATTCATATTCAAGAAATGGAAGAAGGAGATGGATCTTCCAACCATGATAAAGAGGCCAAAGGTCAAAATATCAGTGTTGGTAATGCAGAGACAAAATCCAACGGACACCAAGCCAGAGGAGAGAAAAAAACATTGATAGAGACTGTGAGAAGCCTGAAAATAGAAGTGTAGAGTTACAAAAAAGAAAATGAGAGACTGATAAGAGAACACAATCAGATAAATTCTCAAGTGATACAAAGCTTAAATAAGTTGCAGAGACAAACAAAGAATGGATCAAACTCAAAATAGGAGGAAGAGGGAAGATGCCATGAAAGACGAGATGACCGTAGAAGAACTAGTTATTCAAGAAGTGTTAGTAGAACTCATAGACATCACTCACCTCCCTACTCAACAAGGAACTTTCATGTATATAAGAACAAGATATCTAGATAATTTAAAGTGGGGGATCACGTGCTTTTAAAAGTGAATCCCAAGAAGAGATCTTTGAAGATGGGTAGTTGTACAAAGCTAGCAGCCAGATTCTGTGGTCCATTTGAGATATTGGACATAATAGGGCCAATTGCATACATGCTTGCATTTCCTGCTTCCATGAATGCGCATAATGTATTTCATGTCTCTTTACTAAAAAAATATGTACATGATCCTAACGATGTTATTGATTGGCATCTGATTCAGGTAGGGATAGAGGGAGACTTTCAGGTCCAACCAATGCAAATATTAGACAAAAAAGTAAAAAATGCTTCAGAATCGAGTTATAGAGCTGGTAAAAGTCTAGTGGACCTACTACGGTCCTGAAGATGCTACTTGGGAGCATGAAGATGCTGTGTGGGCAGAGTACCCACAAATTTTTGAATAAATTTTGGAATTTTTTTTTGTTTTGTATATGCACTGAGGACAGTGCCAAAATAAGGGGGATGGGATGTAACACCTCGAGTTTTGAGCCCCATATTAAATAATGTATTTTGTTAATCTAGAAAGGCCATAGTGCCCAAACAATTAAAAGAGGCCAGTGTGCCTAGGAAATGTAATGTTTTGATCATTATTAATAATAAACACATCACTGGCTGCTAGATAGACAAGGACACGAGTTATAGGGGGCTATGATTCCATAAGAGAGGGGGCTCGAGGGGATAAGTATTTATTTTATATTTTTATCTACCCATAATTTTTTAATGGAGATGAGTGATTACATGAGCTTCTTGGGGAAGGCCAAGTGGTTCTTGATTTGCAAGTAAAGATATAAACCCATCTTGTTGGTTGCTTGGGGGTTCTTCTTTACTAACTCACTCGTTGTTCATTGTTCACACCTTTCATTATGTTCTCTCTCCACTCATTATTTCACCCACTCATTCTTCCTAATTCGTGTTTTGGCTTGGGAAAGGGAAACAAATTGTTGGAGAGGAGCCATGGTTTTTTTGGCTGTAAAGACTATTGGTGTATTCCAGCCATGAATTAATTCTTGCATGCCTGAGATGCTTTGGCCCGTGTTCACTTTTTCTCACAACTGCAAATCTTGAGAGTCCCAACATGGATATTCTTGACTAGATGCACTGGAGCCTAGAAGGAGAAGGAAATCCTGAGGGACTACGTGGTGGAGAAGGGAGTCCATTCTCTTGCGTTGTGCAAGCTGGGTAGAAGAGTGCTGATGTACTTTGGATTGTTGTGGGTGCGGAAAATCCTGTGAGAACTTGAGTGCTGACTGATTTGGGAAGCTGAGTGAAACTATGGAACTGTGCTTGTGGATTCATAGCCATGGCTCGGGGGTGACATTGCTGCTGAGACTTGGAACAACATTGTATATGGTTGGGTGGAACGTCCTTGGTTTGCAACCAGTTGATGATTCGTTTCATGAAAGATAAGTGCTCTCTGCCATGGTTTTATTTACATGTATATTTATTTCCACTGTGTATTTATTTATCTATGAAATTCATATCTATAACGTGCATGCTTGCTGGTTATTTTTGTGCACAACATATGATTCATTTCTTTTATATTGTAGCTTGAATCTTGATCTATGCATGTGAATATTTCATGCATCTTTATTAATTAAATTTTGATCAGAATTTGAAAGAAGTCCATAGGTGTGCTTGAAGTAGCGTGCCCGACCTGTGGGTGGCTGGGTATGTTATAATACCTGTGCGATTCCACGTGAATGAAGGTGAGAAAAACTGCATACGAAAAGAATGCCCCTACACTTTAATGGGTTTGTGTGTGAGAATACAAAAACACACTGATGAGTCTTTGTATGTGCTACTTTGTGCCGTCGAACAAAGACAAACCTGTGGAAGAGTTTTGTGATAGAGTAATTGCACCTTGATGAAGCTCAATGGTGTAGAAGAATAAGCTCTATGCATGCGAAGCAAATGTGGTTACGCTTTTGTGGTGAGAAGATGAGTGATCATAGTTGGAAGATGAATGAGATATAAACCTAAAGTGATAATAAGTCTGGTAAGGAATTCAAAGTAAAAATATAAGGATATAACAAAATATTTCTGCAAAATGATATATCCCACATTCATTGGGAAATTGTGATCAAAAGAGTTTATAATGAAAAGGCGTTATCACTTAGTTTGAGTAAAAGAGCTATGGAACCTTATATAAAGGATTAAATTTTGAGAAATTAGATCTTGATCGTTCATCTCCATAGATAAATGGTTAAGATCGAAGATTGAGGTTCGATACTTGGTGGGTTAGCTCATCCATGGAACTACCACACATAAGGACACGTGTCGATGCCACATCATCTAGTGCAAAAGAATAATTTCACATGGCAACCACTTCATTTTCCACAAAAAGAAAAGAGATCTCGAAAATAATTAAGTATCAAGACATCGCAGAGATAGTGATTAGGGCAGAGGATCATGAGTATGTGAATAATTGAGCATGAACCCACAGACCCACAATGAAATATTGGAAAATAACCAAGTACCAGGAATCAACTGATGTCTTGAGAAATGGCTAAGTATGAAGATTGGATCGGTCAGAAAGACATGGTTGACAAGATAAGAACATATGAAGATGTCTTGCGGACCTGTTATCCCCGATATCTAGGGATAACTAGGAGATCATGTCTCGAGGCCCACATAGTCCTAGACATGGAGTACGAGAGCAGATTGACTTGAGCACGGCCCTTGAGGGCCCATCTTTTCTTCTTCTCAGCCAGACTTGTCCTACCAGCAGAACCAACCTCCATCACTACCGGCCTGGGCTTGCATCAGAAAAGGCTCTTGCTCCATGAGGTAGTTGGTCCAAAGTATCATGGTATGTGTCACATTTGATCATTATAACCTTCTTATGTATGCATTAGATCTCTTTCATTTCAGATAACTGCTTGGATCTTACACTGATCCACTTGACCACTGTTTGGGGTAATTGATGGGGTAGCTTAGCAAGTTGGTATTCATGGGTTTTGGTTAGCCACCAAGGGGGGTTTGCAGAGCCATCGTCCGCTCCCACCATGTTATCACTCTTACATCTTAAAACCCTGCTCATCCATCCCATTCCCCTAGTCTAGCCATTAGGATGACCATCCAGGGTACATCTTGTCTTGTGGGAAGAAGGGGCTAAA
>ML787072.1:49141-140418 GCA_009831015.1 Picea engelmannii
TAAGCATAGAGGGGCTCATCACTCTTGCACTACACTTTATTTTTTGTGAAAGATGAAGACATCACTCTTGCAATACACTTTATTTTTTGTCAAAGATGATGACATCACTCTTGCAATACACTTTATTTTTTTTCAAAGATGAAGGCATCACACTTGCAACTACAATACATTTGTGAAACACTTGGTGTTGATGTAAATTGGTCTTACTTGTGTTATGTATTTAACATATAAATATCAGATTTGTTTTTTATTTTTTATTATCAATTATTAAGGTTGAATAAATATTCTGCTTAAGATCATTTTCTAAATTTTGAAAAAAATGTTTTCTTAAATTTGAAAAGAGATTTTTTTTATTTTAAATTTTGTAAAAAACTTTTTCTTAAAATATGGTAAGTTTATTTTAATATAAGCATCGAGGGGCTTCTGCAATGTGTAACATCCCCCAGCTTAACCGAGGAACATTACTTGCAGAAAATAACCATAATTCACAATTTTTCTGCTAATAAACTTCCTGTAGCTTATCGGCTACAAATTATACACAAATTTAACCATTGCAGATACCAATTATTTAAATGTAGCTATATCATGCCAACCAACATAAATGTCACATCCTCACTAAGCCAAAATCATGCACATATTTTTTTTTTTGAGTAAAAAAGGTGGAACCTGCTATATTAAATTATCGAAGAAACTTTGACAAAATATACAGTGATATAGGTCTAAGTCACCAAAAATGTTGCCGATTTACCGGAAACCAACATAATTTGGAGAGCATGTAACAGTAGCATGATTAAACAGGAAACAAAATAGAATCTGTCCTACCCGGAGGAAACTAGGACAGATGGCTATAGTCCATATGGACATAAAACAGTAACATGATAAAACTAAGAACCAGGAAAAGCATAAAAGACCTAGATACCTGGTGACGTGGACCCATCCGGGATGGAAAATGCCTGCGCGCAGAGAGGGCACTTCCTCTTAGATGGAACATTGGAGTACACGTCAAGGAGCAGGTCCAAACGCTGACCCATGAGAAGGGCTCTATGCTCCAGGTCTGCCATGTGGCCTCGGAGTTCGAACACCAGAGCCAGATGCTCTGCACGGAGGAGAGAGCCATGCAAACCATCACCCACGTCGTTGAGGGATACATCCCTCAATTCCATGGTCGCTCCCATACCAGCGTCAAGCTCCATCATCTCTGCACCATCCACGTCTTCCTTCCTCGCCGAGCGATTGTTGTCCGCGTTCACTTCTGCTCTGGTTGCATCCCGCGTTTCTTCCTTGAACGTTGCCTGCATATTATGGCTGGTGGGGCTGTAGTCACCCGGCCAGGGAATTTCCTCAACAATGCACCCGGGGATGTCATCTGCCAGAGCGATTTTTGGGCCGCTTTCATCCCGGTGCGTCGCCTCCATGGCTTGGGGCTCCGGGGTGGTCGTCAGGTCCTCCATGAATGGAACTTCTTCCACGTAGCAGGTGGGAAACGCGTCCTCAACACCCTCCTCCTGCTTGTCTCCCAACTTAATTGTCGTGGCTTCGCTGCTGCATCCGGCTCCTGTCTCCGCAATGATGGCGTGCAACGCCAATTTCTCAGCTCGAGCCTTCTTTCGGAGAATGGAGGTCGCCATCGCCAGAGCACGCTCCAACTTTTCTTTCCTTTGCCGCTGCACCTTGTGGGTGTACCAGGCCGAGCCATGGCGAGACCTGCCCCACTTTCTGGCCATAATTGCCGGGGAATAGATGACTATATAGAGGGGTTGCAGCGAAAAGGGAGTAAGCCGGGACGAGAAGGATGCCGGGCTGCACCAGAGCTCCCAGATGAAGAGGAGAGCCGGAGCAAGGGCAGACCCACTCTATCCAGGCACATGAAAAAGAAAAATGCCAGGAATTTCCTCACCGAAATGCAGCGAGATGGGAGTGAGCCAGGACGAGAGGGAAACACGACTGCACCAGAGATCCCATACGAAGAGGAGAGCCAAAGCAGGAGCAAACCCACTCTGTCCAGGCACATGAAAAAACAAATTACCAGAGGCCGAAGTCACTTGACCCTCCTTAAACCCTGTCATGCTGAGTGCGCTGTGAGCGAGAGTGATCACGCGAGGGAGGTGTCCCTCCATCGTATAAGTGCTGTTATGGCCGTCCACCATCGTAAATGCAGGCTTGTGGGTGGCGGCCATCAGCATTTATGACATGGCTTAATGCTAAGCCCAGTGTCAATGGAGTACTGCGTGTCACCCCATCCGGGGAAAAATCATGCACATATTAGTCTTTGTACCACACATGAAAATATTCACAATGCACACACAACAATCTTTGTACTGCGCACGACAACTATTCATAGCACTCACAATGATTCAAATTGCAACATACCCAACATCCAAGTTGAGTCCCATCACTACAAACATGACCCTGCCTGCCAAATACAAATTTAATAATGCCCCATACACATAAAAGAAAACCAAGAGGAAACAGACCCATAAAAATTACAAAAATTAACATGCTGATTTACCCATGCATCTAACAACACATAAAAACATGAATGCATCCAATAAGAACACAAAAAAAAAAAAAAACATTCAAATATTCATTTACACAATGAAATAATCATAATAAAAACAACATAACAGTTATATTTTTATAAATATAACCAACTGGATGCATACAAAGGATAGACCTCCCATCCATAGGCACTGCTGTTCCAAATCTCAACAAAAGGCCACCCCCGAGCTGAGACTATGAGTCCACAAGGATATTTGATCCTCTAGATATCCACTCTCCATCGCAAAATCCCCAAATCCAGGCTCTACTCCTACAATATTTCTAATCCACCAGCTCTCTCTTCCCCACAACCCGTACAACCCAAGGAATGTACCCCCTTCATTTCTCTCAGTCCCTCGGGTTGTACCATTCGTTTATCAGGGATTCTAGTGCCCTTGGTCGGAAAACAATATCTTAGTTGGGGACTTAAGGAACTCTCATCTACTTCATGAGTGCTCAAAACAACCTTCCCAAGACTCTTGAGCCATTTCCTCAATAGGGAAATGCACTACCGGATTACAACCCATTTTTACAGGCATGCAAGCCATATTTCCAAAATGAAACACAAACAAACATTGGCTTCCTTCAAGCACAACATGGATGGTGCTCTTTCCAACACTCCCCCCTCCTCAAGCTGTTCAAAATCTGCCTATAACAACTATCCACTTTCTGCATACAAATTTCCTTCTCTTTCCCTTGATTGCTTGACTCACACTCTTCCCAAAGGTGATTTTACTTCAACCCCATACTCCCAATAGCTATGGGATGTGACTCCTCACACCCACTCTCTTATATTTTTTTAATGATTGACTTTGGGAACACTCAACAACAAAATATAATGTTATACAAAATGATAATAATTCATGAATGTGGGTTGGATTGATACCCATCAATATTCCCGTTTGGACCCCTCTCTCTTGTGGATTTATATCCCCCCATCATTTTCACCCCTCTTGTATCACAACCAACGATTATTATTTTATTAATCATTTCAAGGTTCACAATATGCAATTTGGTCCCTGACCATATTGTTATGAACATAAATATACATATAAATAGATATTCGATATTCATAACATAATAACTAATTAATAAATAATAATTATTAATAATGAAAGGGCATGTCTCTAAGGACATGATTATTGGTTAAGGGCACCCCTGCGTGGGTATATAAACGAGCCCTCATTCTCAATTGTAAATAATCTTAATAGCTTATATCTTATATCTTATCTTATCTATTCAGTTATTATTTACAGTCCTATATGGATTGCTTTGTTATATTCCAAGTATTTTGGATAATTCTTGTGTGAGCGAACTTTGTTCGTCTCATTTGGTATCAGAGCTTCGTTTTTCTGATCCCGACCTTTGGCCAGTCTCTTTATCAGACCTTGTCTGAATTGGTTTTTGGCCAACCTCCATTCCTCAGAGTTACTTTGATCTAGTCATTGACCATAATCAGGCCTTTGGCCACCGGACTGTTGGTTAGATTTCGTTTCCCTTGGCAGCAAAACTGTTAGCCTTTTTGGCCACCACACTAATTTGGCAGAGTTTCTCAGCCTCAGGTCCTTGGCCATTTACAAATCAAAAATTTCAAAAGTTTTTTTTGAAAGAAAGAATTACACCACTACAATTTATCAGAGTTTCTCTGTTCTCCAGTCTTTGACCACTACCAACAATTACTAAAATCATAAGAAATTATAGTGAATGAAGAATAAAGTAAATTAGAAAATTAAAAGTTTATGCAGAAAATACATTCCGCTGCCACCTTCAAAATTAAAAAAAAAAAAAAAAATTCCACTGCAAATAAGTAACGTAAAAAAATAAAAAAGTTAAAAGTCTGACTTTGGCCAATTCGAAGTTTAAAGTTCTCTTTCAAAATATTCAGTGACCAAATATCCACAAGTCAAAAAGTAGGAAAATTGGGTGCAACCTCTGAGGCCACGAGCCAAAATTCTAAAATATATCAAGGAATAGAATATCTGCTGTCAAGGAATACCCTCTATAACAACAACCATAGGATAGCCATTGTATGTTGCTGCCTGGGAATAAAAATCGCTCTTTGAAGTAATGGAACTGTTCAACGAAGTAAATAACAACCCCTAGGAAAGAGATTTACTGGTGAGCCTTACAATTCTCTCAACTACGAATCATTCCAACTTATTCGAGTCAAATCGTGGTTTCAGACTACATGCTTTACGAAGGGCCTATCCTAATTGACTTATTATCTTGGTTCGTATCTTTAGATTTGTAAGTTACTTGGACAGCGCCTCGCCCTATAGCCGTCGATGTGAGTTGATTTCAGACCGTGCACCTTACGAAGGGCCAATCCTTGGAAATCCACATTTATCTATACACCTCCAAATATCCAATAAAAAAATCACGACTGGTCAAATAATAAACATTTGCCAGGAAAACAAAAAGGGGGGGCACGGATGATTTTATCATTTTGCGTGGAGCCATTGGTGATCGAGGGACACCATTACTGTGATATATGATTACGTTTTGATAAAATTCAATACAACTACCAATTTGTATCATTCAAGCTTAAAATTGTTAAATCATCCATACATCATATCCGTACATTTTATTTGTATGGTTTTGTGGAGTGAAAAAATCCGGAATTAAAGGGAATACCATCGAAAATCTAGTCAAAAGTGTAAACGAAGGTATAACCAAATCAAGGAAAAAAGGTTAAAAAGTTTTTTAATTGAAGTTAAAAGTTATCTGAAGAAAAAAAAAAGGACATTTATTTATTGAAAAGGTTATAAAAAATAAAGTACTTTTATGAAAAAGTATAAATATTAAAAAAAAAATTATAAAAAGAAAATCCCACTTTATATCAAAGTTTAATATAAGAAACAAAAATAGGTGACTAAGTGAATATCACCTATTTTTTATAAAGTATAAAAATAAATACAAAAAGATACATTTCAAAAAAAAAAGGAGACACCTTAAAAGTAAAAGGATATATTTCAAATATTATATTGGGTACTCTAAACCAAAAAAAAATCCCACTTTATATCAAAGTTTAATATAAGAAAAAAAAGGGGTGACTAGGTGAATATTACCTACTTTTTATATAAAAAAAAATAAAAATAATACATTTATAAAAAAGGATACATTTTAAAAGTAAAAGGGTATTTTATAAGATATTTATTTATAAAGTGAAAGGAGTATAAGGAAAATAAATTTTTCTAAAAAGGATTAAAGAAACATTTAAAAATCATTTATTATGGAAGAATATCAAGATAATTCAGAAATACAATCACAAATATTGGAAGGAGAACTAGGACATTATAAAGCGAGCAATAAAAAATTACAGTTTGAAATTGAGAAGGAAAAGTATTTTAATGGGTTAACACAGAAAGATAATCGTTATTTCAAAGAGCGTATTCGAGAACTCATTGCACAAAATGAAGAATTAAAGACCAAAAGACAAAAAATGGACCAAGACTTACTAGAACGAGATGAATAAATATTACGATTAAAAAATCATAATCAAATTTTACTAGTTAAAATCAAGAAGTCAAAAGACAAGAAGCAAGGGGATACAAATTCAAAACAAGAAAATCGAGTTCTCAAGGAGAAAACTGAAAATGAGGAAGAAATCTCCTGCCTAAAGAACCTTAATCAGAAGTTACTAGAACAAATTAAAAGATTAAAGGATGAAAGAAGGGAGAATCTAGAATAAAAAAATAAAGATGACAAGTCAGAAGATAAAGTAGAACTTTTACGATTAAAATGACATAATCAAGATTTACTAACACAAATTAAAAGGCTTAAGCATGATAAGAAGTGTTTACAAGAAGAGCTAGATCACAAAACATCAATAATCGATAAAGAGACAATGATTGAACCTATAGAACTAAAGAAGTCGTTAGATATAAAAGTCTCAATTTTGGATAAAGGAATTAATATAGAACCAATCAACCTTACAACTCAAAAGGATGTGAATCCAATTGATGTAAAGAGGTCTTCAAATGTCGAAGAAGAAACAATCCAGGGCCATGAAGAAAATTCAATTCCAAAAGTTAATCAACAAAAAGCTATAAGTATACGAAGTAAGGATCAAGTTGCAAGGATGCCTTATCAACATCCTAATCACAAAAATCGATACTTTAGCCAATCCTTGTATCAACAGAAACAAATGACCAGTACGTTGAAGAATATTACTTCAGCTACAAGTGATGCTTAAAATAGAAGTTATCATGGGAGTCGAAATACATCAATTTCTTTCCAAGAACCCTATAAACTCCCCATGAAGAAGATCGAATTGTGATGGGTAGACTTCTTTACAATGCGACAGTTCTGCTCAGCACTTAAAAGATTCTATCGTCTTAGGTCTTCAACGATTACTAAGTCAATAATGAAGAAGCATGCAACAATAGTTACAAGCTAGAGCAATAGATAAGTCTTCCATAAAGTATGCTTTGAGGACAAAGCATTTTTAAGGGGAAGGCAATGTTATGAACATAAATATACATATAAATAGATATTCGATATTCATAACATAATAACTAATTAATAAATAATAATTATTAATAATGAAAGGGCATGTCTCTAAGGACATGACTATCGGTTAAGGGCACCCATGCGTGGGTATATAAACGAGCCCTCATTCTCAATTGTAAATCATCTTAATATCTTATATCTTATCTTATCTTATCTATTCATTTATTATTTACAATCCTATATGGATTACTTTGTTATATTCCAAGTATTTTGGATAATTCTTGTGTGAGCGAACTTTGTTCGTCTCACATATTAACCACTATGGACTCTTTTCCCCAATCACATCAACTCACCATCCTAATTCACATTTATATAATTACATTACAATTTGTGAGGACTAAAATAGGGTATGTTACATTCCCCTCCCCCTTATTTTTGCACTGTATTCAGTGCACAACACTACTTGGTGTACATACAATTACATTGCTAGGATCTCCGTCCTTTAATCAACATCACACATGCATTCTAGCCTAATTATAAATACATAGGCACTCTGTCCCCAAAACCAATAACACATATGAACCATGACCCCAAAACCATAAATACATAGGCACTCTAACCCTAAAATCCATAAATACATGGGCTTTCTGACCCCAAAACATAGATGCATAGGCACTTTGGCCCCAAAACATATATACATAGGCACTCTGGCCCCAAAATGTGGTTATATAGCCCACTGACATTCTCATACAACTATCTCATTTTCCACCAACTCTCTTCCTCTTGACCTTCCTAAGACAAGGGATGTACCATTAGTTTATCAGGGATAACCCAAGGAATGTACCATTCATTTACCAAGGTTGACCCAAGGAATGTACCATTCATTTACCAAGGTTGACCCAAGGACTGTTCCCCCTTCAGTGTCCTCAGTCCATTGGGCTGCACCATTCGTTTATCGGGGTCCTTTTGGCACAGGTAATTATAAATCTCACTACTAGGATCTCAAGGGACTCACTGATAGGAAGAAATACCAGAAAATAAATAACAACAACCTTGCTTCTACATTGCAACTCAAACATGACTTCACTCTTCAGGCCTGAAAACCTGGTTCTTCGACAATGAAACTCACACAAGAGTTCACTCTTCAGGCATGGAAACCTATTTCTTCGACAATGAAACTCACACAAGAGTTCACTCTTTAGGCATGACAACCTATTTCTTCATTCTATACTCACCTTCTAGGCTCAAGCATCCCTTTCATTGTTATACAGTTCCTTAGGTGATCCATCATTTTCCAAGGTGTTCTTGTGTAGATGAATGCCAACTTGCTGCTAGAATTCCACTAGCTATATGCAACCTGTGGTAATAATCCCATTTGCATCATATGCATGCAATTTAACACGAGACATCATCATACAATTTTCAATTATAATTTTTCAAGTATTTTTTATACAAGAAAACATAATTTCCAACACACGAGTTCTCTACTCATTATATTGGGCTCACACAACAACATGCATCGGTATGATTTATGGGATTACATCCCTGCCATAACCAAGACCATTATTCCTGCAATTTTATCAATTTTCATGTAGTTAAACAAATTGTTAGCATATCATAACAATTTGAAAATATTAATTTCTCATATTTGTTTTACACAGGAAAGTAATTTTTTCATGCAAATTTTTTTTGTTCATTATGTGTTATGAGGAAAATCTCTCTATGGCTAGGAGTAAACCACAACAGACGAAAATGACTGCAGAAATCAACTCTAATGTCAAGTATGCTATATAAACAAATATGCTAGCAAGACAATATAAAAGGTCTACCTCGTCCAGACGTTCGATGAAGTACACTATTGAGCACTTGACCCAAAGCAATATACTTGCAACTAGTCCTCAACAACCAAACAACGTAAGCATATGTTGATAAGAGATAATGTTAGCACATTCAATAACATAATCCATCAATATACATAACAAATACGCCCATGGAATAACAATTCAAATATTCGCAAGATATAAATTGGATGAGAACAAAGTATTTCTATTAAGATGTAATCAACATAAGTGAATGAGTTACAAACTTTTGTGTTGGCACGGTTCAGAACCGAGAAACTAGGTTCCTTCCAGCTGGGCCTCCACCACTTCAATCCTCCACCAAAGGAAATATCATATAAGAGAGACAATGAGGTTCTCAATAAATAAGAGAAGAGCTTGGGGGATGAACAATGTGTTCAGACTTAAAGGACAAAGGGATGCAGACTCAATGTGAAGTGAATAATTTCTCCATAGTAACTTTGCTCTCAAAGTTGAATTCTTTCTCCTCTTTTCAATAGCTCGGTTTTGGCCCATTTATAGCCTTCAAGTGGAATTGAAGGGCTGATTCAAAATGTTTCTAGTATATGGAAGGCCAAGGATCATTGATCTCGTGACGTGACATGCAAACCCAACACCATTTTTTAATTTTGGGCACAAATCTCGATGTACATGGGCTGTAGTGGTGCAGCCTGCGTATACGCATGCTGTAATATAGGCAGGACACATACATGTGGAAAAATCATGTTTTTAGCTCTAGGATTTGCAAAAGGGGACTTCAAGTCTACATAGGGAAATGGAAAAATGCCCTGTGTGAAAGATTGCATGAGGTGAGACAAATCTTGCTATAAAAGATGCCCCCTAATGTGTGGGGTCAGAGGAGTATCTGCAATAGACGAAATACATTATAAAAACCCAGAAGTGGAGTAATGGGGATCCAGTTGAAAGAACTAGTTGCACATTGCAATCTATACTGACTTTGCATACATGGTTTCCCATTTGAATTACACTGCAAATCCATGTGAAAATATACCAAGCTGTTGTCCATGGCCATGAATATGCAATACAAAAGGTGGCTACATGGTAAAGGCTGTCATAGTCATGAACAAGGCCCAATAAAACTAGTCTGAAAATCAATATGAAGATATTTGTATAGAATGGAGTATAATATGATCTCCCATGATCACTGAAGTCACATAGGTACTGGTCCAATGAAAGGTAGCAATAGCTCAGGAAAGCTGCGACTATAAACTAATGTCTTCAAGTCTTCTACACAATTCGCCAAAGGTGCAAGTCTACATCGTGTGAATAAAGGAGTTGAGGTCGAACATAGTGAGACTTCATTTGATTACTGATCATTGAGGTATACCGTTAACAAATGAGAGACAACCTATTGATGATGAAAGTAGGTATCAAGGCACCAAGTACATTCTTACAAGTGTGAATAAAGGAGTTTGGGTCAAACACTTGAAGAATCCATTGATCAAGATACATTGATATATTCCCAACTATTGATGGCGAGAGACCCTGCCACTAATGACTGCAAGCCTCTAGGTACTCATAGAACTCTAGGTCTCATCTCTAGAATAAATGAGAGGAAGTCAATGGAAGGAGACCCACTGAAAGGAGAGCATTGAGGCATCTCTCATCATTTAGCACAAGGTACAAAGTAGGAGCTTGATGATTTGGAGGAAATCGGACGAAGAACATGTTCATGAACCAACGACCCTGTGCGTCTTTTGCGTGTGCCAGGTGCAAGCGGTACATGAAAAAGACCCTCTGAATAACAACCAATGAGGAAAACTACTGACAAAGGTGAGGAAAACACCAATAGGGATAATGGAATCCAAGACACTTCATGAGTCCCACTGTATGAATAGATGTTTTGCCGTCGAACACAAGGGAAATGACCCAGTCAACGACCAATGATGAAATGTCAACCGTTGGGTTCAAGGTTACCTACCAATGAGGAAAGTAGGACCAGGGTGCACAATAGGATTACAACTTCATGTGATTTTGAGACAAACTAAGGGTATGGCCGACATGCAAAGTCAAGAGTTCTGAGGAATGGACGACACAGGTTGACATACATCCTTTGAACAAGAGCATGAGACATATGGAAGACTCTAGAAACATAGAATCAATGTTGAAACCATGAGATGCATGAGGCATCAATCAAACTCTCCATAGGGACTGGAAGAGTAACCAGTCAAAGGAGTAAACTCTATGTAACGAGCTCAAATTCCTAAGGTCATGCTAAACCCAAAATTATGATGACAAGTGGACTAAAAACTTTTATGCTCTGTTCAAAGGCGACACGACTGCTGCCAATATAAGATAATACTCCCTTCTTGCCCATCTTTTTTTCTTTTCTTTTTCATAGTCAAATTAATGCTATGATATAGAGGAGGAAATAAGTGTTGCAAGTAATCAAAACTAGTTCCAGCAATGGAACATACCTATGCTCAATGCAAGAAAGTGCATGCAGGAGATGGACACTCAGGGGAATGTTGTCTCCTGGGTATAGGGTGTCAAGTTGTGAAGGATATAACAAGGCTCTACTTGGTTAAGGATGTAAAAATGTTGAGGCAAATGGTTTATAACACAAAGTGAGAACCGACAATAGGCTCAATACTGCAAGCAAGGACATGAAATGCAATCACAACTTAACGCCAAAAAATTTCCTTTTTTGTAATCTTAGTCTACTTGGTTTGAAAAACGGATAAACTTGCACCAAATATATGTCCTTTCAAATCCAATTTACGAGTGTGAAAGAGACAAGTTCATTCGACAATCTATTCACTTTTTGAAGACGAGTCAGAAAAGAGATTAAATCAAACTTGTTTGGGAGTCCTCTAGGGATAGGTCATCATGTTTATGAGTGATAAATGAGGTTCAACATAAATTCATGTACTAGCTATAAGGGACTCCCGGTCCTACGGAAAAAATTTCTGCATGGGCACTGAATGAAGTAGAGGATCTAACTAGGGTACCCATGTTTGGTGAGTCTCTACCATTCGATAATGACACTTCTAATAGAAGATATAAGGTTTCATGTCGCTATAAAATGGGTTCGTACCTAAGGCATATGAGTGACAGTCATAGGACGATGCAAGTGTGCATGATGGAATGGATATCTATCCTATATGTTGGGTAGCAAAAATATTCGTCCAAAGTTATGAACAAACGACATAACGTTGAAAACCACAAGAAGCCCTAGACAAAACTACAAAAACCAACTCAATCCACTGTTGTATCAGTCCATTAGGCGAAAATGTTATCCGAAACCATGCAAAGTGGGTAAAAATTTGCTATAAATAGTAAAAAAACCAAATTTACTATACCATTTGTATTTTTTACCCAAATAGTGGATTTTGGACAAAATTACCTCCAAACTTCAACTGGTGATTGCAGGAGCTATGAGTGATGGAATCAACGACCGTTTGGACCAGGTAATTCCTCTTCCCCTCCTCTTTCTTTTCAATGGATTAGATTTTGTATTTAGGTTCCATTTCTTAAATTATTTAGGGCACAAATTAGAAGTTTAGGTGTACGCGGGCTACCATTCATTGGGTCACATATACATGTGATTGTTTGCGGCTCTCTAAAATAAAACCAACATATACTCTGCCCTATATGCGACTGTGAACGCTGCAACCAACATATATGTCCGTAAACATTGTTTTTTAGTGATTGTTGAATCAAAAAATGGTTTTTCTCTTGCAGGATGGTGTTAGCGTGGAGGGAAAGGGAACACGAGGAGGTAGATGCTGTTGTGGAAAGAGATCCATGGGCCCAAATGGCCTTGAAAATTTGCGGGTTGTATAAGTTTTAGGCTCTCAAAGGGATGAGGGCCCAAGTGAGATTACTATAGTTGGTCATGGATTACTAGGATCCAGAGAGTGAGAGATTCAACCTTGATGGGCAACCATTAAGGATTGAAGTCGAGGACATTTATTTATTGACGAGGTTGTCACATCGGGGTGAGGTGGTAAACCTCAAAGCCTGAGGTGCTGGGAGCGATATGAAAATAGAAGAATACATAGATGCTCATTGCATTGCAGGGACCAATAAGGTTGGGAGTCAACTCCCCATCTGAGCGATAAACAATAAAATCCTCCAGATTGTTGTCCTCATTTTGACATGGATAACCAGATCGACTTTGTCGCACCAGGCATCAAGGCCTCTTATGTTCTACTCGGTAGAGTGCTTGAGACCCACGGTGTACGACTGGTGCACCTCACTACTGGATAACATGAAGAGCCAGTTGATAGAATGCAAACAAGGTGGTAAGAGGAACTTCGGGTTTGCTTCCATCTTGTGTATATTTTTCTTCGAGCGAGTTTCAGTTTTGGGACCTAGAGTTGATATCATTCCACGTGGACCTCGCAATCCAACCATGACAAGGTGGACCGAGGTTATGAGATGACAGGGGGGAGGTAGGGTGCCCACACCTTACAATGATGACTTCTTCTACTGGTGGAGACGACAGGTCATTGATCTGGATGACTACCCTTATGCAGGGATCGACTTCAGAGGGGACCCTGACATGCCATTACCACCATGGACCACCTACTGGACATAGGTATGTCAACGTTTTTTAAATATTTAATTTTTCTGTATTTTTATATAGAAAAACAAAAATATTTTTGGATGATGTTTAAGTATTAATTAGACATGTATGTGATGCAAAAGTAGGTCCATGACAATCGGATGGGCTTTTGCGACATCATCAGAGGCACCAGAGAGATGAGGCAGTGGGACGAGAAGAAAAGAGAGTCCTTCAAAACGTGTAGGTCAACCTATCTTATTTGACATAAAGGATTCCGATGGTTCAGGTGGAGGATTTTCTAGAAGCTATGCAACAGAAGGTGGTAGGCATGCCCTGTGCTTGGGTGTGACTCTTTCGACATCTTGCAAACATTGTAGTTTGCTATCATGACACTCATCCAACACCACATGCGTAGATGTCATGAATTTTTTATTATCATTTGTATATGTGTATTGAGGGTGTTAGCCTCAATTTTGTGCAATAAACATTATATTTTTTGAAATATATATAAAAACATGGTTCTTTAGCTCTACTTATGTTACAATGTGTACATTGATGGGAATTTTTTCTTTTCTTTAGTTATGTGACAAATGCCAATCTAAAACGAAATTAGATTATGCATCAGATACATAATTAGAACTCCTAGGTATGTGATGATAAGTAATAAAATCAAACCGTCATTTTAAAAGTCATACCTGTAGAAATCATCGGAGTAACGTAGGGTCACACACATGGTAACGTCCATTCAACTTACATACTACTAATTGTGAATCCAAGCAAACCTTCAGAGAGAGAATACCATGTGAAATGGCATCGCGTAAAAGTTCTATAACGACGCTATATTCGGCCACATTATTCATGGATGGACCTAGGCACATGCCACTTGAAGACACCAATAGACCCTCAGGTGAATAAACAACCCAAGCGGCGGAAGCCAAGTTCCATGTATGACGATTGGCTCCATATGCGAATCCTAAGTAGACCAAAGACTCCGTTGACATCTGCCAACCAAGGGAAAACTCGATAAGCAAGCTGAAGATGAAAAAATAAATGGAAAAGATATATACACTAAATTACATTAGTATACAAAGAGTTACTCCCAAGCGTGGGTCTCAAGTGTAATATATTTTCAAGTAGACCCCATTCCTGGGCTCAACCAACATGTTCCCTTCATAATATTCTAATTCATAGGTTCGTTTTTCTAAGACACATCTTACAATATAGGGACCATGCCACATGGGTTTGAACTTTCCTACCCCCAGTGGTTCTTTGGATTGATCATATAAAAGGACCTAGTCACCCTCAGCGTACAACTGAGGACAGACAAACTTATCATATTGGACCTTGACACGTCTTTTATTCTCTTCGATAGATGTAGATGCGTCTCAACGTTGCTCGTCGAGACTCTCTAGGTGCACGAGGCGTCGTTCGAGATCGAAAGTGTCAGGTAGGAGTGCAGCTACCAATATAAGAGAAGGGATTTCACATTTAATAGGTAATATCGACTCCACTCCGCGTACTAACTGGAAAGGAGAAAAACCGGTGGCAGTCTTGACCGAGGTTTTCTATGCCCCAAGTGCAAGATATAGCATGATATGTCAGTTAGATTTTCTCTAACTGATAGTTTTCTGCAAAATGGTCTCAAGAGACTTGTTTACGACCTCTACCTGTCTATTTTCCCAGGGGTATTAAGGGGAAGAATTACCATGCTTAAATCCCAGTTTGTATGCTAGTTCTTCCATCATTTCATTCTAAAAGTGACTGCCATGATCAATGAGAATCTCACTTGGAATTCTAAACTTGGTGATAATTTGATTGAATATGAAGGAGGAGGCAATATTCCTGTCATATTTAACTATAGGCATGGACTCAATCCACTTATGGTGAAGGGAATGATAATAATGAATGGATTGAGAGGGGCTGGATGCGAGTGCATTTTCTGAGTGAACACCTGGCAGGGGTGATACTTATTAACTGCTTCAACACAATCTTTAAAGATAGACGACCAACAATAATTGACTCACACAATTTTCTAGGTTGTCGCAAGCCTAGATAGATGACCACCACAAGCCCCACTATGGAAATCGTTTAGAATAGACTCAAATTCTTCGTGAGTTAAACGACGCAAGATATTGTCTATTCCTTGACGATACTGAGTGTCACCGACGATAAGGTAGTTCTTAGCTTGGTATTGTATATGTCGCCAGTCATCTCGTGATAGATGCCGAGGGAAATTCAAAGTTGGAAGATAGAGAACAATGTCTCCATACCAGGGGTCAGATGACGAGACAAGGAAAATGTGTTCATCCGCAAAAGAATCAACATGAATAACATCCTCGTCTAACCGTGGGAAGTCAGATATTAACTCTACAAATAATAGTGATTTCTTGGATTTCGCAGAAGTGAAATTGAGATCGAATTCTTGTAAAATGACAATCCATTTATTTTACTTTCCCCCTATGATACGCCTGGTAAGGACATATTGAAATGGATTGACATTGGAAACCACAGTAGTCTTGCAAAGCAATATGTAATGCTGTAATCGTTGGACTGCGTGGACGACAACCAAAGCTAGCTTTTCAACGTGAGAGTATTTGAGCTCAAGATCGATTAATTTTCGACTAAGATAGTAAATGATGTTCTCGTGGAGATCAACATCCTCTTGAACCAATACCATACCAATCATCTCTTCGGACGCAACGACATAAAGCAAGTAATCTCTATTGTAGTTAGGAGACTTCAACAGAGGTGTCGATACCAAGTATTTCTTCAAAGCATCGAAGGATTCCTGGGCTCGCTCATCCTAGATAAAAGGGGTGTCCTTCTTCAAGAGACGCATGAAACCATTATTAATATTGACATAGTTCACTATAAAATGACGTAAAAAGTTAGCTTTGCCTTGTAAACCTTGAATTTGTCGAATAGTGCGCGGGGGAGGCAATCAAAGTATTTCCTCAACCTTTAACAGATCTACCATGATCCCAGTCTCAAAGACTAAAAATCCTAGAAGACGTCTTGACCTAACACAAAAGATGCATTTATGAGGGTTCAATCAGATGTGATAATAACAACATATTTCAAAAACTAGCTGAAGGTGCTTAGGGTGATCCACTCTCTTACGGGAGTGAGCAGGAAGATTGTCAAGATAGGCTTCGACTATATGCTTGAGATTGTGAAATGTGAAGGTCATAGCACATTGGAAGATTTCTCCAACGTTTTTAAGGCTGAAAGGCATCTTCCTAGATGCAAAAGTACCCCAAGGAAAAATAAATTCCATCATATGTTGATCCTCGAGTTTAATTTAAATTTGGTTATACCCTGAAAATTCGTCCATGAAATAAAAAACTTCGCTTCCCACATAATCGTTGAGAATATGATCGATGAAGGGTGTAGGGAAGTTGTCTTTAGGATAGGCCTTTTTCAGGTCACGAAAATCCATGCATACACGGATGGTTCATTGTTTCATATTCATAGGAACAAGATTGGATACCCATTCAGTCAAGGGAACTAGGTAGATAAAGCCAACATTAAGCAGTTTCTCTACCTCTTCCTTAATAGCAGGGGCCTTCCAGGGATTGACAGCTCTAAGACGTTGTTGAAAAGGCTTAGCATACAGGTAAGTTTTAATCTCATGTTCGACAATTCAAGGGTCAATTCTTGGCATCTCTTCATAGGACCAAGTGAATAAATCTCAAAATTCCTTGAAGAGTTCGATGTAGATCAAAATTTCTTCTGGTGAACAATCCACACTAATGTATATGTTTTCAATATTTCCAGGGATATGAGAGATATCGATTGTGATGGTAGGTGAGATATTCACCATTTTTCCTTCGACATAAATGTCGTGCGTATCAAGTGGAGATAGGGCGTGACCGACTATCTCGCTGAAAGTATATTTAAAGTCATCTTGTTCAATTCTAGCAAGCTCTAGAAGAAAATAAGAGTGATGATGCATATCATCCCAAGGTTTTTCAGAACCATTCATGGCCTCGATGATAGCTTCATCCGAGAGAAAAGTCTCATCAAGGCAGTCATGTGAAAAAGACAACAAAGAAACCCACATGAGCTGAAGAACATGATCCTCCTTGTTTGTCTGTGAGGTAACATGATCCAGATCGACAAAAGACTCAAGAAAAACTTGATACACTATCTTTGCTGCCGATAGTGGCATGTCCATTATAGTATGTGACTAACCTTCACAAGATGTAGTAGAGGAAGGTAGGGTCCAAGGATCGTTAAAATAGGAAGTGCGGAAAGGAATAGACCTCTCTGACAAAATGGGCCTACTAGACATGGAGTAAATGTGGTGAACCGATGCCATGAAATTGAAGGTACCCATAAGGGATGAATACATTCCAACACCTATATTCTCAGTTTTCGACTGAGAATTGTCGACCACGTGGATCGACGGTCCAAAAAATGCATTGGGACTAGCATACGCAAAGGACAACTGATCGATCGTCACGATATTCCCATAGTGAAGAAAACAAAGAGTACGGAAGACAAATGATACGATGGAAGTCATAGCGTAAGTCCAATTGCATCCTAGTAACAAGTTATAATTGAGGAGCGCATCAACCACCTCAACATACACCTCTACTATCTTCCCACCTAGCTGGACCAGAAAGGCAGGAAGAATACTGTGAGGGTGGAAGGAACAACCATCAAAAGTAGTCAACATGGTTGGATACTAAGAAATATTCAGAGAGCCGAGGGATTTGCAATAGACCAATGACATCACACATGTTGTAGCGCCTTCATCAACAACAATACGCTTGATGGTATATTTCGAGTAACCCACATGGATTTGGAATTCCACATGGTAAGGCAAGCAGGCTTCACATCTGTGACGTCAAACTTGATAACTTTCGAGCCACAAGGATATAGATCTCCTAACATAGATATAAAGGCATTCCTCTATGAAGGACACATTTGGAGTACCTCCAGGGCCGACATCACACAAGGGGTTTGAACCAGGTCCTCAATAATAGAGTAATTTTTGGTGGCCCTAACATTAGGATTGTGGGTAGAGATCTTGAGTACTCCTTTAGGAATACGAGGTGATGGATCTAGTTTTTCAATCTGTAGGGGCATCTCCGGAGGAGAAGGAGACTCTAGACCAGGAACAGTTTGTGGAGAACTATAATTGCGAGATCGAGTGGCTACATTAACCTCATATTTGACCATATTGATGCATAAACGATCACCGTCTTGTGCTGATGGGTTTTGACTCCCACTTGCCACATTTCTATCATTTGAGGAGCTCGAGGCCATGTGTTGGTTATGTGGAAAAGGATTCGTCAGCACGATGGGTAGTAGATATAAAAGCCTCGCATATTCTGCAAGTTTGGGGCAGAAATGGGTAAGGTGATTGTCTGTACAAAGCTTACAGGGAAATTTCACCTTCTGAGTTTCTTTCTTTCCCTCACCAACATTATTATTTGTCTTCTCATTATTACCATTGTCCTTGGGTTTATTATTCTTCCCACCCTTAAGATTATTATTACGTCCTTTCTTCTTATTCCCACTTGGTTTTTGGTTACCATTTGGGCCGGTCGACGATTGCACATAATGTACATTCTTCGACTGAGTGGGATTGGAAGACATAGACGAAGTTGGCCCTCCCACAGATTGGTTTAGAGACAACTCTTTCAAATGGATTGTCACCGAGTTTGCGAATTTCAAATTGGCGGAGCCTACAATGCCATCGACATGAGGCCCAATATTTTGTCTAGGGTCATAGTTTAACCTCAATGCATCAGGAAGAATCTCGTATATCATCCCAGAATGAGCATATATAAGATATAATTGTTGGGCTTTGAAAATCTCTTCTTCCTTAGATGTAACCCAGGATGTAGAAACATCCTTTGAAATATAAGGCTATAGAGACTTAAGGAATCACTCTAGAAGGAATTCCGGCGGTATGCAGGTCTTGTTCAACCTCTTCCATCTATGCCACTCCTAAATGTGATCCAAGATATGAGTGGCTTTGTTTTGGCGTAAGGTCGACAAAAGTTCTAAGACAACATCGTAAAAAACCAACAATTGGAAGTGGTTAAGGAAGACTAACACCATCTGACTAAAGGTTCCGCATGCCCCCCTAGGTAGCTCGATATACCATTTCACGACAACTCCCATGAGGGCGTGTTGAAACAATCTTAACCGAATAAAATTTTTGTTAAGGGAATTCGAAGAACACCAAAGGTGAAAAGTAGTAGCGTGATCACCAGGATCCTCGCCATTCTTACCTTCGGATTTTGGAATATCCAAATGAAGCTTGGTGGGGATGGGGGGCCATGTAGGATCATGAAACACATGATCGTTCATCAACATAGACAAGTTTGGTAGATTGATCATGGCTAGAGAAGGGAGACGAGGTTGCGACATCTGGCCCCAGGCTCCCTGGAAAGATTGTGGTTGGGGAATCACAACCCAACCAAGGTTCCGGTAAGCACCATGGCCCTGTCTAGGATTGTAAGGCCCTCCCCCAGGTTGATTCATAAGGGGTTAGTTGGGAAACATTCCAGTAGGAATGTTCTGATAAGGGTTATAAAAAATGCCCCCAACCGGAGTGGACCTAGGTTGGGGTTTTCCAAAGGTGTTAAACATACCTCCTCTAGGTGTGAATCCGGAGGATAAAGGTGGATTCGTCATGCCAAAAATGTTGGTCGGAATCGACACTAAGGAGGTGAGTTTAAAGGATGGAACGTGATTAGAAGCTTGTCCGTCAGGTTGGTTACTCCATCCAAAAGAAACAAGATTAAACCCGAGGTTAAAAGGAGGAATGCATCCCTTGGTAGGAGTCATTTGAGGGACATGAGTTTCACCAAATGAAAATGGAGTATAAGGAGTGTTTGTGCCCCCAAGTCTAATGCTAGCATTAGGGCCAACTGCTGGGATGGAGTTTGAAAACTGCTATGTAAAATTTGGCATACCATAGGAAAAGGGACTAGAGGCCATAGGGATGGAATGAACATTATAGCCTAGTGAGTGACCAAGTGACCCAAACGGGTTCGTGGCTATAGGTTTGGTATTCACTATAGGACGGGCAATGGTGATGATAGACGCCTCTAGAACTACAACCATTGTGGTTGAAGGAGTCGAAGGGGTACCATTAACTATAGCAGGTGTGGGAGTCGAAGGGATCCTAGTATCTTGATGACTCAGTTCAATACTCATCCTTGTACAATCACAAGTCTGATAACTGGAGGTGTGTGTACCACGTTTAATAACTCTACGCCTTTTAGAAGGAAAATACTCAAAATGAGGTGGTAACTGTAACAAGCAGTGAGACCTGTGGGGAAGTTGGTCTGGCTCCACGATGACTCAAGAATCAAGATATACAAAACAAATCCTAAGGCCAACTAGTAATCAAAGAGCACATCAAAAATAATCAAACAACCAATATGCACACAAACAGGATAAAGTGGCTGAAAGGGATCTCCCTCTCTAAAGTAGGTATGCCTTGCCCAAGAGGGGCCTGAGACTCCATTGCTTAAGATTGAAGGAAACATAATGAATTATAAGGGTCCTTGTGGGCTTAACAACCAGTCAATCATATCACCCCAAAGAGGTAATTGTAAGTTTTAAACCTGTGAAGTAAAGCAATTCATACAGATTGTTAACCAAAACATAAATTAATCAATGGCTCATACACATAGTACGCATAGATTTACGCTGGAATCCCTTAACTAGGAGAAAATCAACCTTCCTTGGTGCCACACCTTTCAACTCTTCATTGTATTAATTTCACCATTCACCATACAATATATACAATGTTTTAGGTATTTCGTAGCTACCAAAACCCTAATCGCTTACTCTAGGATTATTTTAGAAAACCGCTAAAAATAACAAAATCTGAATCTGACGCAGTTGTCGAATATGACGCACCCACACACACACACATGCAAAGAATATAACACATACCCAACAATAATCCTCCATAAAGGCTGTGTGTTTTTCGACCCTTATCTGACCTAGGGTACCTGCAGAATAACCCCTGCAAGTAACCTATGTGGTACCTAAGTCAAGCAACTAAACAACCATGGTATAACTGATGCAAAAGAGAACAATCGTAATTTAGGTCCACCATATGGGCAGGGTAGAAAAGTCTGAAACCTTGAAAGCATCGCCTCTCACGAAGTTAAGGGCACTAGAAAGATCCCCAGAAATATATCTGACGCTAAGAAGGTATCAAGGGGATATCCCTTCAACCAACCTCACACAACCTCATTCTTAACTCTGGTGTAAGCAAAGCCTCCTAATATTACCGATTATACAATGGATTTCTCCACTCCCTTAGTCAGACTCATATGTTGATTTAATAGCCTTGGAGAAGTTTACTCACAAAATCCTATTCCAAGTCTCTAAATCCTAAGCTAGTTTGTGCACCCTAGAAAAATAAAATCGTTACTAATCAATTTTAAATTATAGCGTTACTTTTAATGGATTTACTTACTCAAAAGGTGCGGTCATGAAACTACTGATGTTATGACTCAACAAGTAAAATAAATGAATATGAATACAATGCAAAGTCCTAACTCCAATTTTCAACAAATGACATGCTTTTCAAAAATGCAATTTTCAATTCGATTATGCAATTCTAAATAAAATGCAATCTTTTTTTACATGCACTAAGATAAATGAAAAAGACTCAAAAGATCAAAATTTCAATCAATGTAAAATGCCTAATATTTTTTGTATATTCAATATAATAAAATGAAAATGCAAGGACTGAACATCAACTTGATATAAAAACTCTACTATGTGTAAATAGAGACAAATCAAGTAGGATATCAAGAAGCAAAGCACCCAACCGAAGATGCAAGGACAATCAAATGAAGAAGATGATGAGAAAGGCACCACCCAAAAATTCAACCAAAGACAGGTTTCCTGTCATTCCACAGACACTTAACAGTCACAAAAGAGACCCAAGAAGACTCAACAATAATAAAAACCTAGACAACAACCATAAAACCCAACAACCAAGTAACAAAGGTTGATGTACGCGACTGTTCAAGGAAAAAACACATATGTACACAACTTGCAGAAGTGCAACCCGCGTATGTATGCAATTGTCAAGCAAAAACCCATGTATATGTGTAAAAAAAAAAACTAGGATAAGGAGAAGGATAAGAAACTTAGACTTAGAGTGAACACCAACTATCAAGCAATCATATGACAAGAAACTCAATATAAATGAGATAAATCATAAAAGAAGATTTTATCCTCAGTATGGTCGCCAATTCTGTTAAAAGGAAAATCTCTCTATGGCTAGGGGTAAACCACAATAGATAGAAATGACTACAAAAATCAACTCTAATCTCAAGTATGCTATATAAACAAATATGCTAGCAACACAAGATAAAAGGTCTACCTTGTCTAGACATTCGATGAAGTCCACCGTTGAGCACTTGATCCAAAACAATATACCTGCAACTAGTCCTCAACAACCAAGCAACACAAGCATATGGTGATAATATATAATGTTAACACATTCAATAGCATAATCCATCAATATACATAACAAATACGCCCACGGAATACCAATTCAAATATTCACAAGATATCAGTTGGACGAGAAAATAGTATTTCTATTAAGATGTAATCAACATAAGTGAATGAGTTACAAACTTCCGTGTCGGCACAGCTCAGAACCGAGAAACTAAGTTCCTTCTAGCCGGGCCTCCACCACTTCAATCCTCCACCAAAGGAAAGCTCATAAAAGAGAGACAATGAGGTTCCCAATCAATAAGGGAAGAGCTTGGGGGCTGAACAATGTGTTTAGACTTAAAGGACAAAGGCACACAGACTCAATGTGAAGTGAATAATTTCTCCATAGTAACTTTGCTCTCAAAGTTGAATTCTTTCTCCTCTTTTACATAGCTCAGTTTTGGCACATTTATAGTCTTTAAGTGGAACTGAAGGTTTGATTCAGAACGTTTCCAATATATGGAAGGCCAAGGATCATTGATCTCGTGACGTGACATGGAAACCTGACACCATTTTTTAATTTTGGGCACAAATCCCGATGTATGCGGGTTGTAGTGGTGCAACTTGCGTATATGCATGCTATAATATAGGCATGGTGCGTATATGTGGAAAAATCATGTTTTTGGCTCTGGGATTTGCAAAAGGGGACTTTAACTCTGCATAGGGAAATGGAAAAAGGCCCTTTGTGCAAGATTGCATGAGGTGAGGCAAATCTTGCTATAAAATTATGTTTTGATCACATGACAACAGTCATTAATATTCTTTATGGGATTACATTCACGCCATATCCAAGACCATTCTCCCTGCATTTTTTCAATTTTCACTTAGCCAAATAAATTGCTAGCAATTTTAAATTATAAAATTATAAAATTGTTTTATACAGGAAAATAAAATTTCCTATGCATGAAATTTATGCTCATTATTTTTGGCTTGAGCAACAACAAGCATCAATATTCTTTATGGGATTACATCCATACCATATCTAAGACCATTCTCCATGCAATTTTCTCAATTTTACTCAGCTAACCAAACTGTTAGCATTCATGCACATTTATAATAGTTCATGATATGATCTTAGAATTGTTTCTAACCAACAATTCAATCATTTACATCCATTATTCATATTAAAACATAATGAAACTATCATTCCTGTACGTGGATTATCAACACACCAAGACTTTCATAATGCAATCAAATTTTACTAATAAATAAAACCAATGTGCCCGCACCCATGGCCACATTTACACAATGCATCCTTGCATTGGCTATGCAATACCATATGTTCATGTCATGTATTTTACCATGTGAGTTGGAAGGTCTCGCCAATGCCTCAACACATTATCCAAATCTCTTCCCCAATTACTTCCTCGATTATTTATATACCTTCCTCTTCAACCCATACACAACACTAGGAACATGATCCCTTAATGCTCTCTTGTGTCGACAAAGAGGTTGTAGTCCAAACATAAATTCAACAGGGAAAACCATTATGCACTTGGACGACACTATAGCCCTTCTATTTCCAACCACAAACTTCCCTCACACGTGACCATCTCTAATGGAATTCATTGTTACAACATGAGTAATTTATCCTGACTTAACTTGGTTATGATCTCATAACCAACATAACATAATATGCAATTAAATTTCCCATAAATGCATTCAAGGAACAAATAATATTTGCATGCTCAAGGCCTCCTTTCTTTACATCAATTCAATTATTTATAATTTAATTGAGGGAATTCTTACCTCAATTCTCTTCAACATTTATGCATCACAACAACCCCAATTGCATACTTGCATGACTGTTATTACATTAACTGATGCTACCCGACCAACTAATATTGTTATGGAAGCTTGCATGCTCCCTTCATTGACCTCTTTATCAACATCTTACCATCCTCATTCTTTTTCACATGGATGACTATCATATGCAACAACATCATCAACATCTTCAACCATGCTATAAACAATTTCCTGGATATGTAGTCCATCATTAGTATTATCCAACGTCACACCATCATTAATTCATGCACATATATCAACATACTACTCTCAGTCTACATGACATAAGCATGTTCATGCATGCCCATATGCACAAACACACATCAATATGCACTAAGCATTAAATATCATCATGCCCACTTCATACACATGCATTATATCATTCTTATATGCATTATGCATTTCTTCCATTATGCACTCCGATGCCTAATTATTTCATCTATATTTTTTTTTTGGTTGTTGTTGTTGTAGATGTATGTCCTCAAATTCTTGTAGAACCTTTCTTCCCCGCACACTACCATTCTATGCATCTGCGCACCACTGATTCTTCTTTCTAAGCATCTTCCAGCCAAGTCCAACTTGACTATTAAGCATTTCCATCTAGTATGCCTTATTGGCAATTGCCCCCACTTAGTAAAACATGCCCCAACTTTACCTTGCTATAATGCATCCCACACATTGGAATGGTGTAATTTTCTATCATTCCACCTTCTAATGATGCAATGTTTTCTAACCTGCTTGACCCTTTAGCAATGTAGAAATTTTCTTGCGAAGCCCTGTTCGTCTGCTCAAGACTAAAATTCTTCTAATGGAGTGTTATATTTTTTCCATTGATACTTAGAAGTGAAATTGAACTTTCATTTTTTCCATCCTTTCACTTGTACCAAGATTTCACTGCACACTCTAATAACATAAGTGGATTGATTTCTTTGGCTAATTTTATATGCAATTATCTAAGACATAGCCTAACGATTCATTCTTCTTATATTCCTATGCTTTCACATAGATATGACTCATCCAATCTATGAGTCACAAATCACCCCATGAGGCCCTTTCTTTCCTCTTTTTTTTTTCACAAATTTTCTTCACCATATCCTTACCTTCGAGGCTATGGAGTCCTACTTAACTCCTTATGCATGCAAATGACATTATTCACCTACTAGCTTCATGTTCACGTGAGAATATCTATTGATTCTCCTTTGCAATCCATTCAGACTCCACATAAGCTAAATATTAATCCTTCTCCCCTCTTCTTGAGTCCTTTGTCAACCTTTCAATACTTGCTATGTAGCCCTACACTTCCCTTTGCAGCTCTTTGATGGTTCAACCAACTGTATAAGCTTGACCTACTTCTATGTCCAATGGACCTTGGGATTAAATCTAGAACAAACCCACACAATCTTCATTTATGGAATCTTATTCTCTTGCAAGTAGTCCCTTCACATAACACTCTATGCTTGAATGTTTTTCTTCTTATTAACATTGCCCTGCTATTAAGCTCAACCTATTTTTTTTCCAAGGGGTTTCACTTCCCAAGGTTCCTCTACACCACTGCATAAACACTATCATAGGCATCAATACTCTTATTTTGAACCAGTACTCACCTTTGGTATGTACCTCTAACATCTGAAAATGTTTTCCCAAAATTGAGTTGTTTTTGAAATTTTTCACATTGAGTAATTGTATGGCTCATAGAGTTCAATTTCCCTTTTTCTCGTAGACTTATAACACAACCAAATGCCTCCTAGAAGAACCTACTCTTTCTATCATGTTTTCCCTTAGATTACCTTTCCAGAGACCATACTCATGCTTCAATTTGATTTATGAGCCAATAATTATGGCTTCCTGGAATTTTCATTTTGCTCAATGGTGTCCTTCAAGTCCACCAATAACTTTCCTTCTGATTCCTTGAGAATTCTTTGGCCCAAAACTGAATTCTGGGTGGATATTTGGATTATCCTATCCAATATAAATCCAATGAATACTTTATTTCTCAATTTTGAGCACTGAACATAAATTTATAGGAAATTGAATATTTCTAATTTACCCCTTTTTGACACCTTCTCCCAAGTGAAAAATAATCTCAAACACCAACTTTGGCAACATGCGGAGGTAAATTTGTTAAGAACCAAGGAAAATTTTGTATGATACATAGATAACAATGATGACATGGAATTCATAAAAATTCTAAGAATTTCAATCTTATGCTCCAGTAAAAAATTAACAATCTGGAAATGACAACTTTGTCCTTTCACTCATTCTCCCAGACTTCGAATTTTTAGCGAAAGTGGACATCTCCCAAACTGCTCACTTCTAGAAAAACTTCACTAAACCAATTTTTTTGTCTTGATGAGTATACAAAATGTCAAGTAAATAAATTTTTTTGGATAGGTGATTTAGGGTCCCTTTTCTTGCTCCAAAGTTTTCAAAAATACAATAACACGCTTGGAAATAGTGGATTTTTCCCTATTTCAGTATCTCCACACTAACTCCCTTTGAATTCTGTTGTGATGCTAAATGTGTATCTTGATGCTTTCTTTTTGAGTTGTTTGTACAATTTTCACCCTTATCTGGGCCCTAGTTATTGATAACGACCCACACCTTCAAAAGTCACTATTTCACATTTTTAGGAAAACAAAAGCAGAACTAGATAATGACACTCACTAGAATTCTTGTATCGCTCGTCAATGAGGGAAAAAATCTAAAATTTCATCCAAAGCTGAGTTAAAATGCTCCTGTTATTTCCAAAACAAGTTTTGGGCTCTAAACTTGTTTCTTTTTGTTTGTAAAAAGGGATATTTCTCCTTCCCTTTTCCTTCTCCTATTTTCTCTCCTCTTTTCTTTTGATCTTATTTCGAAGCTCGTGCATGCATCAATATTGCATTATGTAGTAATACTCAATATGCAACGCCAATATTTAGCGCATGGCCTACACACCAATATTCAATGCACACAACTTCTATACCATGCCTCAATATACAATATGCACAACTTTAGTACCACACACCAATCTTAATCACACACAACTTTTATACTACACACCAATATTTAGTGCGCATAGCTTAAATACTGCGCACCAATATTTATCACACATAAATTTTATATCGCACACCCATATTCAATGCGCACAACTTTTATACCACACAACAATATCAAGTACGTGCAATTTTTATACTACGCACTAATATCTAGTGTGCGTGACTTTTTGTTCCATGCACCATATACAATGTGCACAAATTCTACATTGTGAACCCATATCAAGTGCGCACAAATTCTTGTGTTGTGCATCAATATTCAGTACACACAATTTTTTGTGTCACGCACCAATACTATGTGTGCACCATAATTCCACTCGACGCGGCGCAAATATTCAATGTGCACGCACTACGCACCAACAATTCTACTCTACACAACATGAATATTCAACATGCATGCATTGTGGACCAACACTATGCATGTACCAACAATTATACTCCGCATAGTGTGAATATTCAACGTGCATGCATTGTGCACAAACACTACACGTGCACTAACAATTATACTCAGCGCAACATGAATATTCAACACGCACGCACTAACCACCAACACTACGCATGCACCAACAATTATACTCCACGCAGTGTGAACATTCAACATGCACGGACTACACACCAACACTATGCGTGGACCACAAGCTCTGCTTCGTGCATCACCAAATTTTAGTGTGCACACCCATGCACCATTATTTTCTACACATTACTAGCTCTACACCGCACAATGCCAAAATTTAGTGCGCACACCTGTGCACCATTATATTTTGCGCATCACTACTACTTAGTGCACACAAATCCTTTCTTCGTTTAGCTGAATTTTCCATAATTCCGATTCGTGACCATTGCGACCATCATGGAAATGCCCGACTCACCTATATAAGACAAATTCAATCACTTGGAAGTTGAAATGACCCCTCCATTACAACCATTTTGAATGCAATTCCGACTTGAATTTTCTTAGAAATTTGGGAATTTCACTCAGAGTTCACCGTTTTCCCCAAATTCAACACAACTCAAACATTGAGATGAAGAATTTACCAAATTCACACTGATATCTAGCCCATACAAGTCTGGTGTTGAACCAAAATATCTGATACCATTATGTAATGTTCCCCAACTTAATCAAGGAATATTAATTGCGGAAAATAACCATAATTTTAAAATTTACTAGTAATAAACTTCATGTAGCTTACCAGCTACAAATTATACATAGATTTAACCATTGCAGATACTAATTATTTAAATTCAGCTACATCATGTCGACCAACATAAATTTTGTGTTCTCAGTAAGACAAAATTGCATGCACAACAATATTTGTACTGTGCACGACAATATTCGCAGCGCACATGCAATGACCTTTGTATTGCGCACAACAACTATTCACAACACACACGATGATTCAAATTGCAATGTACCTAGCATCCAAGATGAGTCCCATCACTGCAAACACAACTTCATTTACTGAATACAAATTTAATAATTCCCCATATACATAAAAGAAAAACAAGAGGCAACAAGCCCATAAAAAATATAGAAATTAACATGCTAATTTACCCATGCATCTAACACCACATATAAAAACGTGAATGCATCAAATAAGCACACACAAAAAACAAAACATTCAAATATTCATTTACACAACGGCATAATCATAATAAAAACAACAAAACACTTATCTGTTTATAAATATAACCATCTGGCTACATACAAAGGATGGACCTCCTAGCCATATGCACTGTTGTTCCAAATCTCAACAACATGCCACCCCCGAGCTCAGGCTATGATTCCATGAGGAGATCTGGTCCTCTAGCTACCCACTCTCCACACACAAAATCCCCAAACCCAGGTTCTACTCCTACAACAGTTCCAATCCACCATCTCCCTCTTCCACACAAATTGCACAACCCAAGGAATGTACCCCCTTCACTACTCTCAGTCGCTTGGGCTGTGCCATTCATTTATCAGGGCTTCCAATTCACTTGGGTCATCTAGGAATCTCTTGGCTATGGACTTCATGAAATCTCAACTGCTTCAGGAGTTCTCACAACAACCTTCCCAAGAGTCTTGAGACATTTCCTCAATAGGAAAATGCACTAGCGACTTACAACCCATTTTTACAGGCACACAAGCCACATTTCCAACATGAAACAAAACCAAACAATGGATTCCTTCAAGCACAACATGGATGGTTCTCTTTTCAGAACTCCTCCCTCCTCAAGCTGCCCAAAATCTTCCTATAACAACTGTCCACTTTCTATATACGAATTTCCTTCTCTTTCCCTTGGTTGCTTAACTCACACTCTTCCCAAAGGTGATTGTACTTTATCCCCATACTCCCAATAACTATGGGATGTGACTCCTCACACCCACTCTCTTACATGTGTTTAATGATTGGCTTTGGGAACACTCAACAACAAAATAGAAGGTTATACACAATGATAATAATTCATGAATGTAGGTTGGATTAATACCCATAAATATTCCCCCTTGGATCCCTCTCTCTTGTGGAATCATAACTCCCCATCGTTTTCACCCCTCTCGTATCACAACCAAAAAATTATTATTTTATTAATCATTTCAATGTTCACAATACACAATTTGGCCCTCGACCATATTAACCATTATGGGATCTTTTCCCCAATCATATCATCCCACCAGCCTAATTCACATTTATAAAATTACATTACAATTTGCGGGGATTGAAATTAGGGATATTACACAGTGTAGCATATTAGATATAATTTTTGGAATTAACTGCATAGAGTAAGTCATTAATATATGATCCATATCCATGAGTATTAGTCACAACTGACCAATAATTCTCATGATTTGAATAGTCCACTTAGCACTCATTGCATCAGGTGATGCTCATAAGGTAAAGAAGTGGGATTGAAACTAGCAAAATGAATCACATATAATCAATAATCACTTTTGAGGCTTGCACCTCATAACTAGGACTTCTCGGGGGGTCACCCATCCTGGTGAGTCTTGGGATGGGTGATTGCCTAGGAAGTCTTGGTTATCGGGTGCATGCCCTAGAAGTGATGATTGATGCTTTGTGATTCATTTCACTGGTTTCAATTCCACTTCTTCACCCCTATGAGCATCACCCAATGCAATGAGTTCTAAGTGGACTATTCAAATCGTGAAAATTATTGGTTAGTTGGATACTGGTCATAGGTTAATTACTTACTCTACATAGTTAATCCAAAAAATGATATCTAATATGATACAATGCAAAAGTGCCTTGATTCTTAAATAAAAAGTGTGAATGGAGCTCTAACTGAATAGTTCATAAGGCACAATACTCACTAAGGTTTTTCAAATGGGAAATTTAAAGTAAAAAGTATCTATTACTGATTCACCCCCCTCTCAGTTTAAGCATAAGTTCAACAAATTCCATAGTTAAGCACGCTTGATCCAGAGGAGTCTTGGGATGGGTGCTCGCCTGAGAAGTCTTGGTTATCGGGTACAAGACCTAGAAGTGATGATTGATGCTATGTGATTCATTTCGCCAGTTTCAATCCCACTTCTTCATCCCTATGATCATCACCCGATGCAATGAGTGCTAAGTGGATGATTTAAATCATGAGAATTATTGGTCAGTTGTGACTAATACTCATGGATATGGGTCATAGATTAATGACTTACTCTACACAATTAATCCCAAAAATGATATCTAATATTCTACACTGTAGAATCCCCTCGATGCTTAAATAAAAAGAGTGAAGGGAGCTCTAACTGAATAGTTCATAAGGCACAATACTTGCTAATATTTTGAAAATGGGAAAATTTAAAGTAAAAAGTATCTTATACTGATTCACCCCACCCCCCTCAGTATAAGCAAAAGTTCAACAAACTCCATAGTTAAGCGCTCTTGAGCTAGAGGAGTCTTGGGATGGGTGATCGCCCAAGAAGTCTTGGTTACTGGGCGCACGCCCCAGAAGTGATGATTGATGTTATGTGATTCATTTTGTTGGTTTCAATCCCACTTCTTCGCCCCTATGAGCATCACCCAGTGAAGTCAGTGCTAGGTGGACTATTCAAATCATGAGAGTTATTGGTTAGTTGTGACTAATACTCATGGATATGAGTTATAGATTAATGACTTAGTCTACGCAGTTAATCCCAAAAATGATATCTATTATTTTAATATAATTTCTATACAAATAATTACAGAATTAATAATAGTTTCTTAATTTAATGAACATGAATCATTAATATAATTGATCAAAATTTATAATTTATTAAATAATATATTAATAATTATACATAATAATTTTTTTAAATAATGTTAATGACTCTTTAAATCTAAACATCCTAACTTATGATAATGATTTTTTATATAATTAATAATAATTTATTAATCCAATGAAAGTGAATATTAATATAACTTATCAAAATTTAGAATTTATTAAATAATACATTAATAATTATATAAAATATTGTGATGTCTACGGTTGAATGCAAATTTAATAATGATTTATTATAAATAATTAACAATAATTTGTTAATTCAATGAAAATGAATCATTAATATAACTTATCAAATTTTAAAATTTAATTAAATAATACATTAATAATTATATATAACAATGTCATTGTCATGTCTAAGGTTAAATTTAAACTTATTAAATGGTGTTAATTTCTAAGGTTTGTCAATTTTCATATGCAATTCTATCTGACTAATTTCAGATCTAAAAATTGCTTTTTAGTGATCTAACTATCATTGAACAAATTTACACTGAAACTATTGAATAAAAATATATGTAGCGGAGACAAAAAGATCAGAGATGGATCATCGATATACAAAAGACAAAATATTTATGTTCTATAACTTTATCTAATTCTCCAAATCCGAGGACCATAACCAGTCCGCGCAAAGTTACCAAATCTGAGGACAACCTCGTACTCCAATACACAAACAAGAAAAACCAAACCTCAACAATATTACATAAATATCCTATGAATACAAATCTACTACAAACCACGTGTACAACCTACTGAGGTCACCTGACATCAGCCTGTATGGACATGCCCCTGCCTAGAAGAGATTGTACAAATGTCCACAACTATTCCTACAACAACCCACGAACGTACGCGACTATTCCCACTGCAACCCATGTACATGCGAAAAATTGTACGGACACTTCATACGACTTGCTCCACTTTGTATAATATCTTCCTTTTGTGGTTGCCTCTCTCTCCCACACGTGTGGTGTGATTTTTCCTGCCAAGAACAAAAGATAGAGAGTCCTTAAGCCTAGGCTAGATTTTCCACCCTAACATAATTTCCCTTTGCTGAAATCACCAAGCTTCCTATCACAAGTGAAAACTCACTTATGTTAACTCTATTCTTCTTAGCATAAGTGTTTACTCACTTATGATAACTCCATGATGCCACACTATGATACAATGAGATGTCACAATGACCTCTCTCCTTTATATACAATCTTTGAGGTCACCATAAAATCCCCTCCACAAGTCAACATCAAATTAGGCTTTCCTTGTGGGTGTGAAGCCCCAACACAAGCCCACAAAGCCCATCACCAAACCCATGAAGCCCCCACTCAAATCCAAGAGGGTTTTCACCAAACCTAAAGATTAATTTGATGCCAACGAAAATTCCCACATGCCTGAAACATTGACCTCTTATGAGAATACCTCCTGAAGCTACAAAATCAACAATGTTATATCCAAACTTATTAAATTATTTTAATGGCTCCTAAATATTGTTATGTTAAATCTAACAAACCTAACTTATATACAATTCTATTGAATTGCACACATAACCAACCTAACTTATATATATTTTTTGAATTACACATATTTTTTGGGTTAATTTGATTCAACTATTTCTTAAGACTATATAATATTAATATAATTGTATTATATTTAAAATTCTAAGTTACATATAATTACATTATGATATTAAATTACACATTGTTTTATAATAATAATTTATTTATTATCCAAAACAATCATTTATTTATAGCTAAAACGATGTTCAATGTTATTACTTAACTTTAAGATATTGTGTGATGATGTACAAATCCTTATGTTGGAATTCTTACATATATCATAAGTTATTATCAAAATTTTCTTGTGTAGTTTCATTAATCATAGTTGATTAGTTTTATTTGGAATTGTTTTTTATGTATGATATTATCTTTGTGTGTGTTTTTAAGGAATACGATTAAATGCTTAATGATTTATACCTTTTCCATTTTTTTTATCATCAAAATGCAATTATGAAAACTTTGTTGAAATTGTGATTTTTTTTATTAATGAAATTGTTATTTTTGGATGTAGAAATAGATTCTACACTCTCAAATACACATATCACAATCAATTTATGCAATGTTAATATTTGATATCTGTGATTTGTCGGTATTATTGGTGTGAATTTGTTGATATCATTAGTGTGATTTGTTGATATTGTTGGTGTAAATTATTTTATAAATTTCAATAATAAAAACATTATACAATATGGGTTTAACAATGTTATTTCTTAGAACTATTATATGGGTTTTGATGACTCTTTTCCATGGTAGAAGTGCGTCCCATCATCATTATGTGGTTTAGTCATCTTTTTTCCACCATTGCTTAAATTTTGGGTTAAAATTTATCCCCATTGGTAACAAAAATAAGGGTTTATAGCACAAACATTTTGCAGTCTTAAACCCTTCTCCATAATAAAAATGTTCAATCTAAACATGCATATTTTATGGTGTACCTTTGAATTAGTCAACGAATTGTCTAATGTCCTAATGTGACATAGTGTTGAAGTGAACCTTTTAATGTAAAATATGGTCAACATTATTAATGTTGTAATGCAACATAACCCTTGATAAACATAACAATGCTACATAATCATTGAGTAACAAAACCAATTGACATAAGTCAACTAAGATAAACATCACAATGCAACGTAACCATTAATGAACATTACAATCCAATGTAATTCTTGGGGAACACCACACTATGACATAGCCATCAATGAATGCCACAGTGCAATAAAACCATTTAGGAATGTAGAAATTCAACATAAGTCAACAATGATGAAGGTCACAATGTGAAAAACCCATTAAAGAATGTTACAATCCAACTTAACCATAGATCTATGTTGCAATGAAACATAACCCTTTATCAATGTCATATTGCAATATAACATTGAAGAATGTAGCAATTCAACATAAGTCATCCAAGATGTATGTCGAAATGTGACATAACCCTAGCATAACCACACATATACCATGTTCAAAACTAATGGTGTCGATAAACATATATCAACAACATATGGAATATTATAATGAATTTATAAATGATGCTGCAATGTGAGAAACAAAACCTGGCATTGCTATGTAACAAAATCCATCATATTCTTACATGATCATTGCACTGTGACACCCATGACCAAACATTACAATGTGATGAACTTTACCCAATGTCGCAACGTGGAGAAAAAAATATGTCATCGCAATATGAAGAACAAAACCTGTTAGTGCAATGTGTTGAATAAAAATTTGACATCTAGATGTGACAAATACAAACCTGATGATGCAATTTGATGAACAAAACCCAATATCACAATGTGATGCTTGTGACCAAATGGCACAATGTGATGAACATCTCCCAACGATGCAATGTGACAAACATAACCTAACATTATAATGTGAGAATAAAAACCAACGTTGCATCCCAACATAACCCTTGCCAAACATTGCAATGTGACAAAATCCAACCATAGTCAACCATGGACAACTATGGTTTACATAAGTCAACCATGATAAACATTTCCATGTGAAATAACTATTGAGGAACATCACAAAGATTCACAATCTAATTTGACCCTTCAAGAACATCAAATTGTGACATAACCATTGAGTAACAAAATATAAAATGAAAAAAAAAAAACTAAAACGAAATAAAATGAATATCACAATACTTCATGACCATTCAAGAACAATGCATTGGAACATAATCCCTAAGGAATGTTGGAAGGTGGAATAACCCTTCATGAATGTCTCAATGAACAAAACAATTCGACATAAGACAATGATGATGAACATCAAAACGTGATGTAACCATTGACTAATGTCACAATGAAACATAATCATTGGGGAACATCACAAGCCTACATAATCATTAGGAATGTCACAATGTGACATAACTGTTAATGGACATCACATTTCGACAAAACTATCGAAAATGTAGAAATTTGACATAAGTCAACCATGATGAACATTGCAATGTGACATTACCATGGAAAACCATGGTTAAACATAATTAACATTTTCAACCATATTCAGCTCGACATAGTCAACCAAGGTGATTCAAAATAAATCCAGACCGAAGAATGGGTAAGACTCAGAACTTGCAAGACAACATGACAATTAATCAAGGTCATGTAAGCTATGTAAATCAATGCACGTGAAAAATTGAATAAGACAAATGAGGATGTGAGAGGAACGTTTAAGAATAATTAATTAAATGATAAAGGTGAAAAGGAGAGAGGTCTAAGGCACCATAAGTGGAGAGCCATGATAGTTGGCCTTCCCTTATCCCCTATCCCTCCCTTTTTCTTATTTTGGCCAAGGAGGAGGAGAGCATTGTAAAGTTGTATACTTGAAGAAAAAAAGTACTGCGCACCATTCCCATGGTTTTCCAAAATGGGTTCCAAGGTAAAAATCATGTATCATTAAGTTATTTTATTACTGTGTGCTAAGTATGATTAAATTATCCATTATGTTAAATTGTTTGTTGGTCATTTTTTAATGGCTATGGTGTATCTTGATTATAATGGTTGAGAGGATGCAGATTTGTTTATTGCATGCTTCTTCTATTGTGTGTGAAGTATTATGGAGCACATTGGTGAGGTGTGTTACTACCGAAAAATTTCTCACCACAAACATAGACAATGGATGAAGAAACAGTTAGCACAAGAACATCATACTGTCAATAATTATAGAAGGATTACACTCAGTTTGTAAAAGACAATCAGAAAACTATACAAAATTGGTTTCAAATTTCAGTGTGTATTCAACACATTTAGTACGTGCACATCCGTGCATACTAACATGATGTACAATGTGCACAATGCGCAACCCGCATGATTGACAATAGAAAAACCCGTGTGGATGAAGAAACGACACATTGATGATTTTTTTCGGGTCTCAACCACTTCTGGGATGGAGTGGGTCTCCCCCATACCCAAAATCACCCCCAAATTCTACCTTGGAATCACTGAAATGGATCGGAGGTACCTCCAAAAGCCTCCCATTCACATTTGAAACTAGTTTGGAAAAAACTTTCCATCCTCCTATAAATAGAGGGCCATTGTATGTAAAGAAAAAGAAGCAATTTGAGTATTGTTATGCTGTTCAATTTGTCATTGAGAAGCCATATTTCTCCTAGAACTCTTTGACCATTCATAGCAAGTTTTGCACCTCTCTCCTCTTGATAAGTTCAACTATCAATTCTTCACCATTGTATTTTCATTTTCAGCCATTGTTAGAAGAGAGAAAGCTTTGTAGTTAGGGACTTAAGATCCTTCTCAAGGAGGAAGACGAGACTCATAACTTCCTATATTTATCCAAGGTGTTATAGATTCTAAGATCAGTCTCATTTGGTAGCTATTACTTGTGTCTCTTTCTTGCATCAATTTTAGTTGTTACATGCTTAGTCTAGTTTAGTTTCTTTGTTGTTCATTTTTTTATTTTCTACTTAGTTGAGCCACTAATCAACTAACAAATTGTTTTTCTATATTTATAGCCTAACTAGATAGTTAAGGGACCTATTTTTTCTCACCCAAGTGACAAAAATAACCCAATAGATTGGAAACCATACTGGGGACCTTGGATCAAAATCCTCCCCAATTAGGATGTTAAAGTTTTCTTTCTCACTCATTTGTGTTTTCAGGGGTTAAAANTTAAGGGACCTATTTTTTCTCACCCAAGTGACAAAAATAACCCAATAGATTGGAAACCATACTGGGGACCTTGGATCAAAATCCTCCCCAATTAGGATGTTAAAGTTTTCTTTCTCACTCATTTGTGTTTTCAGGGGTTAAAACTGACCTATTCTAACCTTCAGTGAGCAGGATTTCATCCTAGATTGAGTGAAATTGTTCAAATTTTTTGTCCCGCCAAAGTCTTTGCATGTGCATGGGTTCGGGGCAAACAGTCACACGGTCCGCGCACATTCACACTCTGTCATAACTCTTCAACCGTGGACTTTGTGCTTTTTGCATGACTGTTTTTGGCTTATCTAGGCAATGGTCTTATTTTTTCCAAATTGTAAGGCTTGATCAGTTCACTTCCACCAATTAGTTAGATTTAATTTATGCACTCTTGTAAAATCCATTAAAATAAGGCTTGGAGATCCACTCTTGCATACATAACTTAAAACCAAACATAGACATTTAGGGAGGATAAAAATAACCTTTGCATATTTACTCCCTTACTTGCCACATGGATGGCCTAAAGCTTAGGATGTGAATTTCATTATCTACTTTTCTTTTACCAAGTCATCACACTAATCTGAGACTAGAATAGTATTTAAGTAATCTTGGAGTATTATCTTTCCTCGCACCCTAGTGTGATATTGGAAATCAAAAAAGAGATTTTGTAAACAAGTATTCATATCCCTTAAAGAAAATCAACCAATATCTAGGAGAGGTCAATACCTCTTAGCTTATTTTGAAACTTAAATCTAAGACTTGTAAGGGCCCACACATGCTCACATGTTTCAAATTTAAAAGCATTAGGGCCTAAGATTTAGGAAGTTTAAAGCATTGAAAGGGCCCATATATGCCCATATGTTCACAATCCAGGGATAGTTTTCAAGCTTTCTTAGATTAAAAAAACATACTAGGGAGATAAAAGAGTCAAAGTAAGGATTTCCATATCCACCATGATAGCTTAGGATTCTTTCGATTGCAAGGGTGATTTGAAAAAAATTAGTAAGTTATCTAAACAAGACAAGTAAAGGACCACACAATGTCCACCATGTTAAAATATCAAATCTAACTCATCAAAAAAAACTTTTTCACCATCACCACTCCTTGCACATACTCCCACTCACTCAGAAATTTTTTTGCTAGCTACTTGAAACTCTTTGTTGGGATTCATTTGCTTAGTAAAGAGCGTTTTGGCATACCATCATAAAAATGAATTTTTTCCTTGACCCCAACTTCACACCCTACTCAAAGCAACCATAATCAACCCATTTTCTAACCTCCACAGGAGGAACACAAAAGAATTTTGTAGTCTAAGTTACGATTTTGGGGATATGAATCCAAATAACTCCCCATCATCATTTCTCACTTGAAACTTAGAAAGTTGTGAAGTAGGGTTCCAAAATACTCCCAATCAATCATTTCTATACCATAAGGTAGGGAGAAACCCGTGAAGGGTCAAAGGTCAAGGTCCAATTTTTTCATGCGTGCCTCCTTGGGTCACCCAACCCTTGGAAAGCATCCAACTTGTGACCAATTTCTAATGCCAAAAATATAAATGTTGTGATTGATGGAGGTAGATTAGTAGCCCAATATATGATTTTTCTACCCAAGGTGGCATTTGTGGGCTGAAATCACACCTCAATCATATTTTGAACGATTGTTGGGAAATATGGCCAGTACTTCCAGGATATGCCTGCTTCACCCCTCATTATAACTGACTGTTCATCCCTTCAGTAGATTCTCCTCAAGTCGGTTCTAGCCTCACTGTCGAGTGATTTTTTGGATGTCCAGTGTTATTGGAGAGGAAGGACGTTATGTTGGATAGGACACGTGCGCTTGTTGTTTGGTTTTTATTCCCCCACGTGGAGTTAAAAAGATCCCAAAATACCTTTCACATTGTTTTGATGTGTGATTCTCACCACTTGATTACATGTAGTTTATGAATACATTGTTTAAAGTAATTTGAATTAAAATTTTCCTATCATTCTTCACCACCATTTCCACACACCCATCTCTAGGCTAGAATCATAGGGGAACCGTAGTATCTCCACCGTTCTAGGTGCTTAAGAAACTTACCCCCAATTTTGGGTGGTGTTCCTAATTTTGTTGAAACATCAATAGTACCACCACATGAACCAGTTAGTGCTACTGTACTAGGCTCAAGAGTTTTAGGGGGCACTTTTCTTGGAACCAATATCCAAAGTAACTCACAAACAAACCCTCCACCACAAGGAGGCAGAGCTCAAAATTTTTCACAAAGTACAAGCTCCCAAGGAACCACTTCCTCCCATACCATGGCATGAACCACCCCTATCATGCCCTACTTGGCTTCACTCAACATCCCATATCTTACCAAACTGACAAATGATCCCATATTACATGACCCCACTTGGTTGGATATGCCCACAAATCTACCTTTCGACATTCCTAAGTTTGAAGGAAAATATGGAGAGGATCCAACCAACCATGTCATGTTCTTTCACTTGTGGTGTTCTTCCAATAACATAATGGAAGATTCTATTCATCAATGGTTATTTGAGATAACCATCACTAGAACTGCGACCAAATGTACGTAGAAGAGAATTATGGTTCCCACACCACCTTCGAGTCCTTAGCCAAAGCATTTATGTCATTTTTTCAACTCCCTATTCATCATGACACGGGTTTGGAGATTCTCTCAGAATGCAAACAAACCAAAAATGTTCATATTTATGACCATATCCATGAGTGGCGTAGACGTCAAAGCATATGCAAGGTGGATACCACCCCACAACAAAGGATAGATTGGTTCCTTTGATCTCTCATTCCTACCTTTTCCAAAGATGTGGCTACAACCCTCGCTCAAACTAAAGACAAAGCCTTCACTAAGGCACAACAATTTGACCTCATCTACTCCCAATCATGGTACCTACATATTGTTCTTCTAGATGATCCTCATCCTTTTCCCTCAATTGGTCAAGACAAACCTAGAAAATCACACGCCGTTAATGGGTTGATTGGCTCCATGGATCATATTCAACCACATGCATAATTGATACCCACATATGGGACCAATCCATACTTTCCACCATATGGGGGAACTCCATATTACCATCCCCCACCACCCCCTCCACCATTCATGGAATCTACTCCTCCTACCATGGGTACACATCTACCCATGTCCATTCCCCAACCACTACCCATCCTTCATTTGGTTCCCCCACCAACAACTTCATATCCACCTAGTAATAATGTAGCAACCTCTACTTCTTACAACCCATTTGGACCCCCACAAGGTAATTCATATTATCCTTTTATGGGTCCTCCCCAACCTGTTACACCCCCACACATACAACACCAGGTAAGGGTCAACTTTATCAAACCTCCCCCTCTCCAAAAAGTTCAATCCTTTGAATAATTGAATACAACCAACCCACCTCACCAACCAAATAATAAGCGAAAGAAGGGAAATAATATGAACCAAGGACAAGGTGGGAACCCCCCACAAAAAATCCCCAAGCTGGGGGAAACCAACACCAACCCAACCCCAACCCTCAAGGAGGGAATAAGAATGGACAACCATGCCAAAGGTGAAATAACAACCTTCAAACCAACTACCTTTTCATATTATGTGGTGAATATGGCCATTACACTCACCATTGCCCGCAAATCGCTGACTACAAATGCATGAAGGATACCGTGAATCCCCTGTGGACACCCAACCTTCAAGGAACACCACAAGGACCTCCCAATTTTATACCACCACCACCATTAGAAGTATTACACAACTCTAGCCTACACCAAGGATTCATTAACACTCAACCAAAAGTGGCCCAACGCCCACACCCATAGGGGCAGTTCCCTCCACCCGACTAGTCCCACTTAGGTAACACCATCGACCATAGGATCCTTCTCATCACTGACGAGGAAATCCTCTTGCAAAATTGCAGTTGTAAATTTGGTACACACCCTAATCCTTTACCCACCACCTCAGAAGTTCTGCAACTACCAATCAGAAAACCTTTGATGATCCCTTGTCCTAACATTGAATCCATCACATGCATACCTCAAAAACCATTGCATAGGAATGTGCATAATCCCCATGCCTGGGTTGCCCATAGATATAGTCTTATTGAATATCTCACTCAATCACCCGTTTCCATGTTATTTATGGAAGTCATTCAAACATGCCCTTCCCAACAAACGACATTACTCTCATAATTGGGGATAGTAGATCTCTCAGACACCCATCAAATCACATTTGAATTAGAAAAATCAGACCCCTAAATCCCATCCTTAGTTTCATTCCAGATTCCTGCCAAAATATGGAATATCATAGTCCATCGATGTATCATTGATGAAGGAGCATATACATGCATCATGTCCAAAACAATATGGAAACAACTCGGTTCACCCGATTTAATCCCATCATCCTTCACCCTTTGAGTGTATGATGGTAGACCATCCCAACCAGAGGGCTTGTACCAAAATGTCTTGGTGGAATTAGGGGGTAAGAAGATCCTCATCGACACCCAATTGGATTACAATATCCTTTTTGACCGAAGCTACATGTATTCCATGCATGCATTAACTTCATTAGTCTTCCACACCATGTTATTCCCACATAATGGGAAAATTGTCACCATCGACCAATTAACCCATTATGAATCTAACCAATCTGGCCATAATGATATTATCCTTCCCCTAATACATTCAAATTTTTACCTCTTACCCATGGTCGATGTGGCCCCAGGGATATTTCAGGATCCATCCTTGATCGATACATACCAAGGCTTCCCTCACCCTAACCTCACCACCACCAATGTTTGCGTCGTCACGGTCGATGGAGTAGAGATCCCTGATTCCATGTCCATAGAGAGCTCATCAAACTATACTCCTTCCCTGCCAACTTCGATACTCCACGATGTACTCCCCATACAGACTCCTTAGGATGGAACATCAAAGAGCCCACCACCCATGGGTCAAATTCCCATTTGGAAAATGGTCCCCTCACCCAAATATCCTTATTTTATCCTCCCCCAGGAGAAAGAACATACCAAGTTGTTGCTACCCTCATCTTACCTAATATGATTATAGCTATCCTTGTATGGTATTTATAACCCCCAAACATGGTACTGGGTTTATCATTGCAACCTTGACTTGGGGTACCATTATCACAACTAGTGGCACACCCACCCACTCATCCAACTAGTCACACAGTTGGGGGCACTAATACCACCACTGTTAACTCAACTACACACCATAGGGGAAACACCACAACCCAAAATGACACACAAAATAAGAAGGAACCTCTTTCTCCTTCCACACCACGCATACCACCCCCATGCGCATTGTGCACCACCGTTGGAAATCCCACCAATATTTTCCCCACTTTACCTGAGTTGAAAAATCTCATTCCAAAACCCATAAGTGTGCCACTACTACCCACACCAGTATCTCCATTGGCCTCCCCAGAACCTTCTTCCTCTAAACCTCCTAGTTTGAGAACCAAGTACGCTTGTGCTATCGTCTTTTAGTATGACCATTACACACACCACTGCCTGACCCTCCCTTAGTTTCAAGACACCCTCACAACAATATGCCAAACCACATTCTCCAAATCCTCCCAACCCATCTCCTCTGTATCAACAATTACTAACATTCACTATGTTTCTATGTCAATAAATGAGCACATGTGATGCCCTTTCACGTTATGTTACCACATGGATCATTACAAATATCGTTGCCCACTCATCGTTTAGGGATGATCATGCCAAAGGAATTCCATCCCATCCATTACACCAATATTACAAACCCTGATGGAATAAGATGTGAAAAATACCCATCCAAGCAGTCATGACATACCCCCTCCAAGGCTCAAAATCCATCCTTTGACCCCACTTACCATTCCACCATGATGCAAGGAATTCCCCCCAAACCCCCCAAACTCTCATGTAACACCGATTTATGATATTCCCCCTCCCTCATACCACGGTACATCCAACTCATATATGGATATTTGGTTCATGGCGTCCACTGACAATCCTCACTATCCTCCCGTAGGTCCATCCACCTCAGATTCAAATGATTCCCAACCTACTTCCATAGACGCCTCATCTATTACCCCCATGAATCTCAACACCCCAATATCGCCTGTTACAGACTCCTTGTAATTCCTCACCTTTCAATCTGACAAAGAAATTATAGAGGTTCTATTCACACTGAATTACCCATGGGATGTTTTTCATCACCGATCCCTTTTTCTGTATCACAACACCTTTCAACCACCCTCAGACGCTCATGTCTGTACTATAGAAGCTAAGTATTTCATCCTCTCTGGCCATGTATACTGGTTCAAAAATCCAATACCCGCACCTAACGTGTTTGAAGAAGGTAACATGGAAAATATCTCACCCACAATAAATATCGACATCTCGGTCAAACCCAATGCCATGGAATAAATCACCATATGGGTCGCATGCTCTCCAGAGGAAATTTTAGCATACAAGGCCCTCTTCTAGGAATACTAGGATATGTTTGCCTGGTCATACACTGAAATTACAGGGTTAGACCCAACCATCATTGTACATCACATTGACACTTGGACCGATGTTTCCCTTGTTATCCAAAAGCAACTCCCCCTTCGCCCTTTCAAAGCCATGAAAATCAAAGACAAGATCAATAAACTACGTATGAATAGATTCATATACCTCATTGCATACACATATTGGGTCTCCAATCTTGTCCCTTTCAATAAGAAACAAGTTACCATTTTCTTTTTCATAGAATTCCACAACCTAAACCAATCTTGTCCCAAAGACAATTTCCCCACTCCCTTCATCGACCAAGTCATTGATGCATGTGCCGGTCATGAAGTCCTCTCCCTCATGGACAAATTTTATGGATATAACCAAATCCAAATCCACCATGAGGATCAGTACACAATCTCCTTCACAACCCCTTGGGGAACCTTTTCTTATCGTGTCATTCCCTTCAGACTAAAAAACGCATGGATGACTTTCCAATGTGTGATGACATACACTTTCCATGATCTCGCTCATATCATTCTTTCTTACTTGGACAATGATCCATATTTATGAGAAGAAAAAATGAAACCACAAATTTGTGATATTAAAATTGAGACACAGTGAAAAATAATAGAGACGCAATAAAACTTGACTTCTATTATATAAATAATATGTTGAAAACTGTAAAATGCAGACTGAAAACAAGCTTGCTAGAATGGTGACAACTTATCTCTGAGAAGAGATGTGACAACTACGCTCATTCACAAGAAGATGAGTACAATGAGGCTATGAAGGAATTTTTACAATAAAAATGAATGCAAAAACCATAGACATCCAAAGACCTAACCCTAGGAGATGAAGCGCAAAAAGTCACGTGGGCCCGTTGGGGTAAGTTAGTACATCAACTTCCCAGGGTCGTAACTTTTGCATACGATCTCTGTTTAGGGTGAACGATAGCTTGTTGGAAAGGTATTGACGAGGAGATTAATTTAGGGGAATAAATATAATATTTTGGATGTAATTGAGGTGCATTATAGTGAAAAATAATTGTTTAGGCCCTCAAAATGGCCCCGAAAGTTCAGGAACCGAAAAAATGCTAAAAATAGTAAGTTGCAAAAAAAATGTTTTGAGCCAGTTGGAAAAGGTGGGTGGGCACCGAGATCCTCCTGGATCAGTCCTACCCCCTTAGGAATAAATGGTCTACATTGTGTTGAATTCCCCCATCAGATGAGGGAATTTATACTAAATTTGGCACCGGGTGAGCCACTTTCCTTGATGTAGGAGTTGCCCTGCTTTGACAATCTAATAAAGTTGGATCCTATGATAGCGAGTGACCTTGAATTGTGTGTCCACTATATGATCATTGGATTCCTATTCCATGCTATCAAGTTTTATCTTTGTTGGTGTCAACTGTTTTGCTATCTCTTAGGTGTCCAATAAGGGTGGAAAATAATGTTGAAGGAGGTCCACATTGAACATTGGGTGCAAGCCAAGGAAGGGGGGTAAGTTGAGCTCAAAAGAATTGTCAGCCACAACCTTGGTGATGGTGTAGAGTCCATAATGGAGTGGACGAAGCTTATGATGAGGCCCTGTAAGGTGTTCTTTTTGTAAGTGCAACCGAACTTTGTCTCCCAATTGAAACTGGTGTGGAACCCAGTGTTGATCATGGTGTTTCTTGTACTTGCCATTGGATTTCTGTAAAATATCTTGTACTTGTTGGTGGATGTGTTAGATCCTCTCAATGAATTGGGTGGATTTTTCAGCTCTAGTTGGAGCATGGGACGAGTCTACTTGGGTGGCCACATGGGGTAGTGCAACATCCATGGGACCCAATGGTTGAAATCCCAACCTCACTTGAAAGGGGTTGTGGTCAGTTGAGCCATGTATGGCTTTGTTGTAGTTGTACTAAACATAGGGAAGAATCTCATCCCAGGTGCAGGGGTGCTTGGAATTGTACATGCGTAGGATGTACATGATCATCCGATTAACGACCTTGGTTTGGCCATCCATATGGGGGTGGAAGGAAGTGGAATTGATGAGCTTGGTGCCCAAAAGTGACTAGAGGCTCGACCAAAATGTGCTTAGGAATCAACTGTCCTGATATGAGATAATGTTTTGTGGGATCCCAAAGTGTATCCACACTCGTTCAAAGAATAGCTTGGCAATGACCTCCTCTATAATGCTCTTCTTGCAGGTGGCCAAAATTGCCATCTTGGAAAAGCGATCAACAACCACAAAACACAGTCATTTCTCCTCTTGGTGGACGAAATTCCTAAAATGTAGTCCATTGAGATGGATTCCTAGGGCATGTTAGGAGTAGGAAGAGGAGTGTACAAGACTTTTTTCTTAGTGTCTGGTTTGGCAATAGCACAGGCAGTCTAGGACCGAATATATTGGTTGACATCCTGTCGAAGTTTTGACCAATAGAAATGTCATTGCAACACTGCCACTGTATTTTCCACGCTGAAGTTTCATGCCACCTGACTGTAGTGGGATTTCCAAATCAACTTTGATCACTCACTTGATGGATCACATAGATGACCCAGATGTCACAAAAACCCATCCTCAGGATGGAAATTAGGGACAACTATGTTTGCACCCAACATCTAGTAGGTGTTGGCGAACTCAGTATCTGTCTCATAGAGGTGGGGCCATCTGAAGTTCTCGTGGCCACAATAACCAAGCATTGTGGTGAGTTCCATGACTAGAGGCTGACTGAGACAATCAACGACTCGGTTGGTACTTCCTGTTTTATAATTGACGTTGAGGTGGAACTGCTGAAAATATGTGGACCACTTCTGATGGTGGTCATTCTGTAATATTCCTTGTGTTTGCATGAACTACAACAAATTATGATCAATGTGGATGATTGTCTCCTTCTCGAGAATTTAATTCCTCCACTGGCGACATGATTGCATGATGGATTGCATTTCTTTGTCATAAGTAGTGTAGTTACAGACAACATCTGATAGTGTCTCACTATGAAAGGTCATGAGGTGGTTGTGTCGAGTGATGAATGCGCCCACAACATAGTCTGAAGCATATGTCTCGATCTCAAAGGGATGTTGCAAGTCAGGTAATGAAGGAACTGGGGTGTAGCATAAGCACTGCTTCAAATCATCGAACACTTTTTGTTGGGATAGGCCCCGTACAGATATTTCCTTACCACCACCCTTGGTTATTTGGCTGCGGGCCCATGCAATATGGGAGAATCCCAACACAAAACTGCGATAGAAATTGACAAGGCCTAAGAAGATACAAAGCTCAGTGAGTGTGGTTAGGGTTTCCCAATCACAAATGACTTGGTTCTTTGCTAGATCAACATGCACACCATACACATAAAAAATGTAACCTAGGTATTGGACCCTGTCGATGTCGAAGGAGCATTTTTTCCAAGTTGGAATATATCTTGTGCTTCTACAGAGTGTACAAAACCTATTGAATATGATGCAAGTGTTCTTCCCAAGTCTTTTTGTAGACAAGGATGTCATCCAGATACACCTCCATAAAATAACTAGTGAAATGCCACAAGATATCGTCCATCATCCTCATGAAAGTTGTTGGGGCATTTGTCAAACCAAAGGGCATGACCAACCATTCAAAAATACCTTCTTTTGCCTTGAAGGAAGTTTTCCATACATCTATCTATTCTATTGGGACCTAATGGTATCCAGAATTTAGATCAATATCACTGAAGTATTTTCCCCCCTTGAACTGATCAAGGAGAGCATCGATTTGGGGAATCGGGTATCGGTTCCCGACTATGATTTTATTTAGGTCTCAATAATCAATGCAAAGTCACCAAGTCTCATATTTCTTCTGCACCAACATGATTGGGCTTCCATAAGGTGATGAGTTGGGTTTGATGTGACCCTTTTGGAGCATTTCTTGGATATGATGCTTGATTTCCTCATTTTCTTGCAAAGAGTGGCGATAGACTGGCCCATTGGGTAGTAGTGCGCTGGGGGTTAGATCGATGGGATTATTGACCTAACAGTAGAGGTACCCTAGTAGGTGATGAGAATATGTCTTTCTATTCTTCCAAAACCTTATCCACTTGTTTCTACTGGATGGAGAGGTCAGTTGTGGAGCCCATGGATGTGGCTGCAAACTTTCGCTCACTTTGTGTTGGTTGTGGAGCCTAATTATCTTCCTATTTCATAGGTCTTTGTTTTCATCCATGTTTATACTCCATGAAGAATGTAATCCTCAAAATACTGTACACACCTCGACATGGGGGGGTTGCAAGGGGGGCTCATCCCCCCGACTAGGGGGTTTGGGGGAAAGTGGGCCCCCAAAGGAAAAATTGTTTTGTAAATGTATATTGTAATTTCATAGTAAGTATTGACCATTCATTATAAGGTCATAGATCTGATGGTAGAAGTTATGTTAGGGTTTTTTTCCCTATAAGGAAACCCTATTTTATGAGGGAATTGTATTGTGGCTATGTATGATTGTGAATATTGTATTTTGAGAGAAGATACCATGAGAGAAAGAAGAGGAAGTTACAACGGGTGTGTTGTAGGTTGTATCCCTTCATTTTATGGATAATAAAAAGGAAGGACCTGAAAATTTCTTTGATGGACGTAGCCCACACTAGGTGAACCACATATATATGTGTCTCTATTGATTGTGCATCTTCTGTGTTTTATTTCTACATTTCTTTTTATTTTATTGCTATGTGATCCTATTTTTCTAACAACTGGTATCAGAATGAAAGATAACTCGCATGAAAAGAGGGTTCCTGGTTTGAGTGGGAGAAATGGCGGAAGATGGAAAGTTTAGGGTTGATAAATTTAACGACCAAAACTAATAGTTATGGAATATGAAAATGGAAGATTATTTATATCATAAGGATCTATTCCTACCATTGGGTGGAATAGAAAAGAATCCGATGACCATGAAGGACAAAAAATGGGAGATTATTTATAGAAAGACACTAGGAATGATATGGATGATCCTGGTAGTGTCAGTGGCTTTCAATATTTCGAAATAAAAGACAATGAAGGAGTTGATGGACGCATTGGCTAAATTGTATGAAAAACCCTCGACATCCAATAAGGTATTTCTAATGAAGAGATTATTTAATATGAATATGTTAGAAGGTGGGTCTGTTGCCGATCATTTTAATGAATATAATACAGTTACTAATCAACTAAGTTATGTAAAAGTGGAATTTGATTATGAGGTTAGGGCTCTTATAATCTTATGCTCATTGCCAAAAATCTGGAACAACTTGGTCATGGTTGTAAGTAACTTTGTCTCTGGTTCAAACACTTTAAAATTTGAAGATGTTGTTGGTGTTATCCTTAGAGAGGAAATGTGATGGAAGAGCACATGTGAGATATCAGATAATGCGTTAAATATGGAGAACAAGGGAAGAAAAAATGATAGAGGAAAGGGCTCAGGGAACCACATGAATTCTAGGAAGGGCATATCCAAATCCAGACTGGGAAAGATAAAGTGATGGAATTGTGGGAAGAAAGGACATCTGAAGAAAGACTGCAGAGATCTAAAGAAACAAAGAGATGGACAACAAGAGAAAAATCAAGAAGCAAATGTAATAGGTAATGTGTTACAAGATGATTTGATTATTTCTGTAGATAATATTTATGAGTATTGGGTAGTAGATTCAGGGGCTTCATTTCATGCCACACCCCATAGAAATTTTTATCTATATTATGTTCAAGGTGATTTTGGATAGGTTCATTTGGGTGATGATGCACCATGCAAAATTGTTGGAGTAGGAAAGTTACAAATAAAACAAAAGAATGGAAAAAAATGGTTGTTGAATGAGGTAATACATGTTCCAGATCTAAGGAAAAATCTAATTTCAATAGGGAAGTTGAAAAGTGAAGTTTGTATATCCATATTTACAGATAACGCATGGAAGGTCACCAAATGATTACTGGTGATAACAAAAGGAGAGAAGGTAGGTACATTGTATTTATGTACTGGTAATACTAATTCTTCTATCTCTTTATCTTCTACATGAGTGGATACATAATTGTGGCATCATAGGCTTGGACATATAAGTGAGAAGGGGACACATATACTTCACAAAATAAATTTGTTTCCAGATCTTAAACAAATTGATTTGGATTCCTGTGAGCATTGTGTTTATAAAAAACATAAGAGATTCATATTTTTCGAGAGGTGGAAAAGAAAATAAGAGTGAAAGGTTAAAGATTGTACATACAGATGTATCGGGACCAAATAAGATATCATCTCTTGGTGGATCTCGTTATTATGTTACTTTTATTGATGATGCAACTAGAAAAACTTGGGTTTATTGCATTCGACAAAAATATGATGTTTTTGATACTTTTAAGAAATGGAAAGCTTTGGTTGAGAATGAGACAGAAAAAAGTTTGAAGTGTCTCATATCATAAAATGGAGGTGAATATTGTAGTAAGAAGTTTGATGATTATTGTTCATACCATGGGATTCGTAGAGAGAAGACAGTTCCAAGAACACCACAAGAAAATGGTGTGTTAGAAAGGATGAACAGGAAAATCATGGAGCTTGTAAGGAGTATGCGATTGAATGTTGGGTTGGCCTTACAGTTTTGGGAAGATGTTGTAAATATTGTTGTTTAGTTAATAAACATAGGACCTTCAAGCTCGTTGGATGGTGGAATTCCATAGGAGGCATGGACAGGTAAAAAGGTAAACTATTCTTTTTTGAAGACGTTTGGTTGTGAATCATTTGTCCATATTGATAAAGAAAATAGAACAAAGCTTGAGGCAAAATCCAAGAAGTGTACCTTTATTGGATACAATGTTAATGTTTTTGGTTATCGCTTATGGGATTATGAAAATCAAAAAATCATTAGGATTAGAGATGTCATATTCAATGAGAAGGTCATGTACACAGATCAATTGCAGGGAAATAAACAAAAAAAAAAAAACCAGAATACACAGTGCTTGATGAGATTACTGAAAAATAAATTCCAAAGGTTTCAGCAAATCAAAATGTACAACAATAGGAGAAACATGTACCTCAAACTCATACAAGTGTTGTTAGAATATCTACCAGGTTAAGTAGACCCCCTGAACGATAATCTCCTTCACTGTATTATTTATTGTTGATTGATTCTGGTGAACCATAATGTTATGAAGAGGCAATGCATGTAGACACTAAAAATAAGTGGGAGAAAGGCATGAAAGAGGGAATGGTTTCCCTGATAAATAACCAGACTTTGGATTTGGTTTAATTTTCTGCAGGAAAAAGAGCATTGTAGAATAAATGGGTTTACAAGTTGAAGGAAGAATATGGAGGCAAAAAGCGGTACATGGAAAGACTTGTTGTAAAGGGGTTTGCACAAAAGAAATGTATAGATTTTGATGAAATATTTTCTCTTGTTGTTACTATGACTTCAATTAGGACTATTTTAAATCTTATGGTAGTAGAATATTTTCATCTTGAATAGTTAGATGTAAAAACAAATTTTCTCCATGGTGATTTGGATGAAGAGATTTATATGCAACAACCACAGGGGTATGAGGTCAAAGCGAAATAAAATTTGGTATGCAGGTTTAATAAGAGCTTGTATGGCATAAATCAAGCTCCAAGGCAGTGGTATTTGAAGTTTGAAAGGTTTATGAAAGAATAAGGTTATAATAGATGCCATTTTGATCACTATGTTTATTTTAAAAGGATAGAAAATTGAAGCTATATTATATTTCTATTGTATGTAGATGACATGATTTTTGCAGGGTCTAATATGCATGATATAAATGTGCTCAAGAATAAATTAGCTAATTCATTTGATAAAGGATTTGAGTGCTGCAAAGAAAATCCTTGGTATGAGAATAACAAGAGACAATAAAAAACACAAATTGACATTGTCTCAGGGTGAGTACATATAGAAGGTGTTGGAGAGGTTTAGAATGCATAATGAAAAACTAGTTAGTACACCTTTGTCCAACCATTTCAAATTAACCAAGGAAATGTGTCCCAAGACATAGGAGGAGGTAAAATACATGTCCAGGGTCCCTTATTCATCAGTAGTTGGAATCTTGATGTATTTAATGGTTTGCACAAGACTGGATATTGAAAATTGTAACACCCCCGATCACCCAGGCCAGGGAATTCTACACCATAACATCCTCTGACCAAAATTATGAGGCCAAAATGTAACATGCCCAACCATAGACCTGCTGGACAATGTCACACTCAAAATCTTGCAGAAACATCATACATTGCAACATACCTGGCCTTCGCGGCCGACCATGTCAAATTTATAAAAACAACATTACCATCTGTATATATATCCTCCTACACCATAGAATCATGCGGAATAACAATAAGCCTATACATGCAACATATACATGAAATACTCATAAATACCAGACATGTATAGATACACAACATGTAAATGAACACATAATTAGTACTTATCTTTTCATTAGGTTACCACCAACTGCGTGCAGACCTTCCATGAACCTCCCAACCATAGACCACACTGCTCATCACTCTCAGAAGTGGTCACCCCTGAGCTGGGACTAAACTCCACCCGGGTAAGGGATTCCTAGGCTAGGCAAGGAAAACAAGAAGTTTCACAATAATCGGGAAGGATTCCTCTAAGGATCCAAATCATGCACACAACCTACAACCTCTCATTCCCCACATTCCTGTCCCACCTGTTAGTGATAAAAAATACTCTGGTATTTTTGAGCGTTTTCTTCATACGCTCATTTCTAATTTTTTTGGCAAATGTCTACATCTCCATTTTCCCAATCAACCTCGATAAGCTCCTATTGAAATATTTGAAAAATATTGCTTTGATACTATAAATCTTAACCTGCAATACAAAAGACACAAATTAAAGTTATTCTCTAGCCTTATTGTCCTTTATATTTTGAAATAAAATGTATATTTTTATTTCTAAAAAATTCCCAAAAGAAAAAGTGGCATGTGCTTTAAAGTGACTTAACCTTAGTTCACACTATATCAATCTAGTATCCTAATCCTAAATTATCATACCACAAAAACAGAGTACCCAACCCGATAATATCATATTGCAGTCATTTTTCGGGCTGGTTTTATTATGAAGAGGTTCCACATGGCAAGATTAAACTCCAAGTCATGAGGAGAAGAAGCTTATTCAAATACAAGGGGCCGAGAGGTTTTCCTCTACACATCAAGTGCGCAGGTGTCAAAGCAATGATACCAAGTGTATTTACAAGTGTCAATGCCAAATGCCTAAATTTCAAACAAAGGAGTTCGAAACACCAAAGAGTCATGAAGAGGAAAGTTTGTACATTGTATGTTATCTTATAGGTGTTCGAAGTTTTTTTGCTGAATATGAATAATTGTTGTTGATCGAGTACTTGCAGAAGAAATCGAGATCCAATTGTGTTGATGATACAGGTGTCCCATTATTCGCAACTACTGATTTATGACCAAGTGTCTACAGGAAGCAAACTCCTCTATAGGCTCTTCTATTTACAAACTACTCCTGCTTCTTATTGTTCTTCAAAATCCATATCAGAGTTGAATTATTTATGGTGTTAATCTAGAGAGGTTGAAGGCATCGAGCCATAATGAATAACTACAAGGATGAGCCACTACCAAATGAATTGATACCAAGATTTTTTCGCCTCTCAGGATCAATTATATCACCTTAGGATTTCATTCAGCCAGAATAATAGCGAAAGAAGTTTCAAGGAAAATCACACGGTCTCCATTTTTTATCGTAATGGTGGAAAATATGATGAGATGAGACCTATCAAGAAACATGGAAGGTTTTCAGACAATGGTCATTCACTACAAGAAAGTGAGGCACAGTTTTCAGATTTCCACAGTGAATATATGCCATTGCAAATCGAGAAACAAGGATACATAAAGTTTGACAAGAGGTGTCATGGTGCTTCACCCTTTTCCTAGTTAAATATGGATGGAGGTCAAAAAATCCATAAAGAGAAGTCAAACATAGCATGTTGAACCTATTCCTCGGTTTGATGTTCAAAATTATTTTGTTTAGGTTGGTTATTTAAATCCTTGAATGCTGCAGAAGAGAAGGGTAGTGATAGATTCAAAGTCAAGGAAAGCTGACGATAAAGTGTAAAACAACAATACTTACCTACAGATTATCTGATAATCCCATGACTGTAGTTGTGTCAGATCTTGGTAAGGTTCTAATAACGAGATCTTATCTAATTATTGAGAAGCCAAAGCCAAGACTTGTTCTTACCACTACAACTCGCTTCTATGCAATTGTGAAGCCACTGCAGATTGGCACAGATTCTGGTAGTTGGGCTTGGCTATGGACAGGTGTGAAATTAATGTCACCTTAGCTCTCAAAGGAGGCCATGTACAAGCTATCTCTCAAAACTCTTATCTTGGAAAATGTTTCTTCTTCAAGTGGCAATGGTAATCCTTTTGTAGAACAAGCAGTATAATTCGTTGTTGCAGCTGCAAAAGAAGCCTTTTGATGAGAGGGTTGTATAGAGACATCATGTGGATAGTCGACATAATGAGTTTCATCGGAACCACAAGAAACAAGATGTTAGCTTCAGATAGCAAGATGCCATGTACATGAACCCATCCATTCAAGGATTCAATCTGAGCCAGGAATTTGCACGAAGAACAATAAAGGCCAGAACAGAGTAAAACCCTCAGTTTTTGTAGTTTTGATCAATTTTGAAAACCCATAATTTCTACGGCTCAATCAGTTTCTCAAAAACCAGTAAACCACTGAAAGTGAAAAGACTAGCAGATCACTCTTCTTTTGCCCAGATCACTGATTTTTGTTTCCAGATGGCATGAGGAATATTTCTAATGAAAGATGATGATTAAAAACATATGTATTAGCTTTCTGTTTCATCTTTTGAGGCGCTAGAGAAGGGGAAAAGATCAAATATAATTTCTATTTTTGGTCAAGATATTGCCTAGCTGTCAAAGGAAGATTTCAAGTGCTTTGTCATCACTCCACTGTTTATTGAAAATGTCATATTTGGTTGAGGTTGTGGAAGATCACTGAAGACTTAGTTGATAAGGGTTTCACTCTTAATTTAGGAATTGATCCTACACATCATATCAGTTTTGTTTTGTTCTATTATTAGTATTCCAGATCCATTTTAATAGGATCTCAATTTGTTATGTAAAGGCTATAAAGCCTATAAATTTTATAGACTAGAGGTTCGACTTTGGAGACTTTTTCACACTCTGTGCTCAAGCTTCTCATTTGTAGATCAGTTTATACAAGCTTCTTTTGAAATTATCTATTCAGATTTACATTTTCCTATCTATTCTATATTTGCACATGGATGTTTAATTCATGTCTATTCTGTTTATCTAAAGCCTGATGGATGTCATCCTATCATTGCTTTGATGAGTTGAATTGAAAATATCATTTTCTCATTGTGACTGTCCATTCATGTATCTTTATGTGTGAGTCTGTTGGCATAGTAATAATTCTCTATACATTCACTTATTTACAAACCCTTTGAACAATGATAGTTAAAATCCTTGTCATCTAGTTATGTTTATGCATGTCTTGAGAGAGCAGGTCTGATTTAGTTATCTGGCTTGATCCAATTAAGAGAATATTATACACCATTGAGATATTAGTTAAGTTACCAGGCTTCTTTGAGCTACAACCTAGAAGAACTCCTGGAGTGATAACAAATTGGTGTCGTTGTTGGGGAGAGGAGATTGAAGCTTATCTTCCTTGGGACACGACATAGATCCAACTTTGATGATAGACAAGGGATGGACATATTTTCGGTTGTAATCATCTATCTGGTGACTCCATGAAGGACAAATTCAGTGGCGACTCCGTGGTTCATAAATCTGTTGGCGATTCCACTGGTATGAACTGAACAAGAGGTATGCATTCTGTGATTTTTCAAAGATTGTTGGTTTCCCTAATACAGTGCCTAGTAGAGATGAATGGGAAATAAGTGTTCCCAGATTTCGAGGAGAAGAGTGGGAAGTGCCAGCTAAACACTTGTTGTATTTTCATGACTTTATTCATCGTCTTGAAATTATACATGAGGATGTTCAAATTAAGATTTTCAGATATTCATTGAAGGGAGCAGCCCTTGATCGGTGTCGATCTCTTCCAACTTTAAGTATTCACTCATTAGAATACCGTGCACAGTAACTAAGGTGTGCACAACCTTAAAGACAGAGGATACAACATGCAGTAACTAAAGAGTGCGCAACCTTGAGGTCAGCGGATATCGCGCGCAGTAACTAAAGTGCATGCAATATTAAGGTCAGTGAACCTTTGTGTATATAATATGCATTATAGGCTAGTGAGCCAGTATTATAAGTCAGAATGCTTATGTCTTGGAATTAGGTCAACGCACCTAGATGTTAAAGGATAGAGCGCGTATTTTGTATATATCTCATGGTTAATATAAAAATACATCATTGCGTGCAGACCAACCACAATAAAAGAGAAGGGGGACTAGATTACACCAAATAGAGAAAGGGAGGGCCTAAAGTTAAGAACAGGGCTAATCTAGAGAGCTTAAAGCCGAAAATAAATATTATATTAATATTTCTTAAAAACATAAAGTATGGATAATTAATTTATCCTAAGTCCTAAAGTAGGGGACACGTGTATTAGAGTAGCTTCCAACATGACAAGTGTCAAGTTGGAGACATGCATACTTATTGTCAAGACTTAGTTCCTTTGAAGAGGGGATCGACCATTGTGAAGGGGGGATCGACCATTGTGAAGGGGAATCTTACCATTTTTTCCTTCGACAAGAGAACTAGTATGCACGATACATTCTGTCAGTCCTTGAGATACCTCGTATCTTCCTACCACCGTACCCAGACCAGATTGATATCCATTCTTGTTGGTGTACCTGTCAGCTTGGGAGCGGGATTGAAGAGACGGGTTGTCAGGCCCATGAGTAATTCTTTGAGTGAGGGAATTGTTGAGGATCAATTTCCTGAAGGTGATAAACTGCGGCTACAACTCTCTCAGACTTTCGGTTCGGCCTATTGCTGAAGCCCTGGAAGGGAAGTGGGACAGCCGAAGGACTGTTGAGCAAAGAAGGGGCACACTTCCTTAGGTGGGACAGGCATGTGGGGAAGGAGAGGTTGTAGGCTGTGGTTGAGTGAACACCTGAGAGGGAGTCTTTCTGGTTGACCATGAACCTTTAGCCGAGTTAGGAATCCCTTTCCCGGGTGGAGTCTAGTCCCAACCCGGGGGTGACAAACAATGTAATCTAAGGCTGGGAGGTTTGTGGATGGTCTGCATGTAGTTGGTGACATTATTACCAAGATAAGTATCGGTTATGTGTTGAGTTCCATGCTACATTGTCATTTATGTGTTATTTTATGGGTTTTATTGCTTGTATGAGGACAACTATCCATATGTTTAAGGATATACCCTGTATACGATGCATGTCTGTGTTCACTATTAAATCAGTCTGAAAATCGTATAAAATCGTATATTTACAAAACACAACTGGTTGTTTATCTTTTATATGTGAAGCTTCCGCTAGAGCATTGTATGTATATATTTAATTGCATGCAGTTTAGTATGTATGTATGCTACTGTGTATATACGTATTTAGAGAGATAAAAAAAAAGTTATGTGGCATACCTCAGTTGAATACTGGGTGTTACATTATGTTGTCAGAACTAAGCTAAGTGTCTGAGTAAGTGACATTCCCCAGTCAGTGGGTGGATGGGGTGTGTTACAGTATCGTATCAGAGCGTCAGTTTTCGACACTGATCTTGAATGGTCCAAACCAGACGAATGGAGACGAGATTATAGTAAGGTATCGATTACAATACGATATACAGTATATTGCGTTTATGGAAAATTGAGCCATCGCGCGGAAGAATAATATGTAGAGATGCGTGCACTAAATTTAGCATTGCGCGGAGTGCATACACATAGTAAAGGTGCATGTGGTGTGCGCAGTATTGTGAGGCACAGTGAAGTTTGGTTGGTGCGCACATAGTAGGAGTATGTGTTGTATCACTACAGTGCATGCAAGGGTGCGCGCAGGTAGTTGTGCGCGGTAGCGACAGAGTATTTGGTGGGGCATACAGATTATTGTACACGGTAAGGCATATTGAACTTTAGCACAGTGCAATGCATAGAGATAAATGCATGTGGAATATCCAAGTGCGATACAGAAACAGTGCGCAGAGGATATTGGTGCGCAACAAAGAAGTAGTATAGGCAATTTATTGGCGCAACAAAGAGGAAATGTATAGTAGATACAGGTGTGCAGAAACATGATTTACCTTATAAAGTCATTTGCATGATAAATAAAGGTACACAGGTTGAATTTTGTGTGCGCAAAATCATCTGAAAAGATAATTAAGACGACGAGCCCAAGTTTAATTAGAAAAATTTACATGGTATTCAAAGAAAGTTGAATACACAACTGCATTGAAGTATTATTTAAAATGAGTCAAACGAATGAGATAAATTCTGGGTTTTATTCAAATAGTTGAAAGTGAAATATAAGTTACAAGAAGATACATAATAGTAAAGGAAACAAGATTCGTAACATCATTAGTGGACTCTTGTCTTAAGAAGTACAAAATCCGCTTCTGCACTTATATATTCATTCAAAATCCAAAATTACAAAAGGGGATGATTCAAAATAACAGTGGCCCTATTCAAAGAGACTGTACAAGAACAGGTCTATCATCTCCGGAGCTTCCTTACCTCTGCTATCATCTATCCAAAAATCACTGAAATATACTCAATTGTATTGAGGGCTCATTTTAGCTTAGCTATCTCCTCCTTTAAAGAATCTAACCAGACCTGTTGATTCTCTCCAACACTCTTAGTCGCTTCAGCGACGGGTTCTTTCTTCTGTCGCTTGCTTTGTTTCTTCTTAGCAACTAGTCTATTGATAACCATATCCCTCATGATTGGATTCAGCCTAATTTCCAATCTCGAATCAATAATAGGTATTGTGTGAAATTTAGTCGTCAGTATCTGTGCGAATACCTTTTCCTTCGTACTAGCGGGGAAATTTAGCATGTTTCCCAAATAACCAGTCTCATTGGATTTAACTGGGTCGATATACCTCAGTTTTATGGACACCGAAATATGTTTGCAGAGATGAGAAGTTCGAACCAGTTTGGAGACTGCTCGCTGATGGATAAGAGGATGATTCCATACCCAAGAGTTGGTAATTATAGAACCTTAATCATGAATCCCTGACAGACTTGCGCATAAGTGAAATGGGTTGCCATGCTTGGCTAATCCAATTCAAATGATTAAAATTTTTGAGTCCATTACATGGCGGCATTCACCTAACTCAAACGGTTGTGATGTACGAGCAAATGAGACAGAGTGATTTGACTAACCGTCACCCATCCCATAAATGGTGGATTTGACATATTGAAGCACGTGACATCAGAACTTATGAAAAAGTGGTTTCGGCAAACCACCTTGAGCCCGATGTATCTCTACGCGATGATTTAGTGCTTTCTAAGTTCTCAAAACTTGGGTCGTGTCTAAGAATATTCATGGTGGCAACACCAAGAAACTAGAAAAGATAATTCTGATATAATTATTGAGCCGAAATAGTTCATATTTCTCGTGGATTGTTGATTTAGTTAAACTGATAATTTTAATGGCTGCACATTTTGCAGAACTAAAAACAACTAGATCAGATCAAATCAAGTACCGAGTCCATAGGAATGGAAGAGACACAAGGAAAATATAGTCAACAAGATGAGAGTAGGGGGATGAATGTCCATTTGGACATTGAAGGAACAAACTCCAATGGACATGGAGAGGAAAGGGATGAAAACTTGAATATGGTAGAGACTATTAAAAATTTGCAAAAGGATGTCCAAAGCCATAGAGATGATAATGAAAGGCTTATGAGAGCCAAAGAGCAGCAGGATGGCTTCAACATGAAGTTATTGCAAAGTTTGAACATAATAGAAAAGAAATTGGAAAGAGAAAGTGACTCAAGCAAATCTAGAAGTCACAAACCTTCAGATGAGAAAAAGAGATCAGGAAATGTTAGCAGACACCACCATCACTCCCGAAAGCATTCCAAGAAAAGAGCAGGTAGTAGCACAAGTCCATCCCTTGTCAGACAACATAAGAGGTCTGGGGTGGATGAGCTATGAGGAGAAATGAACAAAATCAAACCTCCTACATTTGATGGTGAGCACAAGAAGGATGAAGATGTAGAAACATGGTTGTTGGGCATGAGGAAGTATTTTCAATTACACAATTATTATTCCCATGCAGAGGGTAGAATTTCCATCTATCAACTCAAAGGAAAGGCTTCCATGTGGTGGAATCAACTTGTGCAGGTACAACACATTAAAGAGAAGAGCGTTAGTTGGAGGGAATTTAAGAAGTATTTTGAGAAGAAATACTTGACTAAGAGGTATTATGACAAGAAAATGAAAGAGTTATTTGAACTCAAACTTGGAAGTATGACCATAGATGAATATGAAAGAAGATTCCTAGAACTGTTGAAGTACATCTCCTTCATCAAGGATGAGACAGTTAAAATTCAAAGGTATTTGAGTGGACTTCCAATATTCATCAATGAAAAAGTACAATATGATGATCCCAAGACATTGGAAGAGACCGTAAGGCGAGCTAAATATCTATATGATCAGCAGAAAGCAAGGCCAAATTTCCAAAAATCTTGGGAAGACAAAAAGAAGTTCAAGGTGGATCAGAGGAAGAAAGGATTTAAACCATCATTCTCCAGAAATAGTCCACAGTGACCACCAAATTCTAAAGAGCCCAAAACGATAGAGGCAGAAGGCCAAAGGCCAAGGAAACCACCTATTCAATGTTGGGGTTGTAAAGGAGATCATAGATTCATATATTGTCCTCACAGAGGTGAAAAATGAAGGACTGTTTATAATGTACAACAAGCTGAAACAGTGGAGGACATGGGAAAAAGCGTGCCAAGGATCTATGCAGCCATGGATAACAAGCAAGGGGAATATCAGTCACACATGATTGAAGTGGAAGTTATGATTAACAACCAAACCATTGCTATTTTAATTGATTCAAGAGCTAGTCATACTTATATAGATACTAAGATGGTAGAAAGTTTGCAATTTCCAAGAAGCAGGCATGGAAAATATTGGTTGGTACAATTGGCTATAGGAACCAAAAGAAAGGTTAATGCGATGGTTAAGTCATGTCTCATGGACATGAATGGATTGAACACCAAGGAATATTTGAATATCTTACCCTTATGTTCCTATGACTGTTTAATTGGGATGGATTGGTTGGACCCACATCATGCTCTATTGGATCATCATAACAAAGCATTCACTTGATTGGATGAAGAGGGGAACCAAAGGAAAGTGCAGGGAATTCCTAGGGTAGTAACCGTTAGAGAAATTTCATCATTGCAGTTGAAGAAATGTTATAGAAGAGAATGTCAAATATTTGCAGCTCATATGGAGGAGACACCTAAATACAAGGTGCCAAATTCGAAGAATTATGCAGTCCTGAAAGAGTTTGAAGATGTATTCAAGTAAGTACCAGGACTACCCCCAAGGAGAGACCTCGATTTTTCTATAAATCTGACACCAGGAGAAACTCCCATGTCAAAGACTCCTTACAGAACGAGTACACCATAATTAAAGGAGTTGTAAATGCAGCTTGAATAACTTTTGAAGAAGGGGTATATATGCCCAAGTGTATCACCTTGGGGTGCCCCAATATTGTTTGTGAAAAATAAAGATGGAATGTTAAGATTGTGCATTGATTTCAGACAGTTGAATAAAGTGACTGTAAAGAATGAGTATCCTTTGCCAAGGATTGATGATCTTTTTGATCACTTGAAGGATGCAAAGATATTTTCAAAGATAGATCTCAGGTCGGGATACCATCAGGTAAGAATTAAGGAGGAGGATATCAACAAGACCGCCTTCAGGACAAGGTATGGCCATTATGAGTTCACAGTGGTGCCATTTGGGTTGTCAAATGCACCAGTTGTTTTCATGTGATTAATGAATGGTGTTTTCCGAGAATATTTAGACAAGTTTGTCATTGTCTTTTTGGATGACATTCTTATATACTCTAAGATAGAAGAAGATCATGAACATCATTTGAGGATGGTGTTGCAAGTATTAAGGGAGCATCAGTTGTATTCCAAATCGAGCAAGTGCTCATTTTATTAGAAACAAATTCATTATTTGGGGCATATCATCTCAAAAGATGGGATAGCAGTGGACCCTGAGAAGATTGAAGCCATTAGAGAATGGTCAGCACCAAAGAATGTGACAGAGTTTAGATCATTCACGGGCCTTGCAGATTACTACAGGAGATTCATTGGAGGATTCTCGAAGATAACACACCTAATCACTTCCTTGCAAATAAAAGGTATGAAGTTTCAGTGGACGTCGGACTGTGAAAGGAGTTTCCAACATTTGAAACAATTATTGACAAGTGCTCCAATATTAAGGATTGCATACCCAAATGAAGATTTCATTGTATGCATAGATGCATGTAATGAAGGACTTGGTGGAGTCCTCAACCAAAATGGATTTGTGATATGTTATGAATCAAGGAAGTTGAAGGAGCATGAAAGAAACTATGCCACTCATGATTTGGAGTTGGTAGCCATAGTGCATGCCCCGAGGAAATGGAGACACTACCTCATGGGAAAAAGGTTTGAGTTAAGAATATACCACAATGGTTTGAAATATTTATTTGATCAGCCAAATCTAAATGCTAGACAAAGTAGATGGTTAGAATTTATAAGCAAATATGACTTTGATATAAAGCATATCAAAGGGAAAGAAAATAAATTGGTAGATGCAATTAGTAGGAGGGTGCATGAGCTTCATGCTACAACCATCAGCATGTATCAGACTGATGTTAAAATAAAAATTCTGGAGGCTACAAATACAGACCTGCAATACAAAGAATTGATAGCAAATCTACAGCAAGGTAAGACACCACAAAAGATGAATATTTATAAGTTGGGAGTAGATGGAATACTGCTGCACAAGAACATAATTTTTGTACCAAATGTCCAGGACTTGAAACGTATAATTTTGCATGAGATGCAAAATGCTCCTTATTCAGGGCACCTTGGATATCATAAAACCATATACGCGGTCAAGAGCCAATACTTTTGGCCATGTATGAAGAGAGAAATTGCATAATACATCGCTAGGTGTATGGAATTCCAGAAAGTTAAAACATAGCATAGGCATCCAATAGGATAGCTGCAACCTTTGCCCATTCCTGAATGGAAGTGAGAAGTGGTGACAATGTTTTTTATTACGGGATTGCCCAGAACATGCAAGCTACATGGTTCAATTATGGTAGTGGTGGACAAGCTTACAAAACCTGCCCATTTTATTCCACTAAAAACTACTCACAAAGCAGCAGATGTTGCTGATATTTTCATGAAGGAAGTGGCACGATTGCATGGAATTCCTAAAACGATTGTGTCTGACAGAGATTCGAAATTCACCTCGAATATCTAGAAAGGATTGTTCAAAGGATTCAGAAGGAATCTGAACTTTAGTACAACTTACCATCCTAAGACTGATGGACAGACAAAGAGGGTGAATAGAGTGATAGAAGATATATTGAGAATGTATGTGATGGATAAACCATCAAAATGTGAAGACTACCTACATTTAGTAGAATTTGCTTATAACAATGGGTATCAGGCATCATTTAAAATGAGCCCATTTGAAGCACTTTACGGTAGAAGGTGCAATACTCCAGTAAGTTGGGATAATCCAGCTGATACAACAGTAGTCGGGCCAGAGTTTCTCAAGGAGATGGAGGACCAGATGTTAAAAATTAAGTAGAATTTGAAAACTGCCCAAGACAGATAGAAAAGTTATGTTGATAAAAACATAATCCACAGAGAATTGAAAGTGGGTGATCATGTTTTCCTGAAAGTAAAAGATAACAAGAGTTCCCTGAAGCTGGGAAGCTGCACCAAGTTGGCAGCCAGATTTTGTGGACCATTTGAAATCCTGGAGAGGATTGGTCTCGTTGCTTATATGATTGCATTGCCTACATCTATGTATGTTCATAATGTATTCCATGTTTCATTGCTAAAAAAATACATACCTTATGATAATCATGTTATTAATTGGAATGTTATTCAGGTGGAGCAAGAAGGTGCTTTCCAAGTGCATCCGGTGCACATCCTGGATCGAAAAATCAAACAACTCTGGAATCGAGCCATAGGGCTTATAAAGGTGCAATGGACCTGAAGACACTACTTGGGAGCATGAGGATGCAATGCAGGCAGAATACCCACATCTTTTTGAAGAATTTTGAGAATTTTGTTGTATATGGGTACATGATGCACTGAGGACAGTGCATAAATAAGGGGAGGGGATTGTAATATCCCTTGGCCGAACCCAAATGTAAATATAATCCAAGTATATTTAAGCTAGTGAGTTATTTAGACATCATTTGTGTAATACACCTTTCATGGCATGGTGCGCGCATATACTGCACAGTAAAGGGATGTAATGTGCACATTTCCGAATACCGCATGCAGTAACTAAGGTGCGCACAACCATAAAGACAGAGGATACAATGCGCAGTAACTAAAGAACGCGCAACCTTGAGGTCAGCGGATACCGGGCATAGTAACTAAAGTGTGCACAATATTAAGGTCAACGAACCTTTGTGTATATAATATGCATTATAGGCTGGTGAGATAGTATTATAAGCCGAAATGCTTATGTCTTGGAATTAGTCCAGCGCACCTAGATGTTAAAGGCTAGAGCGCCTATTTTGTATATGTCTCATGATTAATATAAAAATACATCGCTACGCGCAGACTGACCACGATAAAAGAGAAGGGGGACTAGATTCCACAAAATAGGGAAAGGGGAGGGCTAAAGTTAAGAACAGGACTAAGCTACAGAGCTTAAAGCCGAAAAATAAATATTATATTAGTATTTCTTAAAAACATAAAGTACGGATAATTAATTTATCCTAAGTCCTAAAGTAGGGGACAAGTGTATCAGAGTAGCTTCCAACATGACAAGTGTCAAGTTAGAGACATCCATACTTATTATCGAGACTTAGTTCCTTTGAAGGGGGGATCGACCATTGTGAAGGGGAATCTTACCATTTTTTCCTTCGACCAGAGAACCAGTATCCACGATACATTCCATCAGTCCTTGAGCTACCTCGTATCTTCCTACCATCGTACCTAGACCAGATTGATATCCATTCATGTTGGTGTACTTGTCAGCTTGGGAGAGGGATTGAAGAGGTGGGTTGTCAGTCCCGTGAGCAATTCTCTGAGTGAGGGAATTGTTGAGGATCGATTTCCTGAAGGTGATAAACTGTGGCTACAACGATATGAAACTTCCAGTCCGGCTTGTTGTTGAAGCCCTAGAAGGGAAGTGGGGTAGCCGAAGGAATGTTGAGCAGAGAAGGGGAACACTTCCTTGGGTGGGATAGGCATGTGGGGAAGGAGAGGCTATAGGTTGTGGTTGAGTGAACACCTGAGAGGGAGTCTTTCCGATTGATCGTGAACCTTTAGCCGAGTTAGGAATCCCTTTCCCAGGTGGAGTCTAGTCCCAGCTCGGGGGTGACTCACTGTTGAGAGTGACAAACAATGTAGTCTAAGGCTAGGAGGTTCCTGGACGGTCTGCATGCAGTTGGTGACATTATTACCAAGATAAGTACCAGTGATGTGTTGAATTCCATGTTGCATTGTCATTTATGTGTTATTTTATGGGTTTTATTGCTTGTGTGAGCATAACTATCCGTATGTTTAAGGATATACCCTGTATAAGCTGCATGTCTGTGTTCATTGTTAAATCATTCTAAAAATCATATAAAATCGTATGTTTACATAACACAACTGGTTGTTTATCTTTTATATGTGAAGCTTCCGCTAGAGCATTGTATGTATATGTTTAATTGCATGCAGTTCAGTATGTATGTATACATGTGTTTGTATATACGCATTTAGAGAGATAAAAAAAAAGTTATGTGACATACCTCAGTTGAATACTGAGTGTTACATTATGTTGTTAGAACTAAGCTAAGTGTCTGAGTAAGTGACATTCCTCGGTCAGTGGGTGGATAGGGTGTGTTACATTAATCCTCCATCGACACTCCATATTCCATATTTGGCCTCCCTCAACATACCAGATCTAAGTAATCTCATGAATGATCCTATATTGCATGACCCCACATGGCTTGCAATACCTACCAAACTACCTTCAGACATTCCCAAGTTTGAAGGAAAGGCGGGAGAATATACCGCAAATCATATCATGACCTTCCACTTATGGTGCTCTTCAAACAACATCATGGACGACTCTGTCCGTTTAAGGTTATTTCAGCGCACACTCACAGATCTGTTCACCAAATGGTAACAATGGTCTAGAACTACTCTCTAAGTTTAAACAAACCTCATCCACACATATCGCCGACCACGTTCACTAATGGCATCGGCGACGTAGTTTATGTAAAGAAGAAACCACTAAAGAACAATGCCTCGATTGGTTTCTCATATCACTCGTCCCTCTCCTTACCAAAGACGTGGCCTCCACCTTCCCCCAAACTGAAGAGGCATCCATCATTAAGGCTCAACAATATGATCACATTTATGCACAATCAGGATACTTATACACAATACTACCTGATGCCTTGAGACCCGTACCATTCGGCCAGGACAAACCTGGGATGTCTCACTCAACGAATGGATTGATTGGTACCATGACACACCACAACCCATACATCCAACCACCACCTATGTACGGTACTCCCCTTGTTACCCTCCCCCCTCTTATCAATATCCATACCCTGTTTTCTTCCCTCCACCCATAAGTGGACCCTCGTCGGCACCCATGATGCACCTGGTTGTTCAACCAAGTTCTGGTATCCCCTCTACCTCAGTTACACCCTGAGCACTAATGAAAGTGCTACACCTTCCTATGTATCCTAAAGATCATTGTCACAAAATAATCTGTATTTTTTATTTCCTGGTCCTCCACAACCCATTTCTGCTCCACAAGGACAACCACATGCTGGGGTTGACATTTTTCAACCCTCTCCCATTCAACAATTTCAAAATTTTGAACAACTGAATACGGAAAATCTAGCCCATCAGGGGAATAATGCCAAAAATAAAGGAAAAAATTGAAACATTAATAACCTAGGACCAGGGGGAAATACCCCCCAACAAAACTAACCTGTTGGGGGCAACCATAACCAGGGTAACCAAAACCCCCAAGGGGGAAATAACAAAAAATGCCAAGGGAGAAAAAACAACAACAACCTCCAGACGAACTTCCCTTGTGCTCTTTGCGGTGAGCATGGTCATTATACTCACCATTGCCCCCAAATTGCTAATTTCAAACGGATGAAATATTCCATGAATGCGCCATGTCCTCCAGCACCACCTGCCCCTTAGCAGAACCCACAACAGTATTTGCAAAAACCACCCCCGGTGGTGTTTCAAAACCCTATTCCACACCAAGGCATGATGAATACCCAGCAAGAGATGCATCCTTCCCCACCGCAAATGGGACAGTATCAACTCCCTGGAAATCTAGCGGATCGCACTATCCTCCTCACTAGCGAAGAAGAAATTATTCTACAAACGCACAGTTGTCAATACAACGCAACCCCTGAATCTAATCCCACCACTTCAGAAGCATCTCCAATTACATTCGGATAACCTTTGTTGATTCCATTCCCTAACATTGAACCACCCATTCGTATTCCTCGCATCCCATTATGACAAAATTTCAACAACCCTCAGGCAAGGGCGGCAGACAATTACAGTCTGGTCGATGACTTGGCGCAATATCCTACAACCATGTCGATATTGGAGGTCCTCCAAACCTATCCCACTCAACGGAAATCATTTCTTTCCGCCTTGGGGGAAGTCGAACCTGCTGATACTAGACTCATCACATTTGATCTAGATTGTGGGGAACCTCGTCTCCATGCTTTGGTAGCTTTCTAGATACCAGTCAAAATTCAGAACATCATAGTTCATCGATGCATCATTGATGAAGGTGCATCCACATGCATCATGTCCAAAATGGTATGGCAGAAACTTGGCTCCCCAGAGATAATACCATCCGCCATCACGTTGAGAGATTATGATGGATGACCATCCTCTTCTGAAGGGATATTTCAAAATGTCCCTGTTCAAATCGGGGGAAAAACCATTCTTATTGACATTGAGGTTATCAATGCCCCACTTGATTACAATATATTGTTTGGACGTAGCTACATGTATGCTATGAAGGCTGTGGCCTCTTCTATGTTTCGAATGATGACGTTCCCCCATAATGGGAAGATCATCACCATCGACCAAGTTTCACATTACGAGCCTAACCATTCCTCTAACATCGATAACATCCTACCTCTTGTCCACACTAATTCCAATGCCTACACACTCATCGATATGGCCCCCAGAATTTTCAAGGACCCATCCTTGCTGGGGACATACCATGGAGCACCACCGCTCATACACCCCTCGGCATAAGTGTGTGTCGTATCTTCCGATGGAACTGAAACTGGAGATACCATTCCTCCCACATAGGCTTCTCCACCCCTTGACACCCCACTAGTTGAAGAAATACTACCTCACGAATTACCTGAGAACCCTACGAAACCACTTACCCTTTATTTCACCCTTCCCTAAGGACAAATCCCAGTTTGGGAAACAATCCCCCAAGCCCTCACTCAAATCCCCTTCTTCTACCCCCCACCGGGCATACAATATTTCCAGGTAACTGCCATACTTACCCTTCCCAACATGGTGTTGGCCATTCTGGTATGGTATCTCCACCCACCCGCGATGGTTCCTCAACCATCCCTACCTCCCCAATCAGAGGGAATCCCGATGCAGATTCCAATACTAACTCCAACCGCACCACCTTCACCCCCACTTGCCAACGCCATCGCGACGGCTGGGGGAAGATGGAATAAGAAAGAGCCCATCACTCCACTTCCTCCTGATTTCAACCTCCTTGTGCACTATGCGAGAAAGAAGGACACCCCACAAATAGATGTGACTCTCTCCCCGAGCTACGCAACTTGATCCAACTCCCTTGAGAAATCACACCGCTCATCTCTTCACCAAGCACACCTAGTACTACCACTACATCCCCTACTATAGGTAGTAACGGGTTGTGAACCAGATTCACATGTGCCATCTGTTTAGAGTATGGCCACTACACTCACCATTTCCCTGCACTACCTCAGTTTTGACAGACACTAATGGCAGTACGCCAAATATTTCAGCAAGACCCCCCTCCATCCACATCATCAAGTACTCACGTCACTGACATCCATTATGTCACGACCTCAATCAACAAATAGATGAGGTGTCCTTGCTCTCTTTGTGAATCACTTGATCATTTCACATACCAGTGTCCTACGATCATTGAATACAGGCGTTGTAAAATGGCCCTTATTCGAAATCCTCCAACCACCTCACTTCACGTGATACAAGTGATTCCCCCTATTCCATCTCCAGATACTTTCCATAGCACCTCCCCTGAACCTGAGTCACTTCCACCCCTTCATGGTTCATGGATAGACCGTCTGAGGATTTGCCCCCAAATCTTCCCAATTCTCCAGTTCATTTCCCCTAGAAAATCTTACCCCCGACCACATTTTTTAACCCACAGTATCTGGACATTTGGTTTATGTCAAGAACACCATCAAACCATAGTTGCAATACCCACTCTATGTCTTCACCACTCGAAGACAATCACACGGTGACAGTCACCAATGTTACTTCCCCGAATCCCCTATATTCTCTCATTTTCCACTATGACGAAGATATCTTAGAGGAAATAACTACACCCAATTTCCCATGGAATGCGCTCCATCACAAAGTGCTCTTTCTCTCACAGGAAGCCTTTGACCCTCCTAGTCAAGCCTCCATATGTGCAATCAAAACCAAAGATTTTATTTCATCCGGGCATATAGACTGGTTCAACAACCCTATCCCTACCCTCGATGCTTTTGAAGAAGGAAACATGGCCAACATTTCCGCCACCGTCAAAATTGATATTTCCATCAAACCTAGAATCGTAGAAGAAATCACCATTGGCGATGCATGCTCCCCTAAGGAACTCACAACTTACAAAGCTCTCTTTCAGGAATATTGAGATATTTTTCTCTGGTCATACACGAAGATGCCCGGCCTCAATTCTTCTATTGTCGAACATCGCATCGACACATGGCCATAAATCAACCCTATATGAAAAAAGAAACGCCCACTACACCCATCCAAAGCAGCGGCTATCAAAGCCAAAATTGACAAACTATGCACTGAAGGGTTCATATACCCCATCGCATACACATCATGGGTTTCCAACCTTGTCCCTGTTAACAAAAAATAGGGCGTTGTTCTCGTCTGCACTAACTTTTGCGACCTCAACCATGCGTGTCCCAAACACAACTTCCCTACCCCTTTCATCGACCAAATCATCGATGACTGTGTTGACCACGAGGCTCTATCCTTCATGGATGGTTTCTCTGGCTACAACCAAATCAAAATACATCCAACGGATCAATATAAAACCGCATTTACCACCCCATGGGGTACTTTTGTGTATATTGTTATGCCTTTTGGACTCAAGAATGTGGGTGCAACATTCCAATAGGCCATGACTTACGTTTTCCATGATCTCGCTCACATAATCCTCGCTTAGTGGGATGACCTCACCGCTCGATCCAAGAAACACACTCAACATCTAGACGACTTACGGGTCGTCTTTCAATGATGTCGACAATAAATTATCCACTTGAACCCCCTCAAGTGTGTATTTTGCGTCACCATTGAAAACCTCCTTGGGTTTATCGTCTCTCAACATGACATCACTGTGGACCCCCTCAAGGTCCAAGCTATCACAGAAATTCCACCACCTCGGAATTTTTGCCAGCTGCATAGCCTACAAGACAAAGCCAACTTTTTACAATGCTTTGTCCCATATTACGCCACTCGCGTGCACAGTTTCCTTTGCCTACTGCGTCATGATATCCCATTTCAATGGGATGAACATGCCTAAACCTCTTTTTATGATTTAAAAGCGTCGCTCTCCAACGCCCCTTTAATTAGTCCACCCGAATATAATCGTGATTATATCCTCTACTTGTCAGCCTCAGCCGTATCAGTAGCAGGAGTTCTCATACAACTAGGGGATGATGGTCAAGATCATGTCATTTACTACATCATTAAACACCTTTCAGTGCCACCCCTGAAGTACAATCATGAAGAGAAACTTGCCCTCACATTTGTCCTCGCAGTCCAGAAACTGCATCATTATATCTTGCTTCGCACTACCAAATTTGTGGAAGATTCCAACCCCATGCAGTACTTTCTTAGCCGATGACAAATTAATGGTAAAATTGCCCGATGGATTGTCATCCTTTAGGAATACGACCTAGAGTTTACAACTCCCAAAATCAAGAAATCCCTTTTCCTCATCGAGCTCATCATGGATTTTCCCTCTGACACTAATGATGCACCCGTCAATACGGATTTTCCCGACGAGCACCTCTTCTACATGCCCTCGGATGACCCCTGGCATGATGACCTCCTCATCTACCTTTGAACACAGAAGTTTAGAACCCATCTCTCTCGAGACGATCGTTGAAACATTCGCCATCGGGCCCCTCAATATCTCCTTTCAATGACATCTTATATCGACGAGGGGCCGACACCATATTCCTTCGATGTTTGACCATCGACGAATCCAACGAAGTCTTGAATAATTTCCACAGTGGCGCCTATGGTGGCCACCTCTCAGGGATGTCCACCGCCCAGAAAATCATTTGAGCATGCTACTTCTGGACCACATTGTTTCATGATTGCATCCACATTGTAAAGCGATGCGACAAATGCCATCTTTATGCAAACAAAGCACGATCACCACCCGCTCTTTTACATCCAGTCATCACTTCCAGCCCCTTCTGTAAATGGGGCATCGACTTCATGACTTGCAACCCTCCATATAGAAATGGACACAAGTACATCATTGAGGTAGTCGATTACTTTACCAAATGGGTCGAATCCATGCCTACCTTCAACAACACCGCTGACACAACAGTGCATTTTTTCTTCAACCATGCCATTTCTCGCTTTGGAGTCCCACTACAGTTAGTCTTCGATCACGATAAACACTTTGAAAATGAGATCTTTGTCGAACTCTTCTCAAGTTTAGGATTCTCCCATGAGTTATCCTTCCCATACTGCCCTCAGTCCAACAGACAAGTCAAGGTTGTTAACAAAGTCCTCAAAACCATGTTGCAGCGCATTGTTAACAAACATAAGACCAATTGGCATCATATGTTGTTTTCAACACTATGGGATTATTGCACAACAATTAAAACTTCCACTGGTTTTACACCATTTCATCTTGTCCATGGGGTCGAATCCACTCTCCCCATCGAGTGCAAAATACCCACATTACACATCGCCATTGAGCTATTACTTGACACTGCTCCAATGGAGCAGCACTTGCTGAAATTAGAGTCGTTGGATGAAGACCGTTGGTCTTCATTACAGAACAATGAGGCAGCTAAATAACATTCGAAGGCCACCTTTGACCGCCATGTCAACCTTCACTCATTTAATGAAGGAGACCTGGTCCTAGCCTACCATATCTCTCACGATACCCTCGGTCATGGAAAATTTGAGTCATTATGGCATGGACTCTACATCATCCAACATTGCCTCACTAAAGGCACATACATCCTAGCCTCTCCAGAAGGCTACCCTCTCAAAGAACCCGTCAACGGGTTGTACTTAAAGAAATTTTACGCCTGAGCGTAGTCATTCTACACTAGGCTTTTTCTTTTTTGTACACTTTTGTCGTGTTTTTAATCTTATTTTTTCCTCCATGCCTTATGTCTGATCTACCATTTTTGTTATTGACAGATGTATCCTCCATCGACCTACCACATCAGTTATGCTGATGGAGCTAGCCGATGATAGTTGTTATATACTCTTTATCTTCAGATATTGTTCACGTCAGGTATTTGGTTTTCATGTGTGTAGGTACTTGGTCATCACACACCAACACAACCCCTTTAGGTATATGATCGACACTGGCTTGTAATAATTCCCTCCGAATATCCATTGCATCTCCCAGTCACACCCTCCGACATTTTCCTATAGGATCATCACATCCGGCTCTGCAGTATTATCACCTTCGCTGCATTTCAAGTACTATCACCTGGTAGCACTCTCCCCTAGATGATTTGTCCCATTCATAGTCCCCTTTGGCACTTTGACACTCATGTTGCTTCACCCCCCTAGGGATGGGAGTCTCGATAGTCTTATGCATGTTTGAGAATTAGCCACATAATCATTCTCCTCATTATGCTAGCTTTCCCAATGGACTCCCAGGATATCTCCCCACGGTTCTTGTTTGATTGCGCCTTCGCAATATCATTAACCCTCCATTTCATCCACAATCATTTTTCCCATCTGCAGATTTCCCTCTGTTCATTTACCTCATATAGAAACCCACCTATGGGGCCCCCACCCTCCACCAGTTCTCCACACAACTTGCACCCTCACAGACCAAGCCATATTGCACTGGGGCACCTATTTCTATATCTGCACACTTATCCCAAGTTATTCTTTATTCATTTAGTAATTGTACAAAACCTTTGTTTCCAACATTTACATAGCTTTTTGTTGTCGCCTTTAGCAACCTTATTTTTCTGGAAAAGTAACCCATGTCACCCTTGGTTGGGGCATTTACTATCTTCTACTCCTGTCGACATCGTCCATAAACCCCGAGTATCCCACCATTCATATACCCCTGATCTCTGAGTTTGTTCACTATGTCATGCCTCTGGTACAATTTAACCCACGTCTAGCCATCCCCTTGACGCTAGATTCAGTTTCACGGTTGTTGCCACTAATACTTCACATATATCCCCAACCACGGGAAATCTTGAGTCTCACCGCATCTTCACTTTGTCCATGTTCCTTATTAGTTCTTGATCTCACTCCAGTGGATTTCATGAATCCCTTTTGCTTCATGGAGTCACGTCTCCCTTTCTGTCGACATCAGCACAATTTCTAGAAGGGAGATAGTCTCTTGACTCTCATTACCTTTACAATGAGGAGCCTTGGAAGACACAGAGAGAACCATCATTTCTCTATGCTTTCTTTGACCCCCATAACATTCGACATCAACACTCTCTCATGTTATGGTGGGTCTTACTATGCGACTATTGCAGTTGTTTTGTACTAGTCAAAGACCTCTAAATTCGTTGGGACATCAATGCCTACGAGTCCTCGACACTGTTTACAAGTGTCATCGTCTCTTTTCAGAGTATGTTCACCACTAGAATTGTCATCTGCCATTATCAAACCACCTCGGAGGGCGCTTCAGTTATCTACATCAACATACAACTTCAATTATTGCCTGACATATTTGAGTTACATGACACGAGCATGGGGCATGCCCGCCTCGTTTGTATACAGATTTTATTTTTCCTACACCAAGAGAAAGGTTCGGTCCCACAATTTCCCCTCTCCTTCTGTCGGATCGCTCTTGCAGTTCCTATCAACACACTTTCTTACAATGGTACTCTGAGTAGAAGAAACATTGATGTATTTTAGCTATATGTATGTTCCTAACCTCACACATCAGAGGGCATCTGTTATCACTGAAATTTCATCTGCAAATGGTTACATGAATCCATCATCTCCAAACACCTATTCATTCATCCACAACCCTAAAAAATAATTTTCAAAAGGCACAAACTATACAACTAGTTATAAAATTGAGATGTGCAGAAACACTACAGGAAGCACGTGCACATGTGTAGGCCAAAAAATCCAAAAGAGCGCACATGCGCCTGATGTGCGATTATGTACGATAAAAACTACACACTCTTGTGAACAACGCATTTATGGTTCTTTCCGGACCCTCACCCACTTCTGGTTCAGTTCCCAAGTCGATTTGACCCTCAAATCCGAGCTGAATCCGAGTGGGGGGCTGGTCAAAGACCTAGGGGTGCCCTAAAGGACCCCTTGTTCACACTAAAGACCGGTTGGATAATGCCTCAAAGATTTGCTATAAAAAGAGGCCATGGGTGCACTATGAATTCAAGAATCTCATTATATTGTTATGCTGCCTATATTCTCCTACAAGGAACCTCTTTGACCCCCATAACATTCGACGTCAACACTCTCTCATGTTATGGTGGGTCTTACTATGTGACTATTGCAGTTGTTTTGTACTAGTCAAAGACCTCTAAATTCGTTGGGACATCAATGCCTACGAGTCCTCGACACTTCTTACAAGTGTCATCGTCTCTTTTCAGAGTATGTTCACCACTAGAATTGTCATCTGCCATTATCAAACCACCTCAGAGGGCGCTTCAGTTATCTACATCAACATACAACTTCAATTATTGCCTGACATATTTGAGTTACATGACACGAGCATGGGGCATGCCTGCCTCGTTTGTATACAGATTTTATTTTTCCTACACAAAGAGAAAGGTTCGGTCCCACAGTTTCCCCTCTCCTTCTGTCGGGTCACTCTTGCAGTTCCTATCAACACACTTTCTTACAATGGTACTCTAAGTAGAAGAAACATTGATGTATTTTAGCTATATGTATGTTCCTAACCTCACACATCAGGGGGCATCTGTTATCACTGAAATTTCATCTGCAAATGGTTACAGGAATCCATCATCTCCAAACACCTATTCGTTCACCCGCAACCCTAAAAAATAATTTTCAAAAGGCACAAACTATACAACTAGTTATAAAATTGAGATGTGCAGAAACACTACAGGAAGCACGTGCACATGTGTAGGCCAAAAAATCCAAAAGAGCGCACATGCGCCCGATGTGCGATTATGTACGATAAAAACTACACACTCTTGTGAACAACGCATTTATGGTTCTTTCCGGACCCTCACCCACTTCTGGTTCAGTTCCCAAGTCGATTTGACCCTCAAATCCGAGCTGAATCCGAGTGGGGGGCTGGTCAAAGACCTAGGGATGCCCTAAAGGACCCCTTGTTCACACTAAAGACCGGTTGGATAATGCCTCAAAGATTTGCTATAAAAAGAGGTCATGGGTGCACTATGAATTCAAGAATCTCATTGTATTGTTATGCTGCCTATATTCTCCTACAAGGAACGTCTTTCCTTATTGGAGCATACTAACATCATCTCATTAAGATATTCACCTCACCTCTTGAGGGAATAAGTTTGGATTTCTTTACCATTTATTTTCTAGTTTTCCATTTGTAAGAAGATCTCTCACATAGGGGACTCAAGAAACCTCCCTTGGAGGAAGAGGGGATCCATAAGTCCCCATTTTTCTTTGATGTTTGCCCACTAATATAATCTCTCCATTGGTGGCATGAATATTGGTCAATTGTTTGATTGATTTTGGTTCTAATTTCCTTATGCATTTTGGTTTTGTTTCTTTAGTTGTTGTTAGCTTAGTTGTTTGTTTATTTCATGTGATTGAGTCATTTGATTCATACACTAACTTTTGTCATGTCCAACAGACCCAACTGGACTTGCAAGTGTCCCTCTTTTGCTCATTCAAGTGGAAAAAATGATACAACAATAGGGACCTTGACTGGTTTACATTCATGCATATTAAACCTCTGCAATATTGTCTCGACATATTTTCTTTGATTTAACCTGATTTTCCTCTTTTTCCATTCTCTTTTAATTTCCATTCCCAAAATGAAGTTTGAAGCACCGAGATCCTTCATGTCAAATTTAGAGGACAACTGATTTTTCACATCCTAGATAATCTCCTTTTTGTTTCCTATCAGTAACATGTCATCCACATACAAGACCAAATAAATCAAATGATCACCAATTAATTTAAAATACACATAGTGATCCTCTTTGCTTCTTGTGAAGCCAAGTCCCAACATATAAGTATCAAATTTTTTATACCACATCCTTGGTGATTGTTTTAAACCATACATGTATTTTTTCAGCTTGCATACCAGCTCCTTCATTCCCTTAACAACAAAGCATTTTGGATGCTCCATATAGATTTCTTCTTCCAGATCCCCATGTAGGAATTTGTCTTCACATCCATCTGTTCTACTTCAAAATCAAATGCAGCAGTAAGAGATAATAGAAATATTGTAGAAGTTAACTTGGCAATAGGAGAAAAAATATCACCAAAATCAAGTCCCTCGTCCTGAGAATAACCCTTTGCTACTAATTGAGCTTTGTATTTCTCCACTTTTCCTTCTACATTCAACTTCACTTTAAATACCCATTTGTTGCCAATGAGATTTATTCCAGTCGACAAATCCACTAGATCCCAAGCCTCATTCTTATCTAAGGCTGCCATTTATTCATCCAAGGTTGTCATTTCTTCATCCATGGCCTTTTTCTAGAGCTTTCCATCCTTTGAATCCACTGTCTCCCTTGCAGTTCTAGGATCATTATCAGTAATAGACAAAGAAAATTTTTAACGAAAATCATATGGAGTATACGTTTCCGGTAGCCTTCTTTCTCAAACTGATCTCCTCAATACTAGAGTATGAGGATCTTCTTCTTTTTTATTTCTGTTCTTCTGTAGAGTTTGATTCATCATCCTTTAAATCAAACTCTATTTTCTATTGTTCTTCCTTACTTGGTAGGACTTCCTATTTAACAACATCCTTCATTTATCTAAATACCACATCTCGGCTATACACAACCTTCTTAGTTTATGGGTTCCAAAGATTATAACCTTTGAGACCATCTTTATACCCAATAAATATACACTTTTCATCCTTCTTATCTAGCGTACTCTTGTTTTCCTTTGGAACGTGAACATAGGCTTCACAGGAAAATACCTTGAGATGTGTGAGAGAAGGTTTCTTACCATTCCATACCTCTTGTGGAGTCTTGTCATCCAACGCTGATGAGGGTGATCTATTGACCAAGTAACATGCAATACCCACTACCTCTGCCTAAATTTTTTTCCCTAACCTGACACCACTGAGCATGCACCTTGTTTTTTCCATCAGCATCATGTTCATCCTTTCTGCAAATCCAATCTGTTGAGGTGTATATGGAGTAGTCTTTTGCCTTGATATACTGCACTTCTTACATAATTCTTCAAATTCATTCCCACGGAACTCTCTACCATTATCTATCCTCAACACCTTAATTCTCTGTTTGATTCTCAACAAGAGCCTTAAACTCTTTAAACCTGTCAAAGACTTCAGATTTCTTCTTGTGGAAATATATTTAAGTATTCCTCGAGAAGTCATCTATAAATGAGACATAGTACACAGATTTTCCCAATGATGGAACTGACACAGGTCCAAACACATCACTGTGAACTAGTTGCAAAATTCATTCTGCCCTCATTGCACTAGAGGGGAATCTTACATGATTTTGCTTCCCATATACATATTGTTCACGGAAATAAAAAACTAGAGAGAAGTTAGACATAGCTTCAACCATACCTTTACCGTGTAGTAGTCGAAGACCCTTCTCTTTGATATTCTCCAGTCTTTGATGCCACAATATAAACTTTTCTCCAGAGACTGTAGGAGTTCTTTCTTCTTCAACTCCAATATTAGTAATAATGGAACTATTACACCCATCACTAATGGTGCTCCCTTGCATCTTATACAGAGTTCCAAACTGAACTCCCTTCAACAACACCATTGCTCCTCGAACCATCCTACAGGTTTTCTTTTCAAATATTGTGTTTACTTCTACATCGTCCATTTTTCTTAAAGAAATCAAATTTCTGGCCAATCCTAGGATGTGCAGAACACCAGGTAGTGCTCTAATCCTTCCATTTATGAGCCTACACTTGACTTTTCCTCGAGCTATGATTATGGTTGTCAAGTCATCACCTAGGAAAACATTACCTCCATCATACCTTTCATATTCACAGAACCACTCTTTGTGGGGATTCATATGAAAGGATGCACCTAAGTCAACCAACCATGCCTCATGATATACATGTGTGCTTGAAGAATCCAAATACACATCCCCTTCTTCTTCCTTGGAGGTCTTTTCTTATGTAGAAGGAGATTCTTTAGATCCCTTCTTTTTCTAAACTTTGGATCTACACTGCTTCTTGTAGTGCCCTTCTTTTCCACATCTCCAGCATACCTTTACAAAGTTTCCAGGAGACTTAGATATCCCACTTGAGGACTTAGATCTATTTCTTTCCTAGGAGTGTCATCTTGCAAATAATGCATTTGTGTTATGTCCTTCCATGTTCTTCTGTCTCATCTCCTCCGACAACAAGGATGAGACCACTTCATCAAACTTCAAGGAAGTTGTATTACTACTTATGGCCACAACTAGACTATCCCACGAGTCTCGTAAAGATCACAGTAAACTAATACACTTATTTGCATATGATATTTTAATCTCAACATATATTAACTGACTTACCACAGTATTGAAGGAGTTCAAATTCTCTTCCACCGAGTCTCCATCTCTCATCCTCAGGTTATGCAACTTCTTTCTCAGGAATAGTTTATTTACTAAGGACTTAGAATGATACAACTTCCCCTCCCATAAACCTTTGGTTGTAGCTTCCTCTGACACATTCAATAATACTGAATCTGAGAGACACAGTCGGATTGTGCTCTTTGCCTTCCAATCCAACTTTTTTCAGTCATCTGTTGAAGTTCATGTAAGTGCAATACCTAGATCCACCACGATCCATTGATCTTTGTCCACCAATAGATATTCCATCTTGAGCTTCCACAACTCAAAACTTTTCCCATTCAACTTCTCAATCTCCATTTTCGAATTGCTCGCCATTTCTTTTCACTTGAAAAAAACAATACCACATATCTCCCACTATAACAAAACTTGTCACAGTCTTGAGCCAAACCCTTGACAACAAAGACGTCCCCCTAAAGCCAACAAAGCTTCGATACCAAATGTAGATTTCAACCTTGTACAATATTTCACTACAAACATATTTTCAATAAAAGAATAGAAAAGATATAATGAAAAATACACACATTACACAGAGATTTTTCCCCTGGAAACCCAAACCGGGAAAACCAACATATTCTATATCCATTCATAGTGATACATTGTTTACAATACAATATACATATAGGAGCTAGCGGCATCAAAAAGCCTAACCCAATGACATGGATTAGTCAACAACCCTAATTCCTTAATTGGAAATAGAAAACCATCGGAAAAAAACCATGTGCTGAAAAACCGCCCAACAATGGACACAAAAATTGAGGTGACATGAAAAATGAGGCAAAAATGTGACACATTTCCTGAGGCAAAAAAACATTCTTAGGGGCACTGCCCCCAAACCCTTAAAGAGGGGGCCTATCGACCCCCCTCAGACCACCATGCGTGCCCAGTGCAACGTAGCAGACACTAGAGCTAGTCGTGCAAAGAATACAACACATACCCAACAAGATGCATATGCTAATTTCATCTAATACTATTGAGCAATGGCTTGTTTCAATTTGATAATTCAAACTACCTATTTGTTTAGCATTATGTTGAAAACATTGCAACTTTATTTAAAATCATGTATTTTTTTGTTTTTTTTTTAATTTATGTGGTGCTTCAATATGTCAATGACAATGTGGTTGGTTTTTTAGTGAAAGATGTCTGAAATCAAGTCCTAACCATTACTTTCTCCAAGCTTTAAACCAATCGTTGGCCATGTACTCACAAGTTCGAGTGACAAATGATGCTTGCTTTGTGTGGTCACTTTGTTCAAACTCAGATTTAATTTTACTAACATACTATGAAGATAATATGCCAGTACAATCTATTTAGTGTAGACTATCAAGATCCAAACTCAATATAGTAATAAAAAAGAAAACCACCTATTAAACATAAACTCAAATTCCTTTTAATTGTTGTTGAATTTGGGATTACACCTCTATAAGCAATGAAATGGCCTAAAGGCAAAATGCACGTCTTTATTTTTTTAATTATCAAAATAGTAGGGACTAAGCTACTTGCCACCCTTGTTGCATATTTATGATATTGGTATTGAATCCATATTATCTTATGGGTGTAAATGAAATTGAAACTATGTTTGGTTTTACAAAGTTTTTAATCTCATTTTCATGTGTTTGTAGTCGTTGTTTGCTCGTGCTCAATGATAAAGATTATAATAATTGACTTGCATCAAAATGCACACATATTTATATAAGTTATTTTTCATTTAGATAACATCAGTCACTTATACAAAACAGAAATACCAAGATACATACTAAGGGTTATATTATAGCGGCCTGTTCCGATTTTCGAATTTCGAATCACTACATGTTGGCAGACAACGACCTTAATGCTGTCGGTATTCGGACTATTTTCTCGGAGACAACGACTTAATGCATGCATAATATAATCAGAACGTCCACTTCACTTTGAATATGTACATCTTGTCAATTGAGTATTTTAGCCATGATGAGTCCAAGTAGTACATTGAAGTAGTGGTATGTAATAATATATAAGTTCCAACCTATTATGATATTTATTTTAATGGGTTGAGTGGCGTTTCTAATTAATATAACTTTTCATTAATGGTTTTGGTTGTAAGGTTTTCAATTTCCCACTCACTCATGTTATTTGGAATGTGTTGACATGTTGTGTGAAATAAAAGTAGGATATGTATATGTCTGTATCTATGTCATTTTTTTTTTGTGGGACATAGGTGGATGTATGTGTGTGAAACAATAATTGGATATGTAAATATGTGTTATATGGGTGTGTACATGTAATACAATAGTCAAATGTAATAATGTTTAGTGTGAAACAAAAATTAGATACATAAGAATGTGTTGTATGGTGTATATGTGTTCTATATTATGGAACATGTTAACGCTTGATCTTATTTGCAAACTTACAAGTGTGACAATGACAGATTTAGCATTTGGATCTTTTATTGATTCTAATATCTATTTAAATTGAACCTTAAGACTTGGAATATTCACAAAAGACTTGCTCCATTCTTGCATAGCCTTTGGCTGCGTCTTATCTGCCTCGGTGCTATGTAAAGAAGATAAGACAAAAAAATGCATAGTCTTTGGTTGCGTCTTCTTCGCCTTGGTGTTGTGTAAAGCATATAAAACATAAGTAAATAAAACAGAAAAAAAATATAATATCAAGTAAATTGATTTTAAAACACTGCACTTGAGCTCTCAGCTCCATGTATGCTAGAACTTAATATGAAGGAAGGGACTAGTTGCTTTGCAATTATTTCCCTTGTTTTCTTTATCATCGAGTTATCTTTATATCATAGAAAATATGTTTTTGTGTTTTTGATATTGTATTCTAGCACAACCTCTTAAGTTTGCAAAGACATTCTAACATGGCTAGGGATAATTATGAGAAAGAGCACACACATTATTTGGTGTCATGAACATAAGCATGGGATGCTATGGGATGGAGAAGAACAAAATGACAAGTGGTTGTTTGATCTTCATTTATTATAAAAAAAAAGACATATTTTTGCATGTTAATTTCAAATTAAATATGTACTAAACTAAACTCACTTGATCCAACTAAACTTAAAAGTATTCCCCACGCACATGAATTTGTTAATTGATATGAACCATTTTTACAACCTTTCTATAACTTTGGATGAGTCTCATATATATGTTTTACCATATTGTGGGATAGGAAAGCAAACTAATTAAACTCAAATGGTGACTTAAAAACAACAACTACAAAGTAAACAATCTGTGTTCATAGATACATCCTCAAATTTTAAAGATGATAGTTTCTCAAACATTTTGTCACAGGCTCAATAAAGATAAAAAAAAATTGAAACTAATATAAATCTTACACTAAAATGAACAATCAAATAAATTTAATTTATGCATAGGCACCATGAATGTGTTAAAATGCTCAATTGTGTATCGTTACAAAACATTAGTTGTGTTTGTTCACCAATTGTATATTTATTAGTCCCCTCCTTTTAGGTTGCAGGGACTATAGCAATTGGATTAGCGTCATTTTTTATTTTTTTGCTCACATATTGATTCATTTCTAATCTTTTATCCTAAGTCTATATTAGTCACCTTTTTTAATACCAATGACATGATTGAAAATATTTGGACACCTTTATTTTAACAAATCATACATTTGATGGTCTTATTTGGTCTCATATTGAGGCCAACTAGTGTTTTGCTAGTTCCTTTTTCATAAAATTGAAGTTTTAAGTTAGGGAACTTCACTATCTATTAATCTTAGACATATCTAGATGAAGTAATCCTACATTGAGCTTTAACATTACTTTAGATCAATATGTTGATATAGACCTAATAAAAATGTTTCAAAGCAAGGTGGTTTGAAACTTTAGCGCATGGAGGATAAGATCAATGCACTATCACCAACTAGAACATTTCCTGTCAACAAGAACATAGCCTCCGGGCGAACAAAGCAAATGAACTTAACATCAAAGGGTAATTCCATTCAAAATTTTAGAAACCTCTTAAAGTTATGTGCATACAATACACTATGTACAACTTCATTTGTAGAAAAGTGAACCCTCATGAGTACCCTTACCAAGGGCTAGTTGGTGCTTTCCTTCCTGAATACGAGGTCCCTAAGTATGCTTGTAGTATGGATCCTCTGACTCCCAATCAAGTTGCATTCACTTTATTGAGAGTAATAAAGAAAATGTATGATTGTGTGTATAACTTAACTACTATGTTCAAATCTTCATGTATATGAGGAAACTTACCCCACTACACACAATTACACTTACCCTATTCCATACAAGTCATAATATATTAACTATTTTCTCAATAATTCATCCATTATACACAATTCATAATATATTTAGTTATTTTCTCGCTAATTCATTTTTTTACCTATACTAGAATTATATGTGTATGTACTCTCTATTATTGTCCCATATAGCATGCTACACATGCATAGGTTGGACTTCAAAGCTAACAGTGTGCCAAGCATATGGCCCATACCTGGCATAGAAAGAACAAGCTTGATCTCGATCAATTGGATGATATGCATATGCCTTTGATTATGCAACTTGTACCCTTGGTGGTGGTTAAGCAAATGGATCAATTAGTCCAATAATAGGTTCTCCAACCATATTTTCTACTTTCACTTATATGTGTATAGAGGTTGTAGGCTCCCATTTTAGGACTAGTAAAGGTATGTTTGGATTTGGAAGGAATATCTCCTCTTCTAATGGTCGTGCATTTGCCTATGCTACTATATGGTGCTAAAATGGGTGCTAGCCCTAAAACTATATAAGGTATGTCATGACGTAAACCTGTGCTTGGAACTAAAGTTTACACTTCCAATCCCTTTACTTAGCTACACAATATATCATTTATATACCTACATTGATCATAAAGAGAATACCCCTCATGCTTCTCACCCTCCCCCTTTCACCTTCCCCTACATAGATTTCTAGCTATTGGCCCTACATGAGTTATCCACTCCATCCCACCTTCAGGGAATTCATTATTGTTGCTCGGGATAAGCTCCAAACCCCTACACAGCTCCAAGGATAAGCCTTCTAGCAATCCATCCAAAGTGTTTCCAATTTCCCAGGCTCTCTCTAGTATAGGTATTGTTATATTGGTTTGCACTATCTAGGAACTTAAACCACTATTGCTTCTTTCATGAGGTATTTTTATACTCAATCAACAAGGTCAAAAGATGGAACTAGGGCTACTTAGTATTTTGATGGAAACATGTCAATTGCTTATTATACTTTTGCAACTTAATATAATAATTGAAACTATATCTATGCTTGGGCACCCACACAAGACTTGACCTTACTGCTACAAGGTTGACTGGCACATTCATTATTGCTAAATTCTTAGCATTCCAAAAACTAGCCTCTACCTTCTAATAAATTTCCCATATTCGAGGTTACTTGACCGGAAACATACAAAACCTTATGGTTTTTCTACCAAAAGAGGCTCCTCAATAATAAGCACCATTATTTGTCTGAAAAGGAAATATTGATAAATAATAAGTCATTACGGAAGCCATAGTTTATGTATCGAGACTACAATATTTTCCCTGACAGATCTAATGAAGGTTGCAATAGATTAGATCTTACCTTCTTTAGAATAGAAAGGAGAGATAACCAAGTGCTCAGATTCATTCTAGCTTGAATCACATGAAAAAAATGACTACTAATGATCGATCTTGCCTTCTTTGCGTTGCTTATTTCTATCTTATCAAGGAGATTCAAGGAAGGCTCGAAACCTACCCATGAAGGTTTGAACCCTACCCTTTCTTATCAACTGAACAACTGAATTGATATAATCTTTCGTAGAGATGCAACTATATGGTCATCCCAACATTTCTCTAAAAGATTCAAAATAACTATCCCAAAGAGGTGATGATCATTCGTTAAAATAAGGAAGAAGGAAGATAGTTTTTTCAACAATTTTGCATCATTAATAATAATAATGAGAATTATAATAATACATAAGAGGAAGAATATGCAACTTATCTCACACTTGTTAGCACTTGTCGCACATGGAATTGGGATTCTTTTGTTTCATGTCCTTCTAAATGTAGATCGTTACCACTTGTAATTTTTTTACATGTAAACAAATAAGAATACACAAAATGTGCCTCAGTCAATGACAATCTATCAAGTGATTGTTATTGTAGCAACTTTAGTTCTCATATGCAAATAAAAATCTTTCTTCAAAAAAAATTAATGTGTCATTCATTATTCGTGCTTTGTGGACTCATAAATAGTGCCTTAGGAAGCATATTATTGAACTTGAGCCATGCTTAAAAAAAATAGAGACACGAAAGAGCACCAATCCACTTCTTAACTAGAAGAACCCATAAACAAAATACCTTTTTTTTCTGAGTACTTGCTCAAGGAAGGGACTTGTTCCTTTGTAGTATGACTTATTTACATTGTAAATAAGTTTATTTCAACCTTATATTAACTCATGGGAAGAGACTTGTTTACATTGTAAATAAGTTTATTTCAACCTTATATTAACTCATGGGAAGAGGCTTCTTTGTCCACCATGGTTACCTTTTATTTACAATGAAAATACATTTATTTTAATATTGTATTATTTAATGGAAAAAGATTATCGTATTGGGCCATAATTTTATTATATTTGATGGGAAAGTTTCTTCACTATGGTTAGAAGAGTTCGTTGTTTGTCGTATAAAGACTTCTACATGGGGAATTGAGACCATATTGTTAAATTCATTATTGCATGTGCAAAGTGAACATAAAAAGTATGCTCATCACATTTAGATAAGATATGTTGGAGACATTTAATGTTTTAGTAAATTGAAATTGGGAAATTTATATTAACGAATTTTTTTTAGTCGAGTTAAACAACATTAGTACATTCAACTATATGTCTTCAAAATTTAAATAAATAGAATAATTTCAAACTAAAATATTGAGTTTACAAACAACTGTTTGCAAAAATTCCTAGGATTTAATAGTACTATAGATTTGATAATATTTTCCTAATATGTAGATAACTTTAAAACACATATCCTAATAAAACAATATGACAATTGGTGGCCTCTTTCAGGCCCATATTGGTTGGCACAAATTCCTTCTCTCTTATTTCCATGTCCTCAAAGAGTTGATGCACCGTGTCCTCCTCTTTAAATTATCCATGTCTAGAGTTCACTGACACCCATTGGTTAAAAGTCCCAAAACAAGCATCTTTGCTCAATTGGATGCAATTTCTTAGCATGACACATTTCACCTCAAAACTTGCAATATGTTTCTTTAATTGAACCAGAGTACCCATGATGGAAGCAATTTGGGAGACTACATGTTGCTCATTTTCATGCACCTTAGTTGTAAAAATGAAAATGGAAGACCTATTTCCATGAATCATTTCCTCATGAGTCCTTAAGACTCTTCACATTTCTTGTTGGTTTATGTAGTTCATGTCTACTGGCGTGATATCAAGAAATCTCAATGATTTAAAGTATTGGAGACAACTTAATACACATAGATGCAATGATTAACGCAAAGTGTCCAACACAAGCTGTAAAATCACTAGACCAGGAAACACATTGCTCAACCCACAAATTCAAGGCACCATAGATGTGGAATACCCATAGGAAGTCTATATTCTAGTAGGGGTGAGACACCCAAGCCTAGACCAGGAAACACGAAATACCAAAAACATAGAGCCTAGAAAATTCAGAAGCCAAAGACCACAGACAAGGAAATCAAAGGTTCCAAATTCACCAACCTACAAGGAATGATGTGTTGGAGAGACACTAAATATAAATTTCGGCATTTGTTGATGAGGGACAGAGGAATCCGACAAGCTCTTCTCTTCTCTATACTGCAAATCACCACTATCCCACCTTGACCAAATTTAAACCCATTCATCAATTCAAGATTACAGGATCTCACCAAATTGGGCACGTGCGAAGGGAGTGTGGATCTCATCACATTTATGGAAAATATTTGGTAGAAGGGCTTGCACATGATTGACATGTGACTCATTAATTTGGAGGTACTTGCCATTATTTGGATGAAGATATTAGGGTATGGTTTGGAAAGCTAATGTTCCATTGACCCTTAAAACTCCATTTTCATCCTTGTGTCTTCATTAGCAAGAGAGTTAACATGAGTGTTGTTATCCCTTAAGCCCTGTAAAAACCTTATTTTGTGAAATCTTGAAACTTTTTGTGAAATCCAAGATAATTTGGATGCAATTTTGTAGTGAACTAAAGAAGATTGTGTATACATCGATTAAATTATGACATTTGAATCACCTACAATTGTGAGAGAGGTTATTTGACGATCTAGTGTTAGTCTCAATCCTTACAATACAACATATACTTTGGACTGATTATTGGAAGAGAATTACAATCCCCATATGTAGTTTAGTTTTGTGTTTCTCCATGATCAAAGTGAATCCCCCTTACCATTGGACTTTTGAAGGTACCTTTAGTGTTTAATATGATCGACCTCTCATTTATTAGTCATGTTGTACATGAGTTGGTATGTAATTAAAATCCACTCACACATAGGTCAAGATACTTGTCATGAGTTTATTTAGATAGGATTGTTGAAATGGTTGTGATATGTAATCAAGTATAAAGCCTGAGTGGGCCTAATGGTTAAGAACATGTGTTTCCTCCTAAGAGATCACAAGTTCAAATCTATAGGGGGGTAGGGTATGTATACCTCCATAGACTTGACCAGTCAAATCGCTGGGTGGAGGAGGTCTCATACACAATTTTGGTGTCTGGCTTGGCCGTGACCTTAAAAATAGATTATTATTATTACTATTATTATAAATCACTGTGTGAAATATGTAATCTTCTTATAAGTTTCTTGTTATAAATTTCTTTAGACATAATTGTTGAGATGGAGTGTTAGGTGGTTTAAAATATTACATAGTCAAAGTAGAAGATAGACTTCCAAGTTGGAAGTAATCTATCCAGAGCAAGTTTCACAAACATTGTAATAACACTATTAACAAGTGCTACTGTAGTAGCTATGTCCCTGCCGCAAACTGCTACAATATGTATATTAATATATTAAAATAGTATTATTAGTGATTAATGAATAAACATAAGTTCCCAAACAAAATGGAAATGTTTGATGCTTAAATTAAAACATAAATTTAATTTACAAAGTCAATTCTATCTAGGAATCCCAATAGTGTTTTTGTATACCAGCGTATTCAACAAGTCAGCTTCCATTAGTTTCAATCAACTGAAATCACATCAATGATTTATGGGTGACTTGAGACTTACTCCATCTCTTTGGAGTAGGGCTTGAAAGCACATCATGATATCTATGCTGCCTAGGACACCCTGAAATAGGGTTTTGAAACTTGAATGTCAGATTAACCTTCTATAGCTGGGTTGGTTAAGTGGCAACTTATAAATATAGATATAGATATAAATATATAAAAGAATGGGTTTTGAAATTTATAATTTCGAATAAGGTTCACATAAACATATTACGTGCAAATAACATGTTATAATTATATAGAATAGGGCCGCTCTCCCGACGCAGGAGCTGATTTCATGCATGTCAGGTGATTCCTTCCATTAATCCCATCCATCCACCCATCCCACCATGTCATCTAGGCCATGTCATCTAGCAATGGTGTATGGGTAGCAAGGGAAGCTAGCTATGAAAGGTCCTCCCTCGACTAATCGATCATCCAACCCCCGTGTCTAATAAGTTCTGGAGTTTTTAATTCTTGACTCGTCTCAATAGGGCTCCTCGGATTCATGATCTGAAGAGGTAGACTCGAACAAAAAAACTCAATCTAAATAGGTACTAGATCTGCTTCGGATAAACCTGTTGCCAATTCCAATTTCATAGTTCATCTGTCTGATCATTTTTTCAGGTCACTAGGAAAAAGTAGAATAGGTGGACCGACCGTAGTTATTTTTGAACCCAAACCAGGACATTAGAACTAGGCCTTACTTCTCCTTAGCATATTGAAATAATGAGTGTTCGCTTGGTAATGATCAAGTTTTAGTTCATTGCTTTCATGGCGTGTTTCTTTGATCTAATTGGATTCATTTCATTATCCAAAATTCTCTCTAGTTTCCAGAGGAGACCTTCCTACTTCGAGCAAGCTTGAAAACCTCTTTACTTTCAGATTAGGTGCCCAGGTGCGTAGCGGTATGGAAATTCTGACTGCATTGCTAGGAAGATGCCTACTCACATTTCATGTTAGTACATGTTACCAACCAGCCTTTCTGATGGAGCAGAACTCTAGTGCCTATGCCCTTTTTCCCTATAATATATCTCTTTTCCGTTGTGGGGTAAAAACACATGGTTGTAGAACCCTACCAGTCTCCCTCTATCGAGCCTTCCTATGACTCTCTTTCTTTATAAAGGATCCCGCCTATAACACTTCTTTATTGTACATAGAAGTAGTATTTAAAGTCCCTTCACAGTAGTTATCACGATGGTGTTTGCAGACAACTATAACAATGGTGGCTGCAAAGTGTTGATGGACTGGGATGAATAAATGGATGTACAATGAACACTGCAAATGTAAAGGTAGTTATAAACTTTAAACTACAACTTTCTTCCTTTCATCACTAAGAAGAATCAGCTTTCACCAAGATTTATATATGCATTTCCCACTTGAAATAGAGAGAACATCTAGTTTGGCCCAGGGAAGTGGAGTTTTCTCCATTTCCAAAATCACTTTATTTTCCATTATTTATTAAAAATAAGATTTCATTTTTATGGGGTCAAACGAACTAGGTCCAAGAAACTGATTGGGAAAATTCACTTTTTAAGACAAATGTGCAAACACATCGTAGCTTGTAGAAACACAGGGAAGGTAAAAGTATTAGTAAGAGCTACATGCTTATTATCCTCACTTTACGAGGAATATTTGTATTAAAGTCGATGCATGGATGAAGCCGCCATAGCCAGCTGGCCGGATGGGGCCTTCATTGGTTGCATGGAGAGTACGTTGCAATGAAAGGCCCTAATTACAACACTGAAAATCCAGATGAAATTCCCATGGGCAAGAAAATCTATGTTCGATGAAAGGCCCATGGGGAGCAAATCTTTGTTTGAAGTCATGACATGTAGTCTGGAAAATGTAGAGTACATTCTGAAAACCAAGTTCTCCAGTTTCCCCAAGGTCTTTTATTTCAATTTTGTCTTCTCTGACGTCTTTGGAGACAATTTATTCACTATAGATGGCAAGCTATGGAAGCTTCAAAGGAAGGTCAGACTGCTGTTATGCAAGAGAACATACTCAACTACGGTGTGAATTTTGCAGCCCGTGGTTAGGTTGTTTCTCAACATGGGAATCTACTAGTTGCGCTCATGCTGGAGTATTTTTGTGAAGAGAATAGACATACACTTTTGTGAATCTCTACTTTTTAGCAAGGTATCTGAAGTGGGAACAACTCTGATTCGGATTGTTTTCGGCACGAAATGAGAGCGGAGATATAATAAACAAATGCATAGAGATATTGCAGATATTCAATAATATAACAGAAATGTATCAAAGATGCAACCATAAACACAGATATACAGTAATACACGATTTCTATTAATCAAAGAAATGTACTGAGACTGTAAAAATACAGAGTGAAAGACTCGCTAGAATGGTGGCAGCTTATCTTTGAGAAGAGATGTGACGGCTACTCGCATTCACAAGAAGATGATTACAATGAGGCTCTGAAGGCCTTTTTACAATAAGCAGGAATGCCAAAAACCCTAGACATCCAAAAACCTAACCCTAGGAGATGAAGCGCCAAAAGTCATG
>ML787072.1:142252-179695 GCA_009831015.1 Picea engelmannii
GGAGAGCTTTAAGGAGTGCAAAGGTGATCTTTTCTTTGTCGAAAAAATTGTGAACAGAGAAATAACCTTCTAGCAGAGTTAACCATTTTTCTAGGGCTTCTGCATCTATCTGTCCTTCAAATACAGGAATATCAAAATTAACTCTTACCTTGAAAGGTGAGGTGCCTCCAAAGTTGCTACTTGATGAAGATGCGCCTGATGCTATTGGCAGGCGTTTAAGGATGTGGGAAAAATTCTCCATCATTTCGTCCCTCTGTCGTGTGAGAGCTTGCTCAAGCAACATATTGATAGGATCGTCTGCTCCATCGATTTTCTTTTCTTCCGCCATTGAGGGTTTCTTGGGTGTGTGAGAGCAATTGTATTTAAGAGAGACAAGCTCGAGACCCAACTTGCTATACTCGGACCTTGTCGGGGACATGCACTGAAAAAAATGATCAAGAGCAGCTTGCTCTGATACCACTGATCCAGATTATTTTCGGCATGAAATGAGAGTGGAGATATAATAAAGAAATGCACAGAGATATTGTAGATATTCAATAATATAACAGAAATGTATCAGAGATGCAACCATAAACACAGATATATAGTAATACACGATTTCTATTAATCAAAGAAATGTACAGACACTGTAAAAGTACAGAGTGAAAGACTTGCTAGAATGGTGGCAGCTTATCTTTGAGAAGAGATGTGACGGCTACTCGCATTCGCAAGAAGATGATTACAATGAGGCTATGAAGGCCTTTTTACAATAAGAAGGAATGCCAAAAACCCTAGACATCCAAAAACCTAACCCTAGGAGATGAAGCGCCAAAATTCATGTGGGCCTCGTTTGGGTAAGTGAGTACATCAACTTCCCGGGGTCGTAACTTTTGCATACGATCTCCGTTTTAGGTGTGTGATAGCTCATTGGAAATGTATCGTCGAGGAGATTCATTTTGGGGGCTCAATCATGCTTACATATATCATTGAGAACCTCGATCTCGAAAAACCTTCATTTGGACCCTCAAAATGGCCTCGGAAGTTAAAACCTGCTAAAAATAGTAAATTGCCAAAATTGCCAGAAAATTGTTTTGAGCCATTTGGAAAAGGTGGGTGGCCACCGATATCCACCTGGATCAAAATCTTAGGAAAATATTTGAAGAAATCATACATTTCTGTCGAGGATTTTATTGTAGGCATGAAAGGTATAAACATATATTTATGTATATTCCCGTGTTTAGTAAACAAATGCACTCCTTTTTTCAAATTTAAAATATTTATATTGTAGATGCAAGCTGGAGTAATTTCAGTTCCACCAACCATTTGAATTCTTTGCAAAAGTTGCAAAGAATAATTTCGTTAGGAAGAGGGATCGTTGGCTGCCAAAGCATTACGATTCTCATAACTTGTCAGGATATTCTTGGTTGCCTGAAAAATCATGATGGTTCTGATAATCAAAATTTTTATATACTTTTAAAAAAAAATATTTTTTTCAATAGTCTAAGTAGTATAAGAGAGAGCTTACCATCAGATTAGCTCTACCCTGAAGTGCAGACTTGAGACTTGTCAAATTGAAATATAACTAATTAAAAACAAAGACCTTGTCTAAAAAATTAAACTCTACCTTTTCATCCTTCTCATTGCTTCAGGAGAAATCTCACTGGGATTCTCATTGGGTTGAAGCCATTTCTTTAAGAAATCATTTCCCCATCTTAGTTGCTCAACAGTAACATCCCCACACCACAAAATCCCCTTGATTAACTGCCCCGAGCCTGCGGCGATGGCACGTGCAACACTCAACAGTAACATCCCCACACCAAAAAATCCCCTTGATTAACTGCCCTGAGCCTGCAGCGATGGCAGGTGCAACACTCAACAATAAAATCCCCACACCACAAAATCCCCTTGATTAACTACCCTGAGCCTGGGGCAATGACACACACAACACTATTGTTGTAATCCTCAACATTGGGTGCCAATGTTTCCCAATAAGCAACATATCTCTCTTCAAGCATTTGTTTTTTTCTCATCAGAAATAAGCTCAATCGGAGCAATCTCTCGAGCCAGATTTTCGTCCAACACACTTGATCCAGGAAGAGACCCACTAAATATATGTGAAACCTTCTCATGTGAAAAAGAACTATACTTCTCTAGATGCTTATCCAGCTCTTGCAGAGCAAGATCCTGACCACAGGCTGCAAAAGTCACACTGTAGTTGAGTATGTTCTCTGCAATATCAAATGATGTTGCTAAGTTCGAGTTATCCTCATCACTGGAACCCCCCTGAAATGATTCATTGGGTACACTAAGAGAGAAGAAATAATGGCAAGCATCAAGCTTGACAGACACTTCATCCTTGGCTAATGGCCATTGAATATCGTCCCCAACCTTGGCAAATACTGCAACAACATTGCCTCCTTGAACCAATCTCACAAGAATGAAATCACCATTGGAAAACTCCATAATGTCATGTTTATCTATCAAATGAACTAGAGATCCTGGGATTCTCATCAGAATCTCCTATGTGGCCTCAAGGGGGGCACTTGGTGAATGAGATTCAACATTACACTCTTCCATGTTTATTTCATTTGAGGTTTCAGGATACACTCTGTACCCTTCATGCTTGTTGCCCTGCTTGACTTTTCCTTGGGTTTCTAATGAGAAAACAGTTGGGTTCTCTACTAGATCACTCATATGCACAGTGGGATATAAAGATACAGTTGGGTGGTACTGTTCATAATGAATATCTAGGTACAGAGAGATTTTCTTTATGGGCTTTGAGAAAATAGATTCACGGTCCGGATTGGTATCAATTACTGTAGGATACAAGCTCTCCATAGAATTGGGTTTCGATTTAGTTTGTTGTTCTTTTTTAATTATCTAAATAGTATAACAAAGAGCTTACCATTTCTTAACAAATGCAGTCTGGAGCAAGAAAATTTCGTAATGTAGTTAGGAGCAGGAGAAGGAGGCCTCTCCATCTAACAAAAATGCAGTCTGGAGTCTGGAGAAGGAGAGTTTCGTAATGAAGATTTTGGTAATGTAGTTTGGAGCAGGAGAAGGAGGCCTCTAGTGGGAGAAGGTCTCAAGCGTTGAAGGAAGCTTCTTGATTTGTTGAGGCCCAAAATTTGATTGTTATACCATATTGTGATGAGGTGTTGTCAAGGCGGTGGAGTGGAGAGGTGGTGGGTGGTGGTTGCAGAATGATCATTTGTGGGATTAGATTAAATCCTGGACATAGGTGGAGCTCTCCAAGAACATTAGCAGATTGCGCATCTATGGAAGGCGGTGAGGTGGTGAATGACAAATATATTGTACATTTATGGAAGGTGATGAGTAACAAAGTCTATTGTCAGTTTATTTATGGATCTACCATAGGTGGCGATTGGGTTTTACAGTTGATATAATGAGTTCGAAGTTGATAGCCAATTGCATTAAGATTATTTAAGTTGGAAAAAAATGCATTGTGTCCGAGTTTTAGTCAAGTTATTATAGACTCTCAAAACCTCAAAACTTAGGTTAATAAAAAATTGAAAAAATACATTACGTCATAACTTGCAATAAGAGTTCGAAATTGATAGCAAATTGCATGTTAAATAAAAAATAATTTAAATATTATAAATAAAAAAAATATTTAATTTCTCCTATATACTACGGAGAAAAATAACTATAGTCAAAGAAAAACTAATAGAAAAATAACTATAGTGAAAGAAAAACTAATATCAAGTCAACACCGAAACAACACTAGAATACTAATAAAGACAATAGTAATCTTCCCAAATATTCGAATGTGCACCGAGGCAGTTTGAGAGCTACACTTTTGGGTTTTTTTTTTTTTTAATATGAAGATCCATATTTATTAAAGAAAAATATGCCATCTTTTTGTTAAGTTGGAGAAGTCTTGATCTCAGGAATCTACTAGTTTTCGTGGAAGGAGTTCCACCCCTTCTTTAGTTGAGATTTTGATGTACATATAGCCAAATTTATTTTGGCACGCTTGTTTTGAGAAAGTGTCATCCTTTGGATTGTATTCCATAAATGTGAAAAAAAAAAAATGAAAGTATTTCCATAAATGTGAAAAAAAAATTCAAAAATGAAAGTATTCTTAAGGTCTTATGCACACTAGGGACATATGCAAAAATGAAAGTATTCTTAAGGTCTTATGCACACGAGGGACTGACTTGTAGTTGAATGCTCCTTTGGTTTTTGGATCCTTGCTTTCTCTCAACGACAATTTGGTACAAATTCAAGTTTCTCACGCCTTCTCTTGCTAACGAGTTTTGTAAAATCATTTGTCATTGCAACTAATCCACATTAAAAGGAAATTTGTTTAGAATTTGGGATGACTAGGATCACCCAAACTCCACTTAGATTTGATTTTCTTTTGTTTGTTGTCCCCATAGATAGATTTTCAACGCTATTGTAACCTTTATCTTTAGAATCAAATGGTTGTCATAACGTCATTTAAACAATGTAATCTATTATGAAGATCAAAATGCTTCTAAAATATCAAATGTAAATAGAAAAAGAGCAAATTTTGCCATAAACCATCACTAAACTGCTACACCACACAAATTGCTTCGATCAGATATGGAATGAACTATGTGACAAATGTCAATGCAATGTGCAATGTGAATTGTGAGAATGATGCATGTCTAATAGTACCAGTTTACTAAGACTACAAAAAGCTCACAAATAGTCAAACTATAACAATAAATGCAATAACACTTTGCAAAAGAACATTACCTACACACTGCCAATTTGGTTGTTGAGTAATCACTCAATGCCTTTGGTGCTTTGTCATTATTATTTGACTTTGAGAACATGCACATAGTTGTGTCTTCTGTCATGTCTTAATAAATTTTATTTATGTAATTAAAAATTAATATTATCCTTAAATTAAAAAAGATATTTTTAAGCATTGATAAATAAAAAATTTCCATTTGTTAAAACACAAACAAATGATTTTAACTTGTATGTGTGTTAGAAATGCATTATACAAAGTATGGGTTAAAATCTAAAATAGTTGAGTATTATATTTGGTTAATTGATTTTGGTTTAAAATAATGACAATTTTAATAATCATGTTTTATAGAAGTAAATTAATCTTGTAACAAACATGCCATTTTGTGGCTCGCAAATCTTGTAAAGATTTTTTTAAGCATTGATAAATAAAAAATTTCCATTTGTTCAAACACAAACAAATGATTTTAACTTGTATGTATGTTAGAAATGCATTATACAAAGTATGGGTTAAAATCTAAAATAGTTGAGTATTAAATTTGGTTAATTGAGTTTTGTTTAAAATAATGACAGTTTTAATAATCATGTTTTATAGAAGTAAATTAATCTTGTAACAAACATACCGTCTTGTGGCTCACAAATATGTTAAGAATTTGGCAATATTTTTAGGCATTAGTAAAGTTCTACCATGATGTAAGATATATATATGGTGAAGCAATGCCTTTAGGAGTTTTTCCCAATTTTAGATTGACCCAAATCATCAATAATTAAATGATTAAACCTAAATTTTCATAAAAAGCAGGGACCATGCAATTCATTCGAAACAAAAAATAAAGATTTTCAATCAACAAGAAGAACAAACACATCACAAATGAGATTTGACCCCATTTGGGGATGATAACAATTTCTCCCCTTAACAACTCATGCTAGACCCAATTCACAATTTATTTTGTTTGTTTGACAAAAATGGTTAGATTTATATTAGAAAAGGAGATGTGGTAGAACTGACAAACTTGTAATACAAAATTTGATAAGGTTTCACTGAGGCCTTCACAAAATTGGAGAGTGTTTCCAACTAAATATTGCTACCTCATGTATTCTATAGCTATTGCTATGTGTATGGCAAGTGCATTGCCTTTCATACCAATGCAGATGTAAAATGAGACGACAAATCATAACTAGAGTTGAATAAAGAAATTAAAATGCATGCTCTTAGGGGAAATTTCTGCTTGCTTTTGCATGTTCTACATGGTTGCTTCGCCTATGCCTTTATCCATGTTAGGTTATCATAGTGGATGAGATTTGTTCATGGTTGTAACACCCTAGTTTTGATCCTTGGATTAACAATGTATATTTGTAAATATGATGAATGGATGTGGGCCAACTGATGTAATTGTAAATGTGGATGGACATGCATAGATAAGATTTAACAAGGAAAACTACATACACAGTTGCAGAGAAATGAGAAAAGACAGAAACAAGAGAGTGGGAATCAAAGAATCTTCATTAACCAAATGAATGAATGATAATTTACACATGATAGACTATGTATAACTCAACTAATGTGCACTAGAGGAGAATCCAATGCGCCATAGTGGTGGTCTAGAGTGATCTGGTCACACACCGACAGTTATGGAAGTAAACTGCCACCTAGTTCGAGTTAACTAGTCTCTCAGTATTAAGTTAACTGGCCAAAACAAAGTGAAGTGAGGAGGAGATCAGGGAATCATGAGTAATGAGCTAGTCCGGTGACAATCCCAAGGACAATGCGCATTAACAGGTGATGATGCCAATGTTGCATGGTGATGAAACCAATGTGGCATTGAGACTCCACTCAACTGATCAAACTAAAGTGTGAATTGAAGAGAATATTCTCCTAGAATGTAGGAAAATGAATCCTCTCCCTAAACTATAGGAGATTGAATAATGACTAATAAACATAGGGAAAACTGTAGGAAAAATAAATCATAGGTGTGTGTGAAGTATCTCCAACACCCCCCATGAACATCACTATGGTGAAAATAAAGAATGGGTCCCGACAACGAGGCCATGTTAGGTACCCAAAAACAAAAGATACACTGAAATAAATGAGGAAAGAGGGGAAGCCTCATGGGAACCCCCCCTCCCCCACCCTCAAAGTACAATGTATGTAAAAAAAAGAACTAACAGTTGTGTCCTTCACTCCAAAAAGATTGTGCAAAGAATGTAACTGATCCTCGATGAAGATCTTGGTGAAGATGTCTACAATCTATTTTGTTGAAGGAAATAACTATAGGTCGATGATTCCATGGTGTATTAAGTCCCAGATGTAGTGCATGTGGATCTCGATGTGCCTCGTCCGCTGCTTATGAACTAGATCTCTGCAAAACTTCAGAGTGCTCTGGTTGTCACACCATATGATGATCGACCGATGAAATTGAATGCCCAACTCAGTGAGAAAATGGTGTAGCCACATAGCCTGAATGGTTATGTTAATTACCGCTTTGTACTCTGCCTCGAATGAAGATAGAGCAATATATGTCTGCTTATTGTTCGACCAACAGATGGGACTGAAACCCAAACTGAGTGAGTAACTAGATGTGGACTTACGATCGATGTTGTCGTTAGCCCAGTCAGAATCAGTGAACCCGATGAGGTACAATGTAGAGTCTACTGTATAGTGAATCCCAAACGTGATGGTTCCCTGTACGTATCGAAGGATATGCTTTGCATCCTTCCAATGTAGCTCATGCGGCTCTTGCATGAACCTGAAGACTACTCCAGCTGCATAGGAGAGGTCATGTCTGGAGTGTGTGAGATACAACAAGCTCCCCACTATCTTTCTGTACAATGTGTTGTCCACCAGTGGAGTGTCCCCACCATCCTCAAGTTTGAATCTTGATAGGAAGGGAGTCGGGGCAGACTTGCAGTTTGTCATGTAAAATATCTCAAAGAGATCTCGTGCATACTTGGCCTGAGACAGTTTGATGCCTAATGCATCCTGACTGATGTCGAGTCCAAATAAAAAAAGTAGCGGACCCATATCTTCCATCAAGAAACTATCATGAAGAATCCTCTTGACTGCAACAATCATTGAAGTCAATCAACCAATGATAAACAAATCATCAACATATAGAACTAGGAGTAGAAGTGAATAAGTTGTATGGAGAATGTAAACATTCGGGTCTAACTTACAACGTACAAAGTTTTGTAATAGTAGGTAGGAGTCCATATTGGCATACCATGCCCTCAAGGCCTACTTGAGGCCATAAAGAGACTTCTTCAGTCGAAAAACCAAAGATGAATCCTACATGAGGCCTTGGGGCTACTCCATGTAGATATCCTCAGAGAGATCTCCGTGAAGAAATGCATTCTTAACATCGATCCGATGGACTTCCCATCCCTTAGCTTCCACATTGGAAATTTCCAAACGTATGGAATCCATATTCTCTATTGGAGCGAAGGTCTCGTCAAAGTCAATGTTGTGCACCTCCTGAAAGACTTTGGAAACTAGCCTGGCTTTGTATCTACTAACATGTCCATCTGTTGCGCTCTTGGTCCTATAGAACCATCTGCACCTGACAAGTTTCCTTCCTAGAGGAAGGGGAGTTTGGTTCTCAAGGAGGGAGTTGTACTCCTGCTGTATGGCGTATTCCCAAAATGGATTCCCGACAACCTTGCCATAGGATTGTGGATCTGAAGACTGAACCTAGAAAAGATTCTTGGGTGGCATCGGTTCAGTGGAATTAAGTGCAAGAGGAGGCTCCTCAAAATCAAATCGAGTCCTCCTGGTATCCACTGGATCCCAACAAGATCTCCTGCATCCTGAAGAGTAGTCTTGGCCCACTTGGGCCTTGGCTCTGGCTCTGCATCTGCACTTGTATGCATTGACTTTGCATCTGACTGTACTGATTCTGTATTTGAATCATATAAATCCTCTGAATCAGAACTCTCATCTGAAGAAGAGTTGGCATGTGCATTCTCATCATCTCTGACAAGTGGAAGAACAAAAGTGTCTGGATGTGGCTGTTGAGGTACATGCAAGATACTTTCTTCGAATTGGACACTACACTCAATGATGAGTTGGTCTGTGGAGAGATCAATGAGTCTATATCCCTTCACACCATTTGGGTATCCAACAAAAATACACTTTGTACTATGTAGATCAAGTGTCTTGCTCTTCTCAGAGGGAATCCTAGCCCATGCATGAGAACCGAATATACGAAAGTGGGTCACTTCTGGTTTGAGGCCGATCCAAGCCTCGAAGGGGGTTTTATCCTTGACATATATATGGGGAGATATGTTTTAGATGTAGGTTGCACAATTAAGTGCTTCATCCCATAATCTCTGTGGAAGTGACTATGCATGTAGCATGCATGATGCCATCTCTTTCAGGGATCTATTTTTCCTCTCAGCCACTCCATTTTGCTACAGAGTATAAGGAACTGTGTGCTGCAACTGAATCCCGGCCTCAAGACAAATATTTTGTATCTCATAGTTGACATACTCCCCTCCATTATTTTTTCGGAGGAATTTAATCTTCTTTCCTGACTAAGGATGATTTTAGGGGCTAAATTTCGCTCATGGGCTAATTTTCCATGGTTTTTCCAAAAATGAGATTCGCTATTTTAAAAATGATTCGCCCAAATTCTATAGGATAGAATTAGTTTACCTTAAAAATCGCCAAAATTTTATAAAAATATATATAAAATACTTAGAAATTTGAATATTTTTACAAAAATATCGCCAAACATTTATAGTTGACATATGAAGGATTAGTAATATTTGCCAAGGTTTCTACATCTTAAAATAAATTTCCATCCTTAAAATCATCTCTGTTCCTGACTGTGTCTCAACAAGGGATTTTAAATCTTTGATGTGTTGAAAGACCTCTAATTTTTTCCTGAGAAAGAATTTCCATGTGAAGAGTGAGAAATCATAAAAAAAATGAACATGTACCTTGATTTACTAATTGATGGATGTGAAAAAGGGCCCATGAGGTCACTATGGTTCAGATCCAAAGGAAAGGAAGCCTTTTGAGTCTTTCCTTTGTCGAATTTCTCTTGAGGGTGTTTTCCAAGAACACATCCCTCACAAATTCCTTTGGAGAAGTGGATGTCGGGTAGACCTTCAACCATTCCCTACTTGCTAAGTTGTTGCATATATATGAAATTTAAATTCCTGAACCTTTTGTTCCATATCCTACTGCTTTCATCAACATGGGTACGCAGTAATGTATAATCTGGTTCAATAAATTCAGAAAATGTGTAGAGTTTGGATTGATGATTTACCTCACCAGTAGCAACCTTGGAATTGGTTTGCATGTCATATATATCCACACCATCAGGTGTGAATACTACTCTCTTCCCGGTGCCATAGTTTTTTCATCTGATATACATAGAGAAGATTGACTGATATTTTGGGAATGTGTAGCACATTCTCAAAGCTTCCGTTTATGAGTTAAATTCTCCCTTTGCTAGTGACCTCAACCTGAGAGTTGTCCCCCATCAGAATAGGAGGAAATTTGCATGCATCTAATGAAGAGTATACTTATTTTGTGGCTGCCATGTGGTTTGATGCTCCTAAATCTACAATCCAAGCATTGGGAGAGGAGTTGATGGCAACCAAAGCATGGCTAGAATTACCTTTCTTGGGATTTTGATTTCCTGGCCTCTTCTTCTTGGAACCCTTGGGGATGCGATCTCCAAGGTTGTTTTGTTGAAGTATTTGAGCCATTTGATCTATCTATTTCTACATACATGCAGATTCTGAATGGAATCCTTTATGGTAGTAAGTGCATTTCTCCCCTTTTCTTCCCTTTCCACCTTTGGATCTAGAGGAATCGTTGAAGGGTTTTGAGTACCCTTCCTTCTTTGAATTTGCATGTGCCTTCCTTTTGTTTTGGTTTTTAGATTTCTGATTTTGGTGATTGCTACCATCTTGCACAGCAAGTGCATGCACCTTTGATTTTTCCCATGTTGAAGAGCTTGTTATGCTCTTGCGTTAGAGACTCAATAAAGACCTCAAGAGAGGGTATCTTCTAGGTGGCTCTAGAGGTGAGCCTAACTGAATGAAATGTGGATACAAACACCGAGTATTCCGGACCAAGTTTGGAAAGAATGGTAAGAACCATTTGTTTTTCCTCCTTGTATTTATCAACCCTGCAAGCCTTGAGTTGCGACAACAAATCCTAATATTTGGTAAAGAAATATTGGATATTTTTGAAGGTTTTTGGATCCAAAGTGAGAAATTCCACCTTGAGTATATGTCCCCTCATCTCATCCTATTTTCCAAAAAATCATTCCATGGTGGTCCAGACTTCATTGGGGGTTTTACATGAGGATATGTGAAAGAGGAGCTCAAGAGAAATGATACTGCAAATAGTTCTAAACGCTTCATCCATTCGATTCAGATACTTGGATTTTTCTATGGCTGATGTGGGTTTGGTCTCTGTTTCATGGTTAACCTGTATAATCCTATTCTTCAAAGATGAATTATCATTTTTTCCTTCCATGCAAAGAAACTGTACAGTGTAAGAATGAATTCTTTTGGAAATTCATTTTTTCCTGTTTCCTTCAATATTTGGTACCTAAAAAAAGAGTCTGGTGTGTCTTTTTCCTACTAATCTGTCAGCTTTGATACCATGTAAATGTGTATGAACCTGCACAGATAAGATATAGCTAGAAAAAATACATACACAATTGCAGATAAATGAGAAAACACAAAAACGAGAGAGTGAGAATCAAAGAATTTTCATTAACCAAATGAATAAATGATAATTTACACATGATATACTATGTATAACTCAACTAATGCGCATTGGAGGAGAAGCCAATGCACCATAGTGGTGGTCTAGAGTGATATGGACACACATCGACAGTTACGGGAGTAAACTACCACCTAGTCTAAGTTAACTAGTTTCTTAGTATTCAATTAATTGACTGAAACATAGTGAAGTGAGGAGGAGATCAAGGAATCATGAGTAATGTGCTAGTCTAGTGATAATATCAAGGACAATGAGCAATAGCAGGTGATGATCCCAATATTACATGGTGATGAAACCAATGTGGCATTGAGACTCCACTCAACTCATCAAACTAAAGTGTGAACTAAAGAGAATATTCTCCTAGAATGTAGCAAAATGAATATTCTCCCTAAACTATAGAAGATTGAATAATGACTAATAAACATAGGGAAAACCTTAGGAAAAATAAATCCTAGGTGTGTGTCAAATATCTCCAACAGTAATATGTAAACATTGTACATTGAAAAATAATAAAATAAAATACACCATTGGCTACAGATGGATACAGACAGAGTCACGGGGGGATATGTTTCCACAAGAGAGGGGGTTAAAAGGCCATCCAAGGGGAAATCCCGCATGCCTAAAATACTATGTCACATGCATAAATCATTTTTCTATTGATTATTTACCCCTTTGACTTATTAAAACCAGCCATTAAATGCATATAAAAGGTTGGTGAGAAAGTCATCTTACCTAGTTAGTGAAGCATGGGATAAGTACACTCATCATGGGACTTGTATCATTGAATGCATGTAAGAGTTGGGTGAAATAGTCATCTCACCTACTTATTGAAGCATGGGTTGGGCATAATATTTTTGGGTAATTGTGAGAGTTAAACATGCATGGAAGAAAAAGAAAATGAAATTCAAGTAAAGGGGGAGAGATAATTTTATAGGTGGGTAGAAGAGAGGAAAAATGAAGTTGGGTGTTGAAGAAGGGAGGAATCCATAGTGTGTATTGAAGAAAACTTATTGAATCTAGGGATTTCATGGATAACTAGGTTGTCATGCGTGTAAGTGAATTTTGTTGAGAATTTACCATAGAGAGCATGCGTAAATGTTGTTATGAGCACTCCTATTATAGTTGGATTTCCTGGAGCCCCCAACTGAGATATTCTTGGCCAGTCTATGTTGAATCTCTAGAGGGGATGAGGATTGCTTGAGGGATTGTAGTTCATATCTTACACACCAAATTTCCACACCTAGGTACATTTCCCTAAGTGTGGCAAGTGTCGTAAAAATGTCATATGCACCTTGCTAAGTGTCACATACACCTTGACACCTTGAAATGACATATGTCAAAATCCCTAGTCAATATGGAGCAGAAATATATTATATGAAGGAAAAAATACTATGTGCACATGAATTAATTATTAATATTCATGAAAAGGAAATTAATTTAATGTGAGAATCCACCTCACATTTGGTTTCCTATTTTTAACGGGAGGTTGAGGATCTCATGGATGGTTGAAATATTTCCTCCTTAAAACCCTTGAGAGATATTTCCTCCCTAAAATCCTTAAGAGATATTTTCTCCCTAAATATCTTGGAAATACCATTTTAGTGGATCTGATGAGTGATCCTCTCCATGGTGGTTAAGCCTCCAAATCCTATATAATGAAAGTTTTACATGGAGAAGAAAGGCAAATTTGAGGTATCAAACTTATGATCTTGGGAGAAAGATTTTGGATATCAAACCTATGATCTTTGGAGCATCGTGCAAGGGATGTATGGGATGACTTGGAGAGGCCGATGCAACTGCATCTACAGATTGTAAGTGTTTATTTAATGTTCTCATTAATATATGTTTGGCGTATTTCCTTCTAGTTTATGTATCTTTACATATGCTTGTCTATTGCAGATGAATTTGTTTAATATAGTATGCTAGAGTAGGAGTTTCCTCGTGTCTCTTTGTCGTATGTGGTTTGCAGGTATCAAGTCGTGCGAATGAGTTTGGAGATCAAGCTCAAATTGGAGAAGCGAGGACAAACACCAGAAATAGGTATGATCACTTTTCCTCCTCTCTTTTCAACTAGTTAAGCAAATCACAAAGGGATGTTATTGTCCATTTGCATATTTTTGTCTCGGTATTAGGGGTCTAGAATCTGAGGGAAGATCCACCTATCCACAGGGGGATTTTACTATAACAACATAGAAGGAAATCCTATCTCTTGGGTTGTACAAATTGATGGGGAGGAGAGTTGGGTGGTTGGAATTGTTGTAGGAATCATTTTACTATGAAAATATTGGGTATTGGGTTGTTTGAGTGGACAATAGCCAACCATGGGATCCATTCCTCTTGTGGAATCATAGCCCCAGCTTGGGATTGAACCTACTACTAAGAGAAATGTAGCAGTAGAGTCTATGGTTTTGTGGAACATCCATCATCTACAACTAGTTGTATGAATCTTAAAAGGACAAGTGTTCTGGCCACTATGTTATTTAATGTGTTAACGATATGCTTGAATGTTGTCTTTATTCTATATATTGTGTGTATTTAAATGTTGTGTATGCTTAAATAGTTTGCATTACGACTTTAAAATTATTGAAAGTTGCATGAGTATATTTTTCATGATGCTCGCATTCATATTTAATTGGTATTAGAGTCATTTCGGTTGGGTAACAGGTACATTATAGCTTGGTATCATAGCCTTGATTTCAACACCGAGCCTATATGGGTTTGGTATAGAGAAGCAAAGTTTTAATTTGTATTGAATCAGGTAACATCCACAAATTTTGATTTGTATTGGGGTTATTTGGCATGGGGGTCGATTTGGTAGCTAAGTGGTCAATATCAACTCATAAGGTCGATTTTGTGGTTTCCGCGAAGTCCATGTGTTCAAAAATTTTGGAAAATAATGTGTTGAAATAATTAGTTGTGTATCGTACACAAATAAATTTCAAGTGGTATAGTATGTATCATGAAAATGTTATTAGTGCAATAGAATGATCACCACCTATGAGAGTAGATTTGAAAACTTAAATTTTTAAGGAAAGTTTGGGAAATTTATATGTGTCGCATGAAAATAATTTTTGTGCGACAATTAATATTGCTCGGAAATAATTTCCACTTGATATAGTTTTGGCCATCAGGAACAAAGACCTGGGACTTAGAAATTTTTTGAGAAATATTTTGTATTGCACAAATAATATTTTTTCTGTGTTGCAATACACTGCATGAGAAGAAAGTTTCTAGTGGTTAGATACACTGCAAGACTTATAAAAAATTGAAGAAATGGTGTGTATCACATGAATAATTTTTAGGTGTGATACAATGTGTCACAAAGAAAGAAAAATTCAATGGTGTGAAACAATTATCGCATTTGAGTAAATATTTGAAGTGTGTGATAAACCACAAGAACATAATCTTTGTGGCGATGCGATAAAGGGAAAGGAGAAAAAAATTCCCAATCCATAAGTTCACCGCAATAAAGATCTTGCAATGTGATACATCGCATAAGGGAAATTTCCCCGTGCAATAAAGATTTTTAGAAACCTGCGACAAGAAAGAAAGAAAAAATTTATAAGTATGAAAGTTATCACAAGAAAATATTTTTGGTGCCATGTGATGTATCGGTGCCATGTGATGTATCACACCAAAATAATTTCAGTGTGATACATCACAAAGGGAGAATTTTATGATGTGTGATAAATATTTTTGAAACAACGCGATAAAGAAAAAATTTCTAAGGTGTATCGCAAGGAACATCTTTTCATGGCCACGTAGTATATCGCATGAAGAAAATATTTCACACACGATAAAGATATTTTGATCAATGCGACATGTCACATGGAAAAATGTTTCTTGTGCGACAAAGATTTTCCTTGCCACGCTATACATCACATGAAGAAATTTTTTTAGATGCAATAACGATTTTTAGGGAGGTGTGATATGTTGCATTGAAAGATAAATATTGTGCAACATAGTGTGTATCGCACTAAAGACAAAATCATTGTGACAAGTGGCCATGCCACGTGATCCAAGATAAAGATAAAAATTAAAAAAACAAATCTTGAGCCAAAATTATATTTGGGCCATAGTAGTAGAAAGAAAGCTCAAAACCAGTTGAAATTTTAGGGTTAAGTCCACAGTGAGGAGGAATACAGAAGTGTCAAAGAGGGCCACTGACCAATCCTACTCTAGTTTTCTAGAAACTGAAAAATTAATGTTTTTTGAAGAATGAGGTGGTACTCCTTGACAGAGGCCCTATTACTAATGAAATTTTTATAGAGTTAATGGAGTAGACACGATGAAATCGAATGGATATTTTGGATATATTACAAAGGTTTCTAAATGGGGATGCAAAAACAAGCCAAAATCCATTATTATGGGCCACTTTTGGGGAAGTTTTGTGATTTTTAGAGGAAAAGGGACTAGAGATCAGAGATATGAAAAAAATTATATATTTGAGATTTTACCTCCTCAACAAGTTAGACAACTGTCTTACTAAAAGTTTCCCAGTTTTTCTCTGTTTGGGAAATAACAAATTTTGCTAAAAATTCAAAGTCCCGAGAAAATGAAAAAATGACAAAGTTGACAATTCCAAATTGATGCAAAATTAGACTAGAGAATTAGGTAACCAATATGAAAGTTGTTTTTTGATCAAAATTAGGAATGTTGTCAGCACCCAATATATTATTTTTCCTAGTTCTTGCGAGATTTTCTTTTGTAGGTGGAAAATAGGCCTTTGAACTAGATTGTGCCAGTGGGAAAAGGACACATATGAGTAGAAATGCCAAATTCAGAAAGCCATGACTTTCAACTTAGAACTTAGAATGAGGCGTGAGTATATTCATTGGAAATATAATTAAGATAATTATATATGAACGATAATAATTTGGATTAGTACATCAATTGAGATGAAGAAGGACATTATAATGCAATGAAAACCCTAAAAAGGGAAGTGTAGAGATACATAGAAGATAATGAAAACATGATAAGAGATCAAGAGGAGAAAAACCAAATTAACACTCAATTTGCTATAGATTTTGAATAAATTACAAAGACAAAACAATAAGGATTCCAGCAAAAAACATGCAACTAGTACAAGACATGTGACAACACCTAGATCTCATGATAGGAGCGATGCTCCCATCGGATCTAGACATTAATAAGTTTTAGTAGACATCATCATTCACCTGGACATTCAACTATAAGAGCACATACATTTTCAAAATGAGAGAGTAGCCCAAGTATGTCTCTTGTCAGTCATCAGAGAAGAAGGCTTGATCAAGATTGTTTGCAAGGAGAGATTAGGGAGCTCAAGCCACCACCATTTGATGGAGAGCATAGGAAGGGTGAAGATATTGAAGCTTGGTTTTTGGTAATGATAAAATATTTTCAATTGCATAATTATTTATTAAATTTGGAATTAAGGATTTCCATATATCATATTAAGGAGAAATCATCCATGTGGTGTGACCAATTGAAGCAGGTTAAGCATATTGATAAGAGGGGAACTTATTGGAAGCAGTTCAAGGAATACTTCTAGAATCAATACTTGTTAAAAAATTATTATGACAATAATTATTTGAGCTTAAATTAAGAAGCACAAATATAGAGGAATATGAGAATAAATTCTTGGAGCTATTGAGGTATGAAGATTTCATTAGGGATGAGAAGGTTAAAATTTAGAGATTTTTTAGCAGAATACCATCATTTTATAAGGATAAAATTCAATTTGATGAGCCTAAGACTATGGAGGAAGCCAAAAGGAAAGAAAAATATTTCTATGAATAGAACAAGGGAAGGCCAACTTTACAAAAATCTTGGGTTGATTAGAAGAAAAACAAGATTGATCACAGGAAGAAAGGGTTCAAGATACCTTTCTTCAAGAACAACCCTCAAACATATAAGTAAGGGAAGCAAGAACAAAGTTAACCTAGGATGACAGATTCCTTTTGGAAGAGGCCAAGACAACAAGCCATAAAGTGTTGGGGATGTGAAGGATACCACGTGTATAAATACTACCCTCATAGGGGAGATAGGATGAGGACTATTCACAACATTCATGAAACTACTACAATGGAGGACATGGGTAGGAGCATGCCAAGGATTTATGTATCCTTAGAAAATAAACAAACAAACTATCAATCCCACATGATTTATTTGGAAGGTAAGATTGATAATCAACCTATATCTATTTTGATTCATTTTGGAGCAACTAGTCATAGCAATATAGATCCTAATATGGTTGACATATTTAAATTGAAGAGATGTAAGCATGAAAAGTCTTGGTTGGTTCAACTATCCATTGGAACCAATAGATGAATCAATAATATTATCAGGGATTTCCAGTGAACATGAATGGAGTCAACACTAAGGAAGATTTGAAAATCATATCACTTGGGTCATAATATTTTTTGATTGGTATAGAAAGTTTGGATGAGATCATGTTGTCCTAGATTTCTACAACAAGTATTTCACGTTCCTTGACGAGGAAGGGAGTTTGAGGACAATTCAATGTATTCCAAGGTTTATATCCATCAGAGATATTTCAAGATTTCAATTGAAAATAAGTTTTAGAAAAGGGTGTGTTGACGCTTGAATCTGTCAAGACCGAAACAGAAACCTCACAGGGATACAAATACCCCTGCGTTTTTATAGAGGTGGTACTCCTCTTTGTTTTAATATTTTCTTGGGACTCTAGATTTTTAGAATATAGGACTTTGCAGAAGTCTGTTGTGATAATCAAAGAAATATAAAGATTGCAAGAAATAAAATGTTTTGTTTTTTAAAGAGAGTTCCTGAGAAATGATTAGCAATTGCACACTTCATACATTTGAAAAAGGTAGACAAAATTTCCTTACATCCATTATAGATAAAATAAAGATTTCTGATCATATAAAATAAAAGAAGATGGTTTGAATGCATAAGAGAAATTTAATAGAGTAAAATCAGAGTTACAAAGTATAGTCAAAACTTATCCTGAAATAGTTCTCTTGGGATTTCTGAAATAGTTTGTTAGAAATATTTGAAATTTAAATGTGTTTGTCCTTAGGACTTGGATTGAGGCTCTCACAGACAATAAAGAAAATATAAGAAAGAAGTAAGTTATAGAAGGAGGATGATGGGCGATGACGGAGTAGAAAGACCTGGAAAGAAGACAGGGATAAGTTATCAAATTTTGGTTAAACCTTTCTAGTCAAAGAAGTAGAGTAACTGGATGAAAAGATGATAAAGAAAGCAAACTATGATCAGCATGAAATTACTATGATGGTATCTCATATCTTCACTTGCTTTTTGTTTTCTTTTTGTTGTCTTCATTGATAGTTATTGGAACCATCTCAACTATTTCTTTCCCTTCTTTGGTTAATTTGTCAATTGCCTTTCTGAACCAATCTTCAATATAACTTTTTGTTGGTGCGATGTTTATTTCATGTCATATTTTAATGTTGAATAACTCACCTTCCAATTCTCTTAAGTCAAGAGAAACACCATGTACTCCTTCCTTGATATCTTTATTTTTCATGGAATAATCAACAAGCCAATTGTCTATTTCATCTTGATTATATTCGAGTATGCCATAAAAATTTTCAACTGATAACCCTTTAAATATGTCAACTTGTTCGTCAAATTGTTGCTTTGTTAGAATATTGAGTTGATAATTAATTTAAGGCCGTGTACTTGATTAGTACCTCTTGCTAGATCTATCTCCATGAATCTCTTGAACAATTCTTCTCTTTTCAAGGTAAGTGTTGGCTTTGGGAGCTTCAACATCTTACGAAAAAATTGCGGTGAAAGGGAAATGGGGGAATGATGTTGGAGTTGTATAATTATCTGGCTCAACACATACTTCTTAATACACCATGCAACAAGTTATTTGCAGTCAAATACCTCAAGAAAACACCCTGCACCAACAATTCTAGATGCCCAGATTACATCTTTTTGTGTAGGAGGAGATGAGTAATATGAATATGCTTTGGACCATTGAAAGTTTTGGTCTTCACGACCAAAAATATTCAAATTATCTCCACGGAATTTTTGTCTAGATGATGTTTCCATTAGGTTGATGGGAGTATTCTTCAGCTAAATAATAACTTGAAATAAATCCTTTCGGAGAGATGAAAATAACATAATCCTTTGAAAAATGGAAAATTAATGCAATTTAATGAATAATCTCCTCGAGTCTTTCACCATTAATGACAATATATTCAAAGTCTGCACAATTAGTTGTTAGAATTAAACAATATTCAATTCATATTGGAAAAAGTGTGAGAATGACAGGGACGAATGACAGTAGTTTTGAATATGAAGTTTCTCACTGTTATCGGACTAATCAGTAGGTGCGGACACTAACAGATCTCCCTAGATCCACCTGGATCTAGAACAAAATAGGATAGGACATGACTCTTTCCTTAAGTTATGACAATTGAATTAGCTAGTAAAGAGGAACAAGTGACATACCTTTGTATCGCTTCCTTGGGTCTTTGTTTCTCCCACTTCGCTCCGATGCTCTCGTGAGGTCAAGACCAAGACAACAAAAACCAACCAAAGTGAAGATAGAAAAATATATTAAATCGTCAACTTATGTGTATGATCAAGGAATTACATAATAAAGTAAGAATGACTTTATGGGAAAAGGACATGCCGTTGTATCATATTAATCAAAAGTAGAAGATACAACCTGATCGCCTTGATGTCACAAGATTCATTTTGGTGACTCTTGGTTCCAACACACACACTTGCTCAATCCTTGCATGAAGAAGATACGACTCCTCTTGATAGACTTGCTAGAGTCTCCAAGCTCCTGTTCAAACTAGGTCCTTCACACAATTCCTTCACCAATTCTCCAATTAATCTTGCTTAACCTTTTCCATGAGAATCCCTTCAATATATAGGAAAGGATGAGATGGTTACATGGATGAGAATGATCCCACCAAATCAGGGAAGCCAGTAACATGATAACCATTCGAATGCCAACCCATCCTCTAGAATATTCCCTTCTAGAACCATCGAGACTTCATCTTTTTCCAAGCTTGAGAACAAGTTTGCACCCTATATATATAGCATAGTGTGAGAAGTTTTCACCCTAGCTGAAGACAACCTACGAGAATGGGTCATTCTCTCACCCTAGGATATAAGCAACCTTCGAACTCTCTTCAAAAATATGTTTTCTGGGAAGAGATGAATGCCACTTTTCTTAGGAGAAAGTTCTTATTAGGCACCTGAGTACACCATCATCAATACACCATCAAGATGACCAAAATCATGGGTAACAGAATGCCCCCCAAAGTATGAGGCCGGAATCAGTGACAGCTGAAACACTTTGTAAACTGCGTGTGTGTGTCGGAAGCCAGGAGCGCACCTAATCAGAAACCTGTGAACAACCAAGCATCTGCAGAATATCATACTAGTTCTGAGGTAGGCATTCCCATACTCAGATCACGGATGGATAACATTATAAGCATAAGTCATGGCCACCAATCATACACTGTGGATCCATGTCGTCAAAATATCGCATAGCCACCAAGAATACACTGTGGATCTATGCAAGAAAATTCAAATTGAGACGACATAGCCACAAGACAAACAAGGTGGATCTATGTGTCGCAAATTATACATATTCCATCGCAACCTGGACAAAAGAGATGAGATCCAGGGTCTTCAATCCCGTCACCCGAAAGTACGAATCTAACCATGTGATTACATGAATTGAAGTCGAACATGGTAGAAACCACTTGATTATCGATCATTGATGAAATCGTTAACAAATGCAAGGGAAATCACCATTAATGTCAATGACTCCCAAGGTACACTAGTACAATCCACCGAATGTGAATGAATGAGTTGAGGTCGAACATCCGACGAAATATTTCGATCACGGGTCAATGATGTAAACCCACTGTCGAAAGCGAGGAAACCTGCCATTGAGGCATGCAAGTTCCAAGGTACCAAAGAATTTCTAAGTCTTGTTTTCGGATAATGAGATGGAGTCAACGGAACAAAACTCGTCACAGGAGGCCCTTGATGTATCCCCCATCAATGACGCAAAATAAGTAACAGATTTTGAAGGTGAAACATAGTATGATGTAAGTTGGATTGGACACAGGGAATGATGACACAGAGAGAAAGGACAATTGTAGATGGCCGACTTAATAGGGGTTTCTGATGAACTTCTCTTGAACATATGAATGACATGCCCAATTATTTGGTAGCATTGACTCAGAGACGACGTAGGGTATGACCTTGTAGCAAATCGAATGAGAGACAAATGGATTTTCCAAACCGGCTTCAAATAATGAATAGGGGGGTGTCATGTTCAAGAGCGACACTTACTGCCAATTAATATGAATACGAAAACACATCCCTTTCCCAAATTTTCCCCACCATTTCTGGCGAGTACCTCTTTATTTTTACGCAAGCTTGAGGAGGATAACATATGCTTGTTGATGTAAGCTCATCCTTCGGATGAGTCCTTCGGAGTATGTTTAATGAACCCTAGGAAGGAGTGGTTCGGTCCCATTACAGGTTTGTCGATGTTTGTTTAACGATTCCAAAGATAGAAAACTCGAAGGTTTTTCATGATTATAGAGTCTGGAAAAACACTTAAAAGAGAACTCTCTCAGTTCCGTTTTCATAAAATAGTCTGATGAGACTGAAAAAGAGATAAATTATTGCCCAACATATGCTTTCTTCAAATACTTTAACGAGCGTGAAAATAACAAGGTCGCTCGGCAATCTTTTCATGTTTAGAGAGTCTGAAAAGAGATTAAAGAGGACTCCAGGGGGGTTCCTTTTTCGTATAACCTTGTTGAGCCCGAAAAAGTGATAAAAGTGTTCTCGATCACGTTCTCATGTATTTTCGAGCATGAGAACGGACAAAGATCACGCTCGAGGTTTTGTACAAAAACCATAAAAAACAATCAAAACATGCGATGTAGAAGAGAAAAAATATCTGTATCCCTGTGCATGAACATTGAGGTTGTTACGTCTGCAAAAGTTGCACTCATAAGGGTATTAGGCATTAGGTTTAATAAATAAAACAATTTTAAAAACCAATAACAAATGGTAAAAGTAAATATAAAGGGGTAAAAGTTCTTTTTACCATAGTCATTTTAACTTTACCAATATTTGAGTCCAAAACCCCTCTTTTACCCTTGAATTTCGGTGCTCGATTGTGGGAGTTACGAGCATCCATTCGACGAACCGTCTCTGGTAGTGAGGTAAGCTCCTTATTCTCTATCTTTTCATGGTTTGATTTTTCATTTTAATTGGCAAAAATCATAGTTTTGTGTTTGTTTTGGGGGTTAAAGTTGCGCTCAACCATTCTCGCAGGTCAACCACACGGGGCCTGCGAGAATGCCTCATTCTTGCAGGTGACCCCAAAAGCACCTGTGAGAAGCTCACACTGTGCCTAAAGGGCACCTGCGAGAACCACAAAGTGGAAAATTGTTTAAATTTTTTCTCAATGAAAAAGATACCAAGTGTTGAATAGAGTTACTAACTTTCTTCTTATGCTTCTTATGCAGGTATTTGGCCATTACCATGGTTCTGGAATGGCGTGAAAGAGAGAACGAAGAAGATGATGCCATTTCCGGGAATCATCCGACCACCATTTCCACTATACGAGACTGTGGTCTTCTAAAATTCTTTCGTATCCCGGGTATGAGGGCCCAAATTAGGTTATTGGAGTACCTTGTGCATATGTGGGATCCTGACCAGCAAGTATTTCGTGTAAGGGTCCACACATTGTCCTTGGATATCGAGGAAATTTTCCTCTTGACAGGACTGTCACAACGTGGGTACCATGCGATCCTGACTGGTAGAAGAGGTGGTGGGCTGCCCATGAGTGAGTACCGTCGTTTTCACTGTGTTCCAGAGGCAGAGAGGAGCAAAGGGAAATTAGCCATTTGGGGAGTGCGGGATTTGACCCTTCACACTATTTTTTTCACCATTGCTCGTATGGCTAGGAGCGCTGCTCCTCACATGGCTCTCCAAAGCTACTTTCAGTATTCCATAGAGTGTACTGAGCCTCGGGTTTTTAACTGGGCAGACGCAGTGCTTCGTAGCATGAAGAGGCAGTTGACCAAATGCAGGCGAGGCGACCTGAAGCAATTCAAGTACGGGTCTTTGTTGGTGTCCTTCTTTCTTGAGAGGGTTCCCTTGCTAAGGCTGTAGGTTGAGTGGGGTTTACCGGCTCCAACAGATCCAAGAATGCTGAGGTGGTGTCATCTCATGGCCCGGCACGTAGCTGGACCAATTATCAAATACAATGATGCCTTCTTCGACTGGTTGCGACCACAGATGCTGATGGTCGATGATTATGCCTATGTCGGGTTGGACTTCCGAGGAGATACGGACTTGGTCCTGCCCAAGGGTGCTCAGTGGGGGGATCTTGGTAAGAAGTACAAATTTTTCTTTTTAAATGTTTTTGTGAATTTTATCATATGCAAATGTTTTTTATGTTCGTCCAAGGTCTAAATACAAATTTTTTTTTTGATGACACAGACGTGGGGCCTTACTGACCTCCTGGTACTTCTCCTATTCAGCGATGAGGAGAGGTGGCTCCAGTGCCACGATGGGACATCGAAGATTATGAAGCAGTGGAACAAAACCTAGAAGGTTTAACATCAGACATTCCGGACATGCCCCTTGGAGAGGTTCCACGACGTTATCAACGTCATACAGTAGGAGTGTCATAGTCCATTGGCCGACTGCTTCGTAGGGTTTCCCGGGCAGTCGTGTGTTACCATGAACGTCATCCATGACGTCACTTTGTAGAAGCTATGAGCTTCAGATTTTGAAAATTTTGGTCCTCAGACATAAATTTTTGATCGTTATATATACATACGGCTTCTACCGGTTTATCTTGTGTTGTTTGAAAATTGATGGGATTGATTTATAGATGACCCTAATGCCTGTCTAATACATAGTTAGCTAATGCATCAATTAATGTATTTATACGTCTAGGAATATGTTGATATTCAATATAATCAAAATAACGTTCCAAGAGGCGAATTCGCAAATACACCCGTAACAAAGTAGGACTTCGAATAGTATAGACATTACTTAACTGTAGTACTACGAGCTGCGAATCAAGTCGCACAACCAAATGAAGGATTCCGAGCAAGATAACATCAATCAACAATTCAATAATGACGGTATACTCTACAATATTGTTGGTTGCACGACCGAGGCACACACCTCGTAAAGAGACAAGTTCGTTTGTAGGGGCGTAAATTGCCCATGCAGTGGAAGCAAGGTTCTAAGTACTACGGCTAGCGCCATCAGTGAAGCCAATGTAGGGTAGCGAAGACTCCGACATCTTTAAATCAAACACAATGTCATGTAAGAGTAGAGACTAGATAACGACATAAGCAAGCTACAGTAACACACACGAAGTATGATACAATAAAAATACAGGTACTCGTGCACATGTGATCTTATGCATAGTACTTCTTCAAGTACAACCCATTTCTGGGTTCACTCAAAGGGATACCATCGTAATCTACTAACTCATAAGCTCCTTTTTCCAAAACTCATCTAACGATATAAGGACCTCGCCACATGGCTTCGAATTTTCCATCTCCTAGCATATCTCGATCTTGTTCATAGAGGAGAACGAGATATCCTTCAGAGAAAACGCGAGGCTTGAAATGTTTGTCGTATTGGGCCTTGACACGTTTTTTCTAAGCTTCTATGACTAGGGTAGCATCACATCGAGTTTCGTCTAATCGCATAAGATACAATAGACGTTCTTCCTCAGCAGAAGTGTTTGCTAGGAGTTCAACAACTAGTTTTAAAGAGGGTATCTCGCATTCGATCGGGAGAATGGCTTCCACACCATAGACTAACCTGAAAGGTGTAAACCCCGTAGTAGACTTGACAGATGTCCAGTAAGCCCACAATGCCGAAAACAACATTGTGTGCCAACTTTTTTTGTGAATCCCTATCATTCGTCGGAGCATAGTGATGAGAACTTTGTTAATTGCTTTGACTTGGCCGTTGGCTTGTGGGTAATAGGGCGTTGAGTTTTCATGGCGAAGACCCAAATTTTCAGTGAGTTCGGACATCATGAAGTTTCTAAAGTGGCTATCGTGATCAGTGACGATAGCCTGAGGAACACCAAAACGAGCTATGATGTGATTAAAAATGAATAATGCTGCGGTCTTTCCAGTATTATCAAATGTTGTCATTGCCTCGGCCCATTTCGTAAAGTAATCTATGGCTACAATAATGTATCCATGCCTATCATCCGAGTGGGGGTGACATGTCATGAAATCGATGCCCCATTTCGCAAAGGGACCAACGGAGATCACAGGGTGAAGAGGAGCGGGATGTGACCATATCTTATGATTATAGGTCTAGCAAGCATGACATTTTTGGACGGTGATTATGCAGTCATTAAATAAAGAAGGCCAAAAATACCCTACGCATAAGATATTCTAGGCAGTAGCATACCTGGACATATGACAACCACAGGCTACAGAATGGCAGTCATTTAAGTCTTTCTCGGCTTCGTCGAATTTGAGGCAACATAAAAAAACTGAGTCAATCCCATGATGATAAAGAGTATCCCTGAGGATAATATATTGACGGGCTTGGTAGTGCATTCGACGTCGGTCAGTACTAGACAAATTTGGCTGGAAATTCTGGGTTTATAGATATATGATGATATCACCATACCAAAGATCATCAGAACTAATGAGGAAAAGGGATTCATCAGGTAATGAATCGGTTGCTACATTTTCCATTTCAGAATAGGGAAAGTCGCATATCAACTCAGCAAACACTAAGGACTTCTTCGACTTGGCTCGTTCGGATTCCAAGTCAAACTCCTGGAGTATCATGATCCATTTGGAGTATTTTCCCCCTAGCAATTGACGTGTGAGAATGTGTTGCATAGGGTTGCAGTTAGAAATCACTGTGGTCTTGCGAGAGAGGATATAGTGCCGGAAGCGTTGAATGGCTTGGATGGTTTCCAAGGCCAGTTTTTCAACTTGTAAATACTTGGTTTCTGTAGGCATTAGACTTCAACTCAAGTAATAGATGACATGTTCGTCGTTAGAATCATCCTCTTGGACGAGAACCATACCAATGGTGTAATCCGAGGCTGCAAGGTAGAGGAAATAATCGCGACTGTAATCGGGGCGGGGAGAGAAGCGGAGCACATGTCAGGGACAGTTTCAAAGCTTCGAAGGCTTTGTTGGCGATGGTATCCCATACGAACTCAGACCCCTTTTTTAGGAGCCACGTAAATCCATGAGTTATCTTGGCATAGTTCGGGATAAAACGACGAAGAAAGTTTGCTTTCCTCTGCAAACTTTGTAACTGGTGAAGTGTAGAAGGAGGAGGGAGATTAAGGATCACCTCGACCTTTAAAGGATCTACCCTGATCCCTTGACGTGAAACAATAAAGCCTAGAAGTCGGCCGGATTCCACGTAGAAAACACACTTGTGAGGACTCAGGCATATGCAGTAAAACTGACAGCTGACGAAAATGGCTTGGAGGTGGATTGGATGATCGACTCAGCGCATAGAATGAGCGGGTAAGTCATCCATATATGGTTGCACGATGTGTTTGATATCATGGAAAGAATAAGACATAGCACGTTGAAAATTTGCGCCAACATTCTTGAGACCAAAGGGGAGTTTCCAATAGGCAAAAGTTCCCCAAGGACAAATAAAAGCAGTCTTATGTTGATCCTCGGGAACAATTTTGATTTGATTATATCCGGAGAAACCATCCATCAGAGAGAAGATTTCACTTCCGGTGCAATTGTCGACAATATGATCGACGAAGGGGGTAGGAAAGTTTTCTTTGGGACAAGCTTTGTTGATATCCCTATAATCAACGCATACATGGATTGTGTCTTGTTTCTTGTCGATCGGGACAAAATTGGAAACACAATCAGTGAGAGCCACCGGATAAATAAATACGACTTTGAGACGTTTCTTGAATTCGAGCTTGATAGCATCCGCTTTACGTGGGTGAACTGGATGAAGGCATTGCCAGACGGGTTTAGCGTCGGGGTATGTCTTGATCTCATGTATCACAATGTCAGGGTCAATACCCGACATTTCTTCATAGCTCCAGGCGAAGACGTCACAAAACTCTTTGAAAAGGGACGTGTAGGTGACGATTTCGTTGGGGGAACATGAAGCTCCGATATGCACATTTTAGACAGTTCCAGGTTTGATGGATATGTCGAGGGGAATAGTGGGTGAGATATTTATTAAGCTCCCTTCGAAAAACACACCGTGTGTGGACTCGGGAACGGTTGAGATGACGACAACGGTTGACGAGGTTGAGAGTTGTTGGTAGTTCTCGATGGTATGTTGCTCCAGGAAGAGAATGGAACGATAATGTCCATTGTCCCAAGGGGTGTCTTCCATGACAGACATGATCATCTCGTCTGTGGGAAAAATGACACAGAAAGGATCTGGAGATAAGTCACCAAGAGAGGGGGTAGAAGAGGTTGCCGATTGAATGTCCTGATAGGCATATTCGACCGGACTTAACGACATTTCTTCGCCGTAATGAAGATGATCTCCAGGGTTAGGTACCATCCATGGGTTGTGAGACACATGAGTTTCATGAATCGAGGTGGAGATCATGTTTATTGAAGAAACAAACAAGCGTGGAACATCGGGTGGTGGAATGGGGAAAGTACCCATTAACAAAGAGTCTTTGAGAAGGCCTACACCGACGTTCTCATAACCCGATGGGGTTTTAGCGATGAACAGTATGTTGCCAGTATGGGTATCCGAGTTAAAGAAGGCTAATTGGTCAACGATGACTACCTTTCTGTGATGTGGGAAACGTACAACACAAAAAAGAGTCGACACAACTGCGCGCATGGAATCGATCCAGCTGCGGCCTAGCAGAATATTGTAATCAAGAGGAGCGTCAAAGACTTCCACTTCGACTATGACCATTTTTCCTTCTAGTGTGATTGACAACGAAGGAAGGACACTGTAGGGCTTAAAACTGGAGCCATTGAAGGATTTGAGAGTGTTCTGGGATTCAGTCAAAGGGGGAGAGCCAATGGATTTCCGACAAGTAAGAGACATGACACACGTCGAGGCACCCTCGTCGATAACGGTTCAAAAAATGTTTTTGTCAGAGATAATCACTTGGATTTGGAATGCGATTTGAGGGGGTAACCTTGGAATGTGATCTTCCAAGTCAAAAATTATTAAATTTGTGTCCGTCGGGTCGATTCCACCAATATCTTTCAACAGTGCCTTTCGTTGTGTGGGACAACTTTGAAGGACTTTGAGGGCTGACATCGTAGAAGGTGCTTGGGCCAAATCTTCAACAATGCTCTAGTTCTGGGTGGCACGAGCATGAGGATTGAAAGCCAATTTTTGAATGACGCCCTTTGGGGGGGGTCGAAGAATTGTGTCGAAGCTTGGTCGTTCGAGATGAAGAGGACCGTTGGTAGGTGGAGTCTTGGGAGAGGGTCGTACTAATGAAGGAGGTGGGTCATCAATCTTCTCTTTAGAGGGAGAATAATCTTTGGCTCGAGTGGTGAGTGCAATGTCGTTCTTCTTTGAATCGCCAATACACATCAATACATAGGATGTAGTAGAAGGGGAGGGTTGGTTATGAATGACCAATTGGGCTTGTTGTTGAGACGGGAAGGGTTGGGACAAAACGGTCGGAGCAGGTGGTTTTGGGGCTCCTTGAAGGAACTTAGTGACCTCGACGCGTCGTGGACAATCCTTCATGTAGTGATCATCACCACAAATAAGGCAAGGGTATCGAGATTTGCACTTATCCCTATCGTCAACAGGTGGAGTTTTGGTTCGCTCTGCTTGAGAAGTATTTTTGTCCTCCTTATTCTCACCCCTTCCCCTTTTGGATTTGTTTTTACCGGCTGGGGTAGATTGAACTGCATTTACCTCAAAAGTCTTGCTGGTGGGAGGGGTAGGAGATGGAGAATTTTGAACATTAGAAGAAGTAGGTTTGGGGTTGGTGCTTGAGGAGAAATGTGGTTGGGCATGGAAAGTTCCAATCACACCGTCAGCTGCATGAGAAGAAGTTGGAGTAGTTGAAGTGGCGGAAGTGGAAGGACGAGGTGTGTCAGGTAGTAAGTCATAAAGGGTACCTGTTTGTGAGTAAACGAGGTCAAGGTATTGAGCACGACTAATGGCCTACTCTTCCGTGACCACTCCACCCATGGCGATGTCACGACCAATGTCGTTCATAAATGATTTTGTGAACCACTATGCCAGCAACTGATTGGGAAGTTCGAGTTTGATGAGACGTCATCTCTGTCGCCACTCATGAATGTGATCGGATATATGAGTGGCTTTGTTTTGTTTGAAAGAACTCAAAATCTCGGTCCCCGTTTCATAATGGATCGGTAACTGGTAGTGGGTGAGGAAGGCCATAGCCAGAGTGTTGAAGATGGCGAAGAAACCTCATGGTAATTCTATATACCACTTCGCAGTAGAACCCATGAGGGTCCTTTGAAAAAGACGTAAACGAATAGAGTCATCCATCAATGAGTTGGATGAGCACTAGAGGTGAAAATTCATGATGTGATTGTTTGGGTCCTCTCCCACTTTGCCGTCGAATTTAGGGATGTTCGATGGTAGCTTGGCTGGTATAGTGGGCCATTGGGGAGGGTGATGAATTGGATCATTTAAAATCCTTGACAAATCCGGGAGATCCAAAGTGGCCAAGAAGGGTAACTGTCGATTCACGTGTGGGTATTGGTGGCTTTGGGGAGGAAGCCTTGTCGGCAAACCGGTAGGACCATAAGCAGTCTGCATGTAATGTGAAGACCCAGGCAGATTCGGTGGTGGTTGTAGAGGAAAGTAGCTCATGGGATTGTATCCTTGCACAGGGACGTGAGTTTGAGCATTCGAGCCCCAAATAGGATTGGACATACCTGGATATGGTTGGACTATACTAGGGGGTATGACGGATACAACTGGAAGCTGTTGCCCCCTAGTCGATTGAGGAGTATGTTGTATCAGATGATCCCAATACTGGGCCAAGGATGGAGGTATGTTTTGTCCATAAAGTGGGGTCAGTGGGGGTTTTCCTCCAATCGGGGGTTGTGTTCCAATTGGGGGTTGTGTTCCAATTGGGATTTGTGTTCCAATAGGAATTTGCCCGCCAAGGGGGGGGTTGAGTCAAACCTCCTTGGTGGAATTGTCCACCAACATGAATCTGGTAATTTGGTGTGAATGAAAAAATAGTGCCACTAGGATTAATGTTGCCAGTAGAGGACGAGAAAGGTCCTCCAAAAGGGGGTTGAGGAAGTGTCGGAATGAAATTGGGAAGAGAGTGCCTAGAAGAAGGGGGACCACCAGGAGTGTCGGATGGGGTTTGCGTAGGAGTGGGAATGGAATCATTCAATGCACGATACTTGGGTGGTAGTGTCGGGGTGACACTGGGCGAGATCGGTGTGCTGATGGGGGCCTGACTAACCGCGGTAATACCAGTGTGAATACTCGTAGTATCTGTGTAATGGACCATTTCTATAGGGATGGTCAAGATGTGGTCAGATCGCGGGGCGTCCGTACCAGGAAAATAATAGGCAGTATTAAATGGTACTGTGTCTGGGTTAGAGGTTTTGGGGAGCACAGGTGAGACAGTGATTTCAACGCCTGATCCTGCACCAAAAAGGTCCTGTCTAAAAATGCCCATAGACCAAAAAGGATCTTGGCCCTCAATTCCTAGAAAGGGTCCAATCGGTGATCCAGAAGACACAACAACTAAGTCTCCAGAAGAATTCACTCGCATAATCTGTCTCTCAGAATCAGGGTGAAGTCGAAAGTCCTCTCGCGTATTGGTAATTCAGAAATGATCTAAAGAGTCGGTTCGTTCCACTTGTGAAGTGGTAACGTCTTGGACTTCACTTTGCTGAGGAGAGCCCTTAGGTGAGCTTGTAGGCAGGGGTTGAGAACCTTCCAGATGCTTTGGAGATAAACCATGCATTCTACGTGAATGACGTGGAGGATCTGTTGTGAACGAGTTACAAACTTACGAAGAAAAAATTATGGTCAACTTGGGTAAACAAACAACACGCGCTAGAAAACAAAATCTAGGAAACAATACCAAGCAAACAAGACCTTCTAATTCTGAAGTCACTAGTTGGTAATGAAATCCAACGTTGCAACAACGAGATGAGAAGGGGCTGGGCTAGGGTGGAAAATTTACGCTGATGACCTGCTTAACAGACTTACACCCTGGTGCAAGCTCCCACACACAATCGTGGGTATACCCTCCTAGGAGCCCGAGTGAGTTTGGCCAACGTCGATTCCAGGTACCGTGAAGACTTGCCCCTTCACAGTCACCTTGTGTAAGACCCTAAGAAGATAGGCCACTAAGGTTACCACCGACAACGATAAAGCCTGGGGGGACAATTGACAATCCGATCCACACGCAAGGGAAGGGTATCTATCCCAAAATCAGCTCGAGAGGCTACCACTCATCATTGTGGGTATACCTCCAAGTGACCCCTGTAATACGTGCAATCTCGACACCGATATCAACAAAGCAGGGTGAGTAACTATGTTAGTATCAATGCGACCTCTTGTTTGACCCTTGTGTGAGAAGGGCTTTCTAGGACAAAATGTTGTAAATGGAATTTGACACTCCTTAACACAAGATGTTATTGTGTGTTTTGTGATTTGGAGAGTGTATCTCTCTACCTATTCCAAAGTGCTAGCCTAGCTAAGTGTTGGTGTAATAGAGCCCTAGAAAAGAGTTACTAGTTAAATTTTAAAATTTGCGCAATGTTATTAATGGATGTTGTTACTCAAAGGAAACAGAGATGAAACTGATGGTGTGTGAGACTCTGACCCAACAATGCATAGATAGGAATGAAGTATATCAATTTTCGTTCGATGAATCCTATGTACCGGAGGGAAAGAGAAAATGTTCCAGAACAATCTTGAACTATGATACACAATTTTCTTTGAAATGCAATCTCAACAAATCACACAATAATGACAATTCTCTATTGGTTCTTTTTCAATAATTTCAACAATTGATTTTCAATATTTTCAAAGACGAAAATGATTTTGAAAGAAAAATGTTTTTTTTTTTTTTTTTACTTTTCAAAAAGGATCTACACCATGATGGTGAAAGTGAGGAAAACCAAAGACTAATGAACAAGCAATAAACCAAAACCCAAACGAATCTTTCAATGGAAACAAAAATGACAAGTAGACAAAACTAGTCTTTTCAATTGCATGAGAAAAATAATCTTCCAAATAATGAGCAAATGAGAAAGACAAAGAATCTCAAATTTCAAACCGATCACCGGTTCTTAACCAAACAAGCACTCACATTCCAAAATCAGAGAGTATAGCTTTGCCAAGAAAAGTCAAGAGATGAGAGTCGAGAAAAAAATGGACAGGAAGAGCCTTTGATTTCTGAAGACTGGTCGTGCACAAAATCTGAAGACAAGAAAACATCAACCAATAGTCCAAGAAGTTCTTTTCAGACACCTATACTGATCTGGGCAGCTGAACATGCAAAAATCTTAAATCCAAAATTTTGAAAAGAGGGTTCGTAGGGTATCAGTGTTGGACAGTGCGAGAATGGGTCATTCTCGCGGGCTAGCTTCGAGCAGAGTGCGGGAACCTCACACTGGACTTAAAAGCAGAGTGCAAACTCAAGGGATTCTCACAGGCCACTATGGGGTTCAGTGCGAGAATGCCTAAAACTAGGCAAATTTTTGGAAAAAGACACAAAATTTGAAGGGACTTCTGGACCCAGAGGGTCTATCAGGGTGTCCTGAAGACTCAGATATTGATAGAAATGGAAAAAAGTAAGGCAAGAGAAAATGGCCAAGGAAAAACACCAAAAACCACAAAGAAATCGGGTTGCTCCCCAGTGGAGTCGCCAATTTTGTTATCGGACTAATCGGTAGGTGTGGACACTAACACATCTCCCTAGATCCACCTGGATCTAGAACAAAACAGGACAGGACATGACTCTTTCCTTAAGTTATGACCATTGAATTAGCTAGTAAAGAGGAACAAGTGACATACCTTTGTATCGCTTCCTTGGGTCTTTGTTGGTCCCGCTTCGCTCCGGTTCTCTCGTGAGGTCAAGACCAAGACAACACTAACCAACCAAAGTGAAGATAACAAAATATATTCAATCGTCAACTTATGTGTATGATCAAGGAATTACACAATAAAGTAAGAGTGACTTTATGGGAAAAGTACATGCCGATGTATCATATTAATTGAAAGTAGAAGATACAACCTGATCGCCTTGATGTCGCAAGATTCCTTTCGATGACTCTTGGTTCCAGCACACACACTTTCTCGATCCTTGCATGAAGAAGATCTGACTCCTCTTGATAGAATTGCTAGAGTCTCCAAGCTCCTGTTCAAGCTAGTTCCTTCACACAATTCCTTCACCAATTCTCCAATTAATCTTGCTTAACCTTTTCCATGAGAATCCCTTCAATATATAGGAAAGGATGAGATGGTTACATGGATGAGAATGATCCCACCAAATCAGGGAAGCCAATAAGATGATAACCATTCGAATGCCAACCCATCCTCTAGAAGATTCCCTTCTAGAACCATCGAAACTTCATCTTTTTCCAAGCTTGAGAACAAGTTCACACCCTATATATATAGCATAGTGCGAGAAGTTCACACCCTAGTTGAAGACAGCCTGCGAGAATGGGTCATTCTCGCACCCTAGGATATAAGCAACCTGCGAACTCTCTTCAAAAATATGTTTTCTGGGAAGAGATGAATGTCACTTTTCTCAAGAGAAAGTTCTTATTAGGAGCCTGAGTACACCATCATCAACACACCATCAAGATGACCAAAATCATGGGTAACACTCACGAACCCACCAACCCGGGAACCTGCCAACCCGCGGTTGTGGATGATCAAAAATAAGTTAAAGTGTAGAAAAATGGTCGGTCAGACTCGCATGAAAGAAACTAAAATGATTTTAGGGACTCAAGACCCACGACAAGTCTGATGGTTTAAATGAGGATCACGGAATTTAGGGTGCAAAGTGGAGATTGTGGAATTTGGAGGGCGAAATATCGACCCCGCGAACCTGCGTAGTTAAAAAAGGTTAAGTATAATACAGTAGGGAATTCGGTCGGGCTAGTGACATAAGAAAATGTATGTGCATGAAGGCTTGTGAACTCAATGAGGAGATGAAGGAAGAGTCCCAAAAATGTCTAAGTGTAGAGACTACTGGTGTATATGGAGAAGAGTGGTGAAAAGAGAAAAATGGTTAAGTGTGGAGATGGAAGGTGACGAACATAAGTGACGAGAGTACTTCACAATTCGAAAATGGAGAGGAGAACATGATACCTAGAAAAACAATTCACAATCTCTCCTTCAGACCTTTAGACCAGATCTTGAATAACTTAGGCACGTGAAAACAAAATTCTAATATGAAAAGTGCATGATGAAGCTGAGACTGAGGGAGGCAGAGTGAAATTATAAAAGTTCAAAGCAATGTCTTCTTTTTATATCAAATATTTTATGAATCCAAGTGCAGAAAAATATAGATGACCAAATTTTGGTCAATAGGTTACTAGATACATGTAGCACATATGGAAGAGCTAGTCAGGGATAGGTGTCAAATATTGAATATTATCCATTCTTAAAGGAATATGAAGTTGTGTTTTGGGAATTGCCAAGATTTCCACCAAAGAGAGACATTGACTTCCCTATTGACTTGATTCCTAGAGCTTCCCCAATGTCCAAGACTCTCTACATAATGAGCACACCATAGCTAAAATAGTTGCATATACAACTACAAGAGTTGTTGAAAAAGGGGTACATGTGCCCAAGTGTCTCACCTTGGGGTGCCCTAGTGATTTTTGTGAAGAAAAAGGATGGAACTATGAGTTTGCATATTGAATTCAAACAAATTAATAAGTTTATTGTAAATAACAAGTACCCTCTGTTGAGGATTGATGATCTTTTTTATCAATTGAAAAGAGAAAGGATATTTTCCAAGATTGACCTAAGATCCGGTTACCATTAAGGGAGAATCATAGAAGAAGATACCAACAGGATATCCTTTCAGAAAATTTATGTCTATTATGAGTTTGTAGTGGTACCATTTGGGTTGAAAAATGCATCAACTTCTTTTATGTGACTGATGAATGGAGTGCTTAGATATTACCTAGGCAAATTTGTAATTGTCTTCTTAGATGATATTCTTATCTACTCCAAGACGGAGGAGGAGCATGAGAAACAATTGAGGATGGTTCTATAGGTGTTCAAAGAGTACCAATTGTATGCCAAGATAACCAAGTGCACTTTCTAATAGAGAAAAAACCATTATTTGGGCCACATTGTCTTAGAGGAGGGCATAAAATTGGATCAAGAGAATATCGAGGCAATCAAAGGATGGCCTAGACCAAAGAACATTTGTAATGTCCCCAAGGCCGAGCCCTGTTGTAAATCATCGTTATGAAATGGATTGTAAATATGTTTTATAGGTTGGTGAACCAAGTTTATAAAAGCTGGTGGGATTATGTGAATGTTAGGCCAGAGAGCCTAAGGGTTGAAGGCCAAGAGCCTGATTTTGTACATATATCAATGCAGAACATTAATAAAATATAAACACTGCCGTGTGTAGACCGAACATGATGAATGAGTGATGGGGGACTAAGCTTCCACAGAGTGAGAAAGCGATTAGGGGCTGGAAGGTGGAAAAAGGGGGCTAAGTGTGGAACCTAGGGGCTAAACCTAAGGGCTCAAGTCTTGGGAATAATATTTTAATATTATTCCAAAAGACCATGTGAGTAATATGTTTTTATCCTAAGTTATTTTGGAATGACATGTGACTTCCAAATGGTGGGAGGAACGCACGTTGATGGAAGCATGCAGCTTCACGGGTGACAAGTGTCAACCCAAGCCCATGCAAATAAAATGACTGAGATGAGCCATGGTAGGGGTCCTCCTCCCTTCTACCCGACGGTCTGAGCGTGAAATGATCTGACCTCTGCAGGAGACCTCGTGCATCTTCTGAACCGTACATCCCCTAAACCATAAGCCTATGTTGATTTCGAAAAAAAATCTGTGGTTTTTTTGGAAAGCCGGTATACCCATTCTTTGTTCTAAACCATGGATTCTGAATCGACCCCTGCGTGGACAACTCATCACACATCCCTGAGAATCCAGAGTGTGAGTCTATCCCATGTTGCCAGATTGAGAAAACAGAAGTGTCCCGTCCTTGTTAAGCCTGGCTATGTTGTTGCATCTGTCTGTAGATGCCCTGGGGTGTTTGTGTCTGGATTCCCGTTGATTGTGGTGGACGTGTAGTGTTTGAACCTGTGTGGCTTGTTGGCCAGTTTGTACAACACTCTCTCTAGGTGAGAGAGATGGTTGAAGTTGGAAGAACAGGTTGCTGGGCCTGTGAGCGACTCTCTTCAGGTGAGAGAGTGCGCAGAGGAAGGAGAGAACCCTTGGAAGGAACACTGTAGCTTCCATAGAGCTCGGAGACTTCCGATCCGATCTGTTGTTGAAACCCAAGGCAAGGGAGGTTAGCAACCGAAGGACTGTCTAGGTGACATAGAAGGTGTATACTCCTAAGGTGGAACAAGAATGTGGGGAAGGAGAGTCTGTGGGCAGTGGGCATAAGTGGTTCCTGGGAGAGAATTCCTTCCGTGTGACTACGTGTTTTCCCTGTAACCTCATCCTAGCCTAGGATTCCTTGCCTTGGAGGTGGAGCTTAGTCCCAGCTCGAGGGTGACCCACTACCGAGCTTGATGAGCAGTGTGGTCTAAGCCTGGGAGGTTCGTGGAAGGCCTGCACCTGGTTGGTGGAATTACCATCATTTCAAAGATAAGTACCAAATGATGTTTTAATTACTTTTCTGCATGTTTGTTGTTGGTCACTATAATTGCTTAATTAATTTCAAACAACCAAGTGAAACATAAATTATCAACCCAGGGAAGTCTTTTGTTTCAAAGATAGTTGTGCACTATATATGCTCAATTCCAAAAGCACTTAGTGTTGTAGTAAAG
>ML787072.1:181267-246184 GCA_009831015.1 Picea engelmannii
TTAAACATATAGTGATGAGAAAGGACGTTGTATACCTTGGAGTGATCGGATGAAGTGATAATATGAATCTAGATACAGGTGATGAAGGGTATAATAATGGCAAAAAGTATGGGCAAAAAGGTACAATATGTGGTCCCAACATCTGTGTATTATATTTATCATGTATTCTGTTGTGCAAACGATTTAATGTTAAAGCCATTGATTATTTATAATAGCAATAGTTCTTATGGTTACTCTGAGTTTAAATGTGTTTCATTTTCTTAAATGCATGTCTTATATATAGAATTAAGTATGAGATTGTTATTCCACGAAGTAGCGCCTGCCCGACCCGGAATGGGGGCGTTACAGTTTGGTATCAGAGCGTTATAGTATGAAAGAGTGTTACAGTTTTGTATTAGAGCCAAGGTTTCGACGCTGAGCCTAGATGGGCCAGTTGAGTGGTCTTTGGACTGAGCGTTTGAGGAGAAATTGTGTCTGGAGGACTAATTTTGGACCTTTGAATGCTCTTGAGTGTCAAGGAGTTTCTTGACCGTGTTACCAAGCTCAGGAGGTGTAGTGGTGTTATAAAACTGTATCCGGTGTGGTATATGGCCACATGGAGAGAGAGAACTCCACACTAGAAGTGTTGGATCCTTAGGATCTCTTCGGGAGGAAAGGAGAACCCTCACGACCGTTAGATCTGGAGAACGTGCACAAGGTCTAAAAACCTTTGGAGTTGCATGGGAGTGTGGAAATCGTGGTATGTGAAATCCCAAAATCATGAGGACCATCTATCAGAGGGACACATGTCTATCGGTCGACATTTCGACATTTGAGAAACCAAAGGGAAAGATCCATCACTATCACAAGTCCGCGAAACCCTGGTTACCAAAAACCCGAAACCCTGAAATCCCAGAAAGCCGAAAGGATCTGCACCGTAGATCTGAGAGAGGTATAACTGTTGGATTTCTCTTGGAAGGGATGTCAGCACATGGATGTGTACCACGTGCTAGTAGGTTGAGAAGAAAAGCGAGAGTGGTGGGACCCGATGACATCACCATAGGTGATGTGGACCCTCCTGAGTGTGCCACTTGCCACTATAGATGTGGGAGACAGTTGTTCTCTATGGACCCAGAGGGTAAAGGAAATACAAATTTTCGAATTCGGGAATTGTAGTGACAAGAAGTTGGGAGTCACTTCATCGTAAACTCCTGGGTACCGAAAACCCGAAAACTGAAGTGCCGAAATCCTAAAATTTTCAAAGACAAAAGAACTGTCGAGGATTTAACTGTTGGATCCTCGTGGACCAAAACCCCGAAACCCAAAGTCCCGAAAATTGCAGAGTCGAGCAGAGCTTGGAAAATTCGTGAAATTGAATTTTTTTCTTAAATTGGATTGTTTATGAACGATGAAGGAATTGTCAAGAAATGAAGGCTTGACAAATTATAGTCGTCTGCGCATTTTTATTGCAGAAGGTTGACGAGTGCCAGAACTGATTTGAATTGCCATAAAGTGCAAAGAAATGGAAGAGACACATAATTCTTCCAGTTTAGAAAATGAAGCTCAGAAGAGATAGAGTAGAGGAAAACACCATCGAAGCCTTCAAAATATTCAAAATCCTTCAAGTTAGGGAGGAAGTCAAGTCCAAAAGAATTGATGCCAAGATATTTGGAAATAATTCATTGAGAACCTGAATGGATGGTAGGAATCCTTGGAGGTAAGACTGTGCAGAGGAATGCACCGAGAAAATAGAATCACTGAGGGTTCTGTGGAAGCTCTACCAGGAGGGCATTGAGCAAGTGCATAGAGTGCACAAAAGAACTCTGTTCTGAGATCAGTGGAAGGAGAAGTGTCGAGAAGGAAGACAAAATTTCTGAGAATTCTGTGAGACTCTGCCAAGAGGGCATTGAGCAAATGGAAGGATGCATTGATGAGAACTCTATTTTGAGTTTAGTGAGAAGACAGAGTCATTGAGCATTCTGGAGAACTTTTCCAGGAAGGACATTGAGTTGGTGCAAGTTTGCACAGAAGGAACTCTTTTGAGTTCTGAGATAGGAGAAGTGTCACAGGAAGACAATCATAGGGTTACTGAACACCCTGTAGGATCAACAAAGCGTGCTTGAGAAAGAAGTTGCCAGAGGGCACCAATCTCCATTTGAAGGAGAAGGCAAGGGTTGAATCCCTTAGAGGTTCAAGTTCTGAAGATCAGGAAGGATAGTGCTATTGTGCACAGAGTAAAAAAAAAGAGGAGTAGGAGGTCGAGAAACCCTTCGAGGTTTCACAGTGGACAAAGCTCAGGAGGGACAACGTTCCTAGAACATAGGCGAGATTCAAAGGAAATGAGCTCGCAGAGGAAGCGAAGGTCGAGGCCTTTGAAACTTCAGAAAATATTCCAAGGGGAAGGAATAAGTTCTAAAGGTCAAGAGGGAGCATAGCTGTCATTAGATCAGCTAGAGAGGAAGAGATCTGGGTCGTCAAATCTAGCGCAAAGAAACTTTAGTCATCGGATCCGGAGGAAGGCACACAGAGTTTAACCTCTGGGAGGTCACAAAGGAGAGGAGTCGTGTGGACGGTGGAGACACTTCGTGGAGGAAGTGCCAAATTTGAAAGAGTTGTTGGATCTTGCAGAGCAGCGAGGGGATTAAGGCTGAGTATCTTTCGATACTTTGAAGCTCAAAAAGGATAGTGTTACACATGATTTTGGTCACTTTGGTGATGTCTTAACAGTGATGTATTCATGCTCCCAATAAGGACTTTTTGCTTGAGAAAATTGGCTCTTATCTTCTTCCAAAAACATACTTTTAAGATGAGTTCACAGGATTCATGTGGCCTAGGGTGCAAGAATCCCTCATTATCACAGTCCACCCACACTTAGGGTGCAAACTTCTTGCAGTCTGCTCCATACACAGGGTGTTAACTTTCTTTTAAGCTTGGAAAGGAAAAGAGGTCTCGAGGGTTCTAGAAGAGAATCTTCTAGAAAATGAGTTGGCATTCGCATGGTTGTCATTCTAATGACTTCTTAGATTTGATGGGATCATCCTCATCCATGTAACCATCTATCCTTCTCCTATATATTGAAAGGTTTCTCATGGAAAAGGTTAAGAAATATTGAATGAAGAATTGGTGTAAGGATTGTGTGAAGAACCCTACTTGGACAGAAGCTTGAAGGCTCTACTTGGTCTATCAACAGAAATTGGATGTTCTTCATGCAAGCACAAAGCAATTGTGTGTGTTGGAACCAAGGGTCACTGAAAGGAAGCTTGCAACATCAAGGCAATCAGGTTGTATCTTCTACTTTCAATTAATATGATACAATGACATGTCCCTTTCCCATAAAGTCACTCTCACTTTATTTTGTAATTCCTTGATCATATGCATAAGTTGGCATTGAATATATATATTTATCTTCACTTTGGTTGGTTTGTGTTTGTCTTGGACTTGACTTCATGAGAGCACCATAACGAAGCGGGAACAACAGATACCTAAGGAAGTGATATAAAGGTATGTTACTTATTCCTTCCCATTAGTAGATTCAATGATTACAACTTAGAGAAAGAGTCATGTTGTTTCATGTTCTGTTCTAGATCTAAGTGGATCTAGGGAGATCTGTTAGTGTCCACACCTACCGATTAGTCCTATAACAAAATTGGTGACTCCACTGGGGAATAAACCCATTTTTGATGGTTTTTGGTGGCTTTTCCTTGGCCATTTGCTCTTAACTTACCTTTTTTCATTTCCATCAATCTTTGAGTCTTGAGGAGACCCTGATAGACTCCCTGGGTCCAAAAGTTCCTTTAAAATGTTTTTCCTTTTACCGATGTTTTCTTAGTTTCAGGCCTTCTTGCACTGCACCCTTCTGTAGCCTGCGAGAACAACTAGAGTTCGCACCCTGTTGTTCAGTACAGTGCGAACCTCTCGCACTCTGCTTGTGACCGACCCGTGAGAATCCTTCATTCTCGCACTATACACCACTGTTAGCCTGCAAACCCATTTGCAATTTTTTTGGATTAAGGTTTTTTGTATCCTCAGATGCCCATATTTGTATGTGTGTCTGAAAATAACTTGTTTGGCCAGTGATTGATTGTTTCTTGAATTCGGATTTTGTGAATGATTAGTCTTCGGAAATCAAAAGCTCTTGTTGCTCACTTTTTCTCAACTGTTACCTCTTGACCTTTTCTTAACAAGGATATAATCTCTAGTTTTGAAATTCGAGTGATTGTTTGGTTGGGAGTCAGTGATCAGTTTAATAGTTGGGATTAATTGTCTTTTTCAATTTCTCATTACTTGGAAAATTGTTGCCCACATGCATTTGAAGAGACTAGTCTTGTCTGCTTGTTATTTTTGTCTTCATTGAAAGATTGGTTTGGGTTTTTGTTGTATATTTCTTTTCGTCAGTTCTTGGTTTTTCTTAGTTCCACCATTGTTGTGTGGTTTCTACTAAAAATTAAAAAAAAAACATTTTTCTTTTTAAGTAATTTTTTATTTTCAAAAATATTGGCGTTCAGTTGTTGAAATAGAACGAATAGAGAATTCACATTATTCATGATTCATTGATATTGCATTTCAAAGAAGATCATATATCGTAGTTCAAGTTGTTCCAGAAAACTCCTCTTTCCCTCCTGTAAATAGGATTCATCGAACAAAAATTGGTATCATTCATTCCTATCTATGCATTGTTGAGTCAGAGTCTCACACAACATCGGTTTCATTTTCATCTCCTTTGAGTAACAACAACCTTTAATAATATTGCGCAATTTTTAAAATTTAACTAGTAACGATTTTCCAGGACTCTAATACACCAACATTAGCTAGGCTAGAGATTTGGAATAGGCAGTGAGATACACTCTCCAAAGCACAAAACACACAATAACATCTTGTGGTAAGGAGCGTTAAATTCCATTTGCAACAATTTGTCTTGGGAAGCCCTTCTCACACAAGGGTCAAACCCGAAGTCGCATTGAGATCGACAGAGTTACTCACCCTGCTTTGTTGATATTGGTGTAGAGATTGCATGTGTTACGGGGGTCACTTGAAGGTATACCCACAATGATGAGTGGAAGCCTCTCAAGATGATTTCGGGCTAGATACCTTGCCCTTGCGTGTGGATCGGATTGTCGACTGTTCCCCCAAGATTTGTTGTTATTGGTGGTAACCTTAGTGGCCTATCTTCCTAGGGTCTTACACAAGGTGACTGTGAAGGGGCAAGTTTCATGGTACCTGAAATCGACGTTGGCCAAAATCACTCGGGCTCCTTGGAGGGTATACCCACAATTATGTGTGGGAGCTTGCACCAGGGTGTAAGTCCGTTAAGTAGGTCATCAACGTAACTTTTCCACCCTAGCCCAACCCCTTCTTGTCTCATTGTTGCGACGTTGGATTTCATCACCAACTAGTGACTTCAGAATTCGAAGGTCTTGTTTGCTTGGTCTTGTTTCCTATATTTTTACTAGCGCATGCTGTTTGTTTACCCATGTTGACCATATAATTTCCTTTGTAAGTTTTTAACTCGATCACAATTGACCCTCCACATCATTCACGTAGAATGAAAGGCTTACCCCTAGAAAATCTGGAAGGTTCTCAACCCTTGCCTACCAACTCACCAGAGGGCTCTCCTCAACAGAGTGAAGTCCAAGACGTTTCCACCCCACAAGTGGAAAGAAATGACTCTCTAGAATGGTTCCAAATTACTAATTCTCGAGAGGACTTTCGACTTCATCCCGACTCAGAGAGACACATTATGCGAGTGAATTCTTCTGGAGACTTGGTTGTTCAGTCTTCTGGATCACCGACTAGACATTTTGTAGGACCTGAGGGTCAAGATCCTTTTTGGACTACTGGGGTTTTTAGACGGGATATTTGTGGCTCAGGAGCATGCATTAATATCACTGTCTCACTTGAGCTACTCAGAAAATCTGATCCAGACGCAGTACGTTTTACTATTGCTTATTATTTTCCTGGTACAGAAGCTCCACGAGCTGACCACATCTTGAATCTACCTTTACAAATGGTCCATTATACAGATACTATGAGTCTTCACACCGGGATTACCACAGCTAGCCAAGCCCCCATTGGAACATCACTTTCGCCCAGAGTCACCCCGACACTTCCACCTAGATACCATGCATTGAATGCCTCTATTCCCGCTTCGACGCAAATATCATCCGGAACTCCTGGCAGTTCTACTCCTTCTGGGCAGCATCCTCCCGGTTTCATTCTGAAAATTCCTCCACCCCCTTTCAGAGGACCTCTTCCTTCTTCTATCAGAGGCACTAATCCTAGTGGCACCATTGTGTCATTCACACCAAATTACCATATTCCTGTTGGTGGACAATTTCACCAAGGAGGCCCAAATCAACCCCCATCGACCCCACCCTATGGACAAATCCCAATTGGGACACAACCCCTGATTGGAGGGCAACCCCCACCGACCCCACCCTATGGAAAAAACATACCTCCATTCTTGGCCCAATATTGGAATCATCTTATACAACATAATCCTCACCCGACTGGGGGGCAACAACCTTCGGCTAGCTCCGTCATACCCCCTAGTACATGCCAACCCTATCCAGGTATGTCTAATCCTATTTGGGGCTCTATTACTCAACCCCATGCCCCCGTTCAAGGGTACAACCCTATGAGTTACTTGCCTCCACACCAACAATCGAATCTTCCTGGATCCTCGCATTATATGCAAACTGCTTATGGTCCCACTGGTTTGCCGACGAGCCTCCCTCCCCAAAGTCACCAGTACCCACATGTGAATAGACAATTGCCTTTCTTAGCCACACTGGACCTCATAGATCTGTCGAGGATTTTAAATGATCCAATCCGTCACTCTCCCCAATGGCCCACCATACTAGCCAAACTAACATACGACATCCCTAAATTCGATGGCAAACAGGGAGAGGATCCAAACAATCATGTAATGAATATTCACCTTTGGTGCTCATCCAACTCCTTGATGGATGACTCTATTCATTTACACCTTTTTCAGCGAACCCTCATGGGTTTCACCGCAAAGTGGTATATAGAATTACCACGAGGTTTCTTCACTGAGTTCAACACCCTCACTATGGATTTCCTCACCCACTACCAGTTACCGATCCGTTATGAAACAGGGACCAATATTTTGAGTTCTTTCAAACAAGCCAACACCACTCATATCTTTGATCACATTCATGAGTGGCGATGGAGACGATGTCTCATAAAACTTGAACTTCCCAATCAGTTGCTGGTAGAGTGGTTCACGAAATCATTCGTGAATGACATCGGTCATGACATCTCCATGGGTGGAGTTGTCACGGAAGAAAATACCATTAGTCGTTCTCAATACCTTGACCTCGTTTACTCACAAATGGGTACTCTTTATGACTTACCCCCTGATGCGCTTCGTCCTTCTACTTCTGCCACTTCAACTATTCCTACTTCTTCTCATGCAGCCGATGGTTTGATTGGCACTTTCGATGCCCAACCTCATTCCGTCCAAACTTCTAGCAACAACCCCAAACCCATTTCTTCTAATGTTCAAAATGCTCCGTCTCCTACCCCTCCCACCGACAAAACTTCTGAGGTAAATGTTGTTCAATCTACCCCCACCGGTAAAAGAAAATCCCGAAAAGGAAAGGGTAAGAATAAGGAGGACAAAAATAATTCACAAGAAAAGAGAACCAAAACACCACCTGTTGATGATAGGGATAAGTGCAAACCCTGATACCCTTGTCTTATCTATGGTGATGATCACTACACTAAGGATTGTCCACGATGAGCCGAGGTTTCTAAGTTCCTTCAAGGGACCACAAAACCACCCACTCCGGTCGTATTGTCACAACCCTTCCCTTCTCAACAACAGACCCCATTGGTGACTCATGACCAACCTTCCCCCTCCAATACATCCTATGTCTTAATGTGTACATGAGATGCAAAGCAAACTGACAACACACTTACCACTCAAGCTAAAGATTATTCTTCCTATAAAGAGAAGGTTGATGCTATACCTCCTTCGTTGGTCCAACAATCTCCCATGACTCCACCTACCAACAGTCCTCTTCATCTCGAACGACTGAGCCTTGACACAGTTCTTCGCCCTCCTCCAAAGGGCGTCGTTCGGAAATCGGCTTTCAATCCTCATGATCGTACTGCCCAGAACTACAGTATTGTTGAAGACCTGGCCCAAGCACCATCTGTGATGTCAACCCTTGAAGTCCTTCAAAGTTTTCCTATACAACGGAAGGCATTGTTGAAAGTTATCGGTGGGATCGACCCTAAGGAAATGAATTTAATAATTTTTGATTTGGAAGATCACATTCCAAGGTTACCCCCTCAACTTGCATTCCAAATGCAAGTTATTGTCTCTGACAAAAACATTTGTAGAGCAGTTATCGACGAGGGGGCTTCGACGTGTGTCATGTCTATTACTTGCTGGAAAGCCATCGAATCTCCTCCTTTGATTGAATCTCACAACACACTCAAAGCCTTTAATGGCTCTGGTTTTAAGCCTTACGGTGTTCTCCCTTCATTGCCGATTACGTTAGAAGGCAAAACGGTCCAAGTTGAAGTGGAAGTATTTGATGCTCCTCTCGATTACAACCTTATACTTGGCCGTAGCTGGATTGATTCCATGCACGCAGTTGTGTTGACTCTTTTCTGTGTCGTATGTTTCTCATATCAAGGAAAGGTAATTACCGTCGACCAATTATCCTTCTTTAACTCAGATGCGCGTACTGACAACATACCGTTCATTGCCAAACCCCCCTAGATATGAGAATGTCAGTGTGCATCTTCTTAAAGACTCCTCTTTAATGGGTACCTTCCCCATCCCACCACCCGATGTTCCACATCCATCTGTCACCTTGATCAACATGATATCCACCTCTATTCACGAAACCTCTGCATCTCACGACCCATGGATGGTACCCAAACCCAAAAATCATCTTCGTTACGATGACGTAATGCCTTTGAGTTCGGTTGAATCTGCCTATCAGGCCATTCAATCGACAACCCCTTCTACCCCTTCTCTTGGTGATTTATCTCCATATCCTTTCCATGTCATTTTTCCCATGGATGATATGATTATGTCTGTTATGGAAGACACCCCCTGGGATGATGGCCATCATCGTTCCATCCTCTTCCTGGAACAACACACCATCGAGAGCTACCAACGGATCTCGACCCCGTCGACTGTTGTCGTCATTTCTATAGTTCCCGAGTCTACACACGATGTGTTTTCCGAAAGGAACTTAAGTAATATCTCACCCACCATCCCCCTTGACATATCCATAAAACCCGGAATTGTCGAAAATGTGCATATCAAAGCTTCATGTTCCCCTAACAAAATTGTCACCTACAAGTCACTTTTCAAAAAATTTCGTGATGTCTTCGCCTGGAGCTATGAATAAATGTCGGGTATTGACCCCGACATTGTGATACATGAGATTAAGACATACCCAGACGCTAAACCTGTTCAGAAACGCCTTCGTCTGGTCCACCCACATAAAGCAGCCGCTATCAAGCTTGAAGTCGAGAAACTTCTCAAAGCTGGATTTATTTACCCGGTGGCTCTCACTGACTGGGTTTCCAATCTTGTCCCGATAGACAAGAAACAAGGCACAATCCACGTGTGCGTTGATTATAGGGATATTAACAAAGCATGTCCTAAAGACAACTTTCCTACCCCCTTTGTCGACCAGATCGTCGACGATTATTCCGGAAGTGAAATCTTCTCTCTGAAGGATGGTTTCTTCGGATATAATCAAATCAATATCGTTCCTGCAGACCAACACAAAGCTGTCTTTATTTGTCCTTGGGGAACTTTTGCCTATCGAAAAATTCCTTTCGGTCTAAAAAATGTTGGCGCAACATTTCAGGGCGTTATGTCTTATGCATTCCATGATATCAAGAACATCATGCAGCCATATCTTGATGACTTACTCACTCATTCCATGCACCGAGTAGATCATCCAATACACCTCCAAGCCATTTTCCTTCGATGTCAGTTTTACCATATACAGTTGACTCCTCACAAATGCGTTTTCTGTGTAGAATTCGACCGACTTCTAGGCTTTATTGTTTCACGACAAGGGATCAGGGTAGATCCTTTGAAGGTCGAGGCAATTCTCAATCTCCCTCCTCTTTCTTCGCTTCGCTAGTTACAAAGTTTGCAAGGGAAAGCAAACTTTCTTCGTTGTTTCATCCCAAACTATGTCGAGCTAACTCTTGGATTTACATGACTACTTAGAAAGGGGTCTGAGTTTGTATGGGATACCACTGCCAACAAATCTTTCGAATCTTTGAAACTGTCTCTGACACGTACCCCATTTCTCTTCCCACTTGATTACAGTCGCAATTATTTCCTCTACCTCGCAGCCTCAGACCACACCATCGCTATGGTTCTCATCCAAGAGGATGATTCTCATGATGAACATGTCATCTATTACTTGATTCGAAGTCTTACGCCTACCGAAACCAAGTATTTACATGTTGAAAAACTAGCCTTGGTAGTCGTCCAAGCAGCTCAACATTTCCGGCACTATATCCTCTCTCGCAAGACTATGGTAATTTCTAACTACAACCCTATGCAACACATTCTCACACGTCAACTGCTAGGGGGAAAATACTCCAAATGGATCGTGATACTCCAGGAGTTTGACTTAGAATTCGAACGTGCTAAGTCCAAGAAATCCTTAGTGTTTGCCGAGTTGATATGCGACTTTCCCTACTCTGAAACGAAAAATGTAGCAGCCGATTTATTACCTGATGAATCCCTTTTCCTGATCAGTTCCGATGATCTTTGGTATGGAGATATCATCATATATCCCCAAACCCAGACTTTTTGACCCAATTTGTCTAGTGTTGACCGTCGTCGAATACTCTATCAAGCTCGTCAATATATTATCCTTGGTGATACTCTTTATCGTCGTGGGACTGACTCAGTTTTTCGACGTTGCCTCATGTTTGAAGAAGCTGAGAAAGCCCTCAATGACCGCCATTCTGGAGCCTGTGGTGGTCATATGTCTGGGTATGCTACTGCCCAGAAGATCTTGCAAGCAGGGTATTTTTGGCCTTCTTTATTTAACGATTGTATAAATGCCATCAAAAAATGCCACGCTTTCCAGACTTACAACCATAAAATACGGTCACATCCTGCTCCTCTTCACCCTGTGGTCTCCATTGGTCCTTTTGCGAAATGGGGTATTGATTTCATGACATGTCACCCTCACTCAGTCGAGGGGCATGGTTACATTATTGTAGCCATAGATTACTTTACGAAATGGGCCGAGGTGATGCCAACATTCAACAATACCGGAAGGACCGCCACATTATTCATATTCAGTCACATCATTGCTCGTTTTGGTGTTCCTCAGGCTATCGTTACTGATCACGGGAGCCACTTTTGAAACTTCATGATGTCTGAACTCACTGAAAAGTTGGGTCTTCGCCATGAAAACTTGACATCCTATTACCCACAAGCCAACAACCAAGTTGAAGCAATAAACAAGGTCCTCATTACCATGCTTCGACGAATGATAGGGATTCACAAGATGAGTTGGCACACGATGTTGTTTTCAGTATTGTGGGCTTACCGGACATTAGTTAAGTCTGATACCGGATTTACACCATTCTAGTTAGTCTATGGCCTAGAATCCATCCTACCAATTGAATGTGAAATACCCTCCTTAAAACTACATGTCGAACTTCTCCCAAACACTTCTGCCGAAGAAGAACGTCTATTGTACCACATGCAATTAGACGAGACTCGTCACGACGCTACCCTAGTCATAGAAGCCCAGAAGAAACGTGTCAAGGCCCAATACGATAAACATGTCAAGCCTCGCGTTTTCTCCGAAGGTGATCTGGTTCTCCTCTACAAACAAGATCGGGATATGCTAGGAGCTGAAAAATTTGAAGCCATGTGGCGAGGTCCTTATATCGTTAAACGAGTTTTGGAGAAAGGAGCTTATGAGTTAGAGGACTACGAGGGTATTCCTTTGAGTGAACCTAGAAATGGGTTGTACTTAAAGAAGTACTATGCGTAAGATCACCTATGCATGAGTACATGTATTTTATTGTATCATACTTCTTGTGTGTTACTGTAGTATGCTTTTTCGTTATCTGGTCTCTGCCCTCGACCGCTTATGTTATGTTGTGTTTGGTTTCCATATGTCGGAGTCTTCACTACCCCACATTGGCTTCACTGATGGCATTAGCCGTAGTACTCAGAACCTTACTTCTGTTTCTTGGGCAATTTATGCCCCTACAAACGAACTTATCACTCTACGAGGTGTGTGTCTCGGTCGTGCGACCAACAATATTGCAGAGTATAGCACTGTCATCGAATTGTTGATTGATGCTATTTCACTCGATATCTGCCACTTGGTTATACGACTTGATTCACATTTAGTATTACTACAACTAAGTAATGTCTATGTTATTTGAAGTCCTACTTTATTACGAGTATATTTACGAATTCGCCTCTTGGAACATTATTTTGATTATATTGAGTATCAACACATTCCTAGATGTCTAAATACATTAACTGATGCACTAGATAACTATGTATTAGAAAAACATTTGGGCCATTTATAAACCAATCACATCACATGTATCACACAACACAAGATAAGCCGGTAGAAGTCGTATATATGTATATAACGATCAAAAGTTTTTACAAAAAGTTTATGTCCAAAGACCAAAATCTCAAAATGTGAAGCTCATAGATTCTACAAAATAGTGTCATGGGTGATACTCACAATAACACAGAACTTCTCGGGACACCCTACGAAGCAATCAAGTAATAGACTCTGGCACGCCCACAGTGTGGCGTTGATAACGCTGAGGGATCTCCCCGATAGCCATGTCTGGAATGTCAGCAGTCAACCCCTCCAAGTTTTGCTCCACTGCCTCATAGTCTTCGGCATCCCATCTCACCACTGGAGCCGCCTCTCCTCGCCGCTGAATAGGAGATGTTCCTGGAGGTCGATATGGCCCCACATTTGTGTCATCGAAAATAGATTTTTTGATTAGTTCTTGGACAAACATAAAAACATTTTATATGATAAAAAATTACAAAAACATTTAAAAGAAAAAAATGTGCACTTCTTACCTAGGTCACCCCACTGATCATCCTCAGGTAGGGCCAAATCTGGATCCCCTCGAAAGTCCAAAATGGCGTATGTGTAGTCATCAACCATCAACATCTGTGGCCACATCCAGTCAAAGAATGAATCATTGTATTTGATGATAGGCCCAACTACGTGTCGGGCCATGAGGTTGCACCACCTCAGCATCCTCGGATCCTGTGGGGCCGGTAAACCCCACTCAACCTATAATCTCAGCAATGGGTCACTCTGGAGAAAGAAGGACACCAAAAGTGATCCATACCTGAACGGCTTCAAGTCGCCCCTCCTGCATTTCGTCAATTGCCTCTTCATATTGCGGAGAACTGCATCTGACTAGTTGAAAACTCATGGCTCTGTGCACTCTATGGCGTATTGGAAGTAGCTCTGGAGAGCCATGTGTGGAGCTATGCTCTTGGAAATGCGTGCTATAGTGAACAAGATGGTTCACAGGGTCAAATCTTGGAACCGCAAATAGAAACCTTGCCCTTGCTTCTTTCTGCCTCTGGAACGCAGTACTAGCGACAATACTCACTCATAGGGAGTCCACCACCTCAGCTACCGATCAAGATAGCGTGGTACCCATGCAGTGATAACCCTGTTAGAAAGTAGATATCCTCGATATCTAGGGTCAATGTGTGGACTCCCATGTGAAACAACTGTTGGTCCATGTCCCACATATGAACCAGGTACTCCAACAACCTCATTTGGGCCCTCATTCCCAAAATCCGGAAGAATTTCAAGAGGCCACAGTCTCGGAGGGAAGCAACGGTACCTGGGTCATTCCCAACAATGGCATCCTCCTCCTCATGTTCTCTTTCCCTCTACTCCAGCATCGTGATGGTCAAATGCCTGCACAAGAACCATAAGAGAAGGGTCAAGAACTTGTTTCAAACCTTAACATAATTTTTATTGACCAAAAATCAAATTGAATTTTAATTTTTCGGCCTCTGCAGGTACACCTTTAGCACAGTGCAAGATTCTCGTAGGTTCCCTTAAGGCCGCCTGCGAGAATCCTAGATTCTCGCAGGTCCCGTATGGCTAGCCTGCGAGAATGATGGGGCACAAGTTTTGGCCCTAAAACAAACCCAAAACCTTGAAAATTGCCAATAAAAACAAAAATTAAACCATGGAAAAGGTATAAGATCAAAAGCTTACCTCGTTGACAGAGACGGTTCGCCAAATTGTCGCTTGTGCCTCCCGCGATCGAGCAATGAAATTCGGGGGAAAATGAGGTGTTTTGGGCAAAGTTCTTGGCAAAACCACAATGAAAATGGTAAAAGCCCTTTTTACCCATATTTATTCACTTTTTACCATTTTTGTTGATTTTTACATTGTTTTGTCCATAAAACCTAATGCCTAATAGTCCCATGAGCACGACTTTTTGCAAATATAACAACTTTGAAGTCCACACGAAGGAGTACGAATGTTTTTTCTTTTTTCGTCGCATGCACAACTTTTTTTTATGGTTTTTAGACAAAACCTCGAGCTTAGTCTTTGTTTGTTCTCGTGCTCAAAAACACATGAGAATGTAATCGAGTACACTTTTATCACTTTTTCGGACTCATAAAGGTTATAAGAAAAATGAACCCCTTGGAGTTCTCTTTAAGCTCTTTTCAGACTCTCTAAATATGAAAAGATTGTCGAGCGATCTTGTTCTTTTCACGCTCGCTAAAGTATTTGAAGAAAACATCTGTTGAGCGATAGTTTATCTCTTTTTCGGTCTCATCCGACTACTTTACGAAAAAAGAACTGAGAGAGTTCTCTTTTAAGTGTTTTTCCAGACTCTATAATCTTGAAAAACATCTGACTTTTCTATCTTTGGACTCGTTAAATAAACATCGAAAGACCCATAATGGGACTGAGCCACTCCTTCCTAGGGTTCGTTAAACATACTCCAAGGGACTCATTCGAAGGATGAGCTTACATCAACAAGCATATGGTATCCTCCTCAAGCTTGTGTAAAAATAAAGAGGTACTCGCCAGAAATGGTGGCGGAAATTTTGGGAAAGGGATGTGTTTTCGTATTCATTTTAATGGAAGTAAGCGTCGCTCTTGAAAATGACACCCCCTGTTCATCATTTGAAGCCAGTTTGGAAAATCCATTTGTCTCTCATTCGAATTGCTACAAGTTCATATCTTGGGTCATCTCTGAGTTAGTGCTGCCAAGTCCTTGGTCGTGTCATTCATATGTTCAAGAGAAGTTCATTCAAACCCTCTATTGAGTCGGCCATCTACAGTTGTCCATTCTTACCGTGTCGACCTTCCCTGTGTCCGTTTCAACCTATGTTCATACTATGTTTCACCTTCAAAATCTATTACTTATTTTGTGTCATTGATGGGGGATACATCAAGGCCCCCCTGTGACGAGTCTTGTTCCGTTGACTCCAAATCATTATCCGAAAAAAAAGACTTAGAAATTGTTTGGTACCTTGGAACTTGCATGCCTTAATGGCAGGTTTCCTCGCTTTCGACAGTGGGTTTTCATTATTGACCCCTGATTGGGAGATTTCGTTGAATGTTTAAACTCAACTCATTTATTCACATTCGATGGATTGTGCTAATGTACCTTTGGAGTCATTGACATCAATGGTGATTTCCCTTGCACTTGTTAATGCTTTCATCAATGACCGGTAATCAAGTGGTTTCTACCATGTTCAAATTTAACACATGTAATCACATGGCTAGATTCGTACTTTCAGGTGACAAGATTGAAGACCCTGGGTCTCATCTTTTTGATCCAGGTTGCGATGGAGTATGTATGATTTGTAGACACATAGATCCACTTTGTATCTCATGTGGCTATGTCATCTTAATTTGAGTCTTCTCACATAGATCCACAGTGTATTCCTGGTGGCTATACAGTATTTTGACGTCATGGATCCACGGTGTATGATTGGTGGCCATGACCTACGTTCATGATGTCATCCATCTGTGATTTGAGTATGTGAATGCCTACCTCATAACTGGTATTATATTCTGCAGATGCTTGGTTGTTTGCAGGTTTCTGATTAGGTGTACGTCTGGTTTCCGATGCACACACACAGTTTACAAAGTATTTCGGTTGTCACAGATTTCGGCCTCATACTTTGGGGGGCATTTTGTTACACATGATTTTGGTCACTTTGGTGATGTATTAACAGTGATGTGTTCAGGCTCCCAATAAGGACTTTTTTCTTGAGAAAAATGGCTCCTATCTTCTTCCAAAAACATACTTTTAAGATGAGTTTGCAGGCTTCCTGTGGCCTAGGGTGCGAGAATCCCTCATTCTCGCAGGCCACCCACACTTAGGGTGTGAACTTCTCACAGTCTGCTCCATACACAGGGTGTGAACTTGCTTTTAAGCTTGGAAAGGAGAAGAGGTCTTGAGGGTTCTAGAAGGGAATATTCTAGAAAATGAGTTGGCATTCGCATGGTTGTCATTCTACTGACTTCTCAGATTTGATGGGATCATCCTCATCTATGTAACCATCTCTCCTTCTCCTATATATTGAAAGGTTTCTCATGGAAAATTTTAACCAAGATTGAATGAAGAATTGGTGTAAGGATTGTGTGAAGAACCCTACTTGGACAAAAGCATGAAGGCTCTACTTGGTTTGTCAAGAGAAATTGGATCTTCTTCATGCAAGCATAGAGAAATTGTGTGTGTTGGAACCAAGGGTCACTAAAAGGAAGCTTGCAACATCAAGGCAATCAGGTTGTATCTTCTACTTTCGATTAATATGATACAAAGACATGTCCCTTTCCCATAAAGTCACTCTCACTTTATTGTGTAATTCCTTGATCATATGCATAAGTTGACATTGAATATATATTGTTATCTTCACTTTGGTTGGTTTGTGTTTTTCTTGGACTTGACTTCACGAGAGCACCAGAGCGAAGCGGGAACAACAGAGACCTAAGGAAGCAATATAAAGGTATGTTACTTATTCCTTCCCATTAGTAGATTCAATGATTACAACTTAGGGAAAGAGTCGTGTCCTGTCCTGTTTTGTTCTAGATCTAAGTGGATTTAGGGAGATCTGCCAGTGTCCGCTCCTACCAATTAGTCCTATAACAGATAGCGACCGTCAGATCCGGGTCAACGATAGCTGTTGATATCATTCAAGAAATCATGAATTCAGGGTTCGTGAGTTCAGAGGGAAGACCAAATTCTTGGTTCTGCGAAGTCCCGAGTCGCGAGGAGTAGGGAAGGAGATCCAAACCATTGGATCTAAGCCACGGGATAACCGTTGGATCAGAACCTCTGCGTGGTATTGCATATTGGGGGTTCGGGGGTTGAAAGAAATTCTTTCTGATTACGAGGTCGCAAAGTGTCGAACGTCGAGGGCTCGTAGAACATGTGTGTTATAACCCTAAATTTCACCACACATGCTTACCTGGCATCAGGCCAACTCATATCCCTTCTTTTCCAAAACTCTGTTGAACAACTCTTTGAAAATCCTCTTGTGTCAAGGCCCACGCGCCCTAACCCATTACTGCACGCATGTGCACGCTGGCTGACCCACTACAACCCGCGTGTACCTAACAAAGAACGAAAAAAGGAAAGTTGTCGACGGAACAAAAAGCTATGGGTCAGTTAACTAAAATTCCCGGCCATGCATGGTCGAGGGTGCGTCCAAAACCCTAGCTCCTTCTAGTCTATAAAAGAAGGGGTAGGGGTACCATTTGGAGGAGTAAAAAATATAGCGAAGAAAATCTACCCATTTACGTAATCCATTGTCCCAACCCTTTAGCCTTTCCTCATGCCAAAGGAGATTTAACGCAAAGCAGTTGGAGGACAAACGAAGAGGAGCCTAGGATAAGGTTCAAGGAGCGATGGCTGGTCTCAACATTGATTGTAAGTTGATTCATTTTCAAAGTAATAAAAGAATACTTTTCCCGTCCCAATGCATGAATTATCTATGGTTTGGTTAATTTATGCTTGATTTCTAACCCTTGAATAGAGAAGTAGTGTGCATGCATAGTTGTTATTTGTCTTGATTGCAGGTCATCCGTGGAAGGAGAAATGCATGCAAGTGGTCAAAGCGCAATAGAGGATCTACATCGAACGTCGGTAACCAGGTTAGTATTTTTTTTCCATGCATGTACTGGGAAAGAGGGGTTTAAGTTTTGGGTTGAAGGTTAAAAAGTAATTTCTTTACGGTCAAAATCTGCATGCAATTCTGACCCTAGTTTGCTAGTCCGTAGCGTATTTTTCCCAACAACAGAATTGATGACCATACTGGGGATAATACTCTTTAGGGTTTCTGGATTTCTTTAAATTTTTTGGGTAGTTTAAAGATTAGGTTTCTGTTTTTCTTTGCCTATCTTTTTCTGTAAGGTCTGAGCTAGCAGGGAGCTTGGTTCTTCATACCAGTTTTCCCTGACTTTTGCTTGACGGTAGTTTTCGAGACACACAGAGGCACACGCGGCCTGCAGAAGGTCTGCACGCGTGTACCTGCGCCCTATCCTCTTACAGCCCGCGTGTGAACGCTAGATGTAGGGATAACAGTAGTGTGTTGGAGTTCAGAGAACTTTAGTGGCAGTCCACCTCTTCCCTGTCAGAATTATACATTCTCAGGGGGTTTTCTGGAATCCTATCTGAGTCTTGCTGGTTCACAGTCCTATCTCAGATTGCTTTTTTTGCCTTGTTATTCCTTGCATTATTTTTCTTTTCTGTTAGAAAGAGAATCCAAGTCTTCAAGGGACCCTGATTATCAATACCAGAGGCCTCTTCCTAGTCTGGACTACCTGTTTTCATTTTTGTCTTAGAATTTAGACATACACGCGGCCTGTACAAGGTCAGCCCACGTGTACACGCTTCCTGTTTCAGCTCAACATGTGTGCTATTTTAGTGACAGTAGCGTGCTTGACAGGCTATTTTTTGTTCAGGGTGGGGCAATCATCCCATCCTTTGATGAGAAGTATTCCTCTCAGGTGTTTGAGTCTAGGGATGAACAGTCAGTAAGTTAGGTCATCTTACCCTTAGCCTGCTTTTTCTCAGTGGATAGTTGACAGAAAATATAAATTATTATTATTATTATTATTATTTTTATGGTTTTTAGACAAGCGTAAGAGTCTTTGTTTTCTTGATTGCCATTGTGTGTCTTTACTCTAATTCTTTGCGATCTACTCTTTAAGCCATAATTTTTTTTTCTTGGTTTTGTGCTTGTCAGTATTTTCCCTTTGTTGCTTTACTAGCACTGAAATAAAAAAAGAAAAATCTCTCTTTTCATTTTCTTCTTTGTTTGAAGAGTGTGTTTCTACATCATTATCTAGGGAGAAGTCTTTTATTTCATAAGTTTTTGCAGTGCATTTAGAGCATAAGTAGCTCGTAGTCGAGTGAAATTCCTTTATGTTTTCTGTATAAAATCTTAGAAAAATTGAAAAGAAAAAGAAGTCTTTCTTTGTGAAAAGTTGTTGAAATTTTGCATTTAGAAAAAGTCTTTTGTTTCCAGCTTTTTTCATTCATTTTTGCTTTCATATTTACACATCATCAGTTTCACCCTCATACCCCTTGACGTAAGAAAAAACCTTAAAAGCAACGCTAATTTAAAATCTATTAGACTTTTTGTTTGTAGGGTTCACAAACTAGTTCAGGACTAGGGCCTTGGATTAGGTTGGAGAGGAAACTCTCCAAGGCCATTCAAAATCAAACATTGGAGTCTGCGATAGGGAGTGTTTAAGTCCAGTTTTGTGGAAGTTATCCGGGACCCCCCTCTAACATAGGGGATAAACACGAGGTCGCGTGCGGAAAGGTAGCAGAGATAACCCCTCCAAAGCCGGACTAATCGTAGTGGAGAACACACATCGAGGGCTTGTTTTGGGATTCCATCGTTTGCATTTGCCACAGGGCTTCGTGGGTCTCGAATCTGTTCGAGGTCCTCAGTTGTCTTCCAAACCATTTTCTCTCGATACCCTTGACAGGTTTCGGGCTTGATACCCTGCTCATTGTGGTCTACCCGACTTTCGACTGTACCCGCCTGGTGACTGTTCGCGTGCTGGCAACCTAGTTGCCAATAAATACAGAGGTGACTGCGGGGGTATACCACGGTACCTAGGACAGACATCGGGCCACTCTTTGCAGAGTATAACCAGAGGGTACTTCCGTGTTCGAGTTGCACTTGCACCGGTAAGTTTCTCTAGTGTTGGTTGTTGTAATTGTTCTTCCAAATAGTTTAGTGATTGCTTGTCTTATCTCTTAGGGGATTCTTTTTAGTGTGTGTTACTTTTGAACGTGTACAATACCTTAGCGTGTATTGGATATTCTCACACAGTGGAGGATCCTGAGCTCCACCGGTCACAAAGGCTTCTGGGCCTGCCGCTGGTTACACTAGAGCCACCCCCGCCACCATTAAGGCGGAAGCTAGACCAACAAGGGTCTTTCGAAGCAACTGGGTTACAAACCTTTGTGCCCGAACAACTCCTGGAGGAATCAACCGCTAATCTTGGCTTAGTTGAAACCCCAACCACTCATTTCTTGGCACCGTTTATTGTACCGATCCAATTTCATGAACGTCAGTCAGTGCCTCACGCGGATATGGAAACAAACGTTGTTACTTCCTCTAGGAATTCTTCCATTCCCACCACCGTTGCTACCACAGCAGAATCATCTCCTAACTTACCGTCGTCGGTCCAAGCTACCATGGTCTCAGCCGCAACTAAGTCGCACAGTGGACCGCACTCATCTATGGCGGCGACCACAACCCCCTTCACACCTAGTGCGACAGGCCCTCTGTTCTCATATGGTATGCCTAGTTCGGGTACAAGTCCCGCACTCACTTACCCCACTTTACAGACTTTGGGTCTGGGGGCAGGGAGCTCTAACGCTCCTATGCAAGTTCAACTTGGGGGCACTCATGTCCCTTTTAACGCTTTTCCTTAGGTAGGAGGTCATATCCCTCCTTCGTCCCCTACGCTTGGTGGTCCGCATCAGTAGTCCGCCGGGTAGCCTGCACACACTAGTTTATTTAGAGCAGGGAGTCAAGGAACACCTGCGCACAGTATGCCGGTAGGTTCGACACCGTTTGTTTGGAACATAATGTTTGGTAAAACTACTTTCTCACCCACCGCTTTCCCGTCTGGGGGAAATCCCATTTTTGGACAGTCTACTCCGGTGCAGGGTACTATTCCTGCACCGGGGGCACATATAGCAGGACCTTGGAACTCAGGACAAGGATCTGTTCCTCCTCTGGAATGTCGTTCTGGGGTAATTCTTTCCACAGTCAATGGAACCCTGGACAGACTACTATGCCTCTCCTATCAGGACCAACATGGGGTAATCCTTCCCAAAGTCCTTCAAACATGATGCATGCCCAACACCCTATGTCCTTTACGGGAAATCGACCAATGATGTCTCCACAGATGAAAAATCCTTATGCTAGTCAGGTCCATGGTTTCTACCAGAATCCGGGCCAGTAGCCAAACTTTTCCTGGCAACCTGGTGCCAGTCAAACTCCAGGACCCTTTTTCCCAGGGTATCAGCAACAACCCAAACTACCATTCTCGGCGATGTTACACTTGCCAGATTTGACAAGGTTGTTAAATGATCCTATTTGTCACGATCCACGTTGGCCTCCTATGCCAATGAATTTTCCTTCTGACATTCCAAAGTTCGAGGCCAAGCCTAACGAAGATCCAGGTGATCATGTGACTACCTTCCATCTTTGGTGTTCATCTAACTCATTGAAAGATGACTCCGTACAGTTGTGATTGTTTCAACGCACTCTTATCGGAAGTGCCACGAAATGGTACATCGAGCTCGATTGCTCAAGATAATCTTCTTTTGGCGAACTGGCGATGGCCTTCCTTAACCATTTCCAGTTGCCTATGAGATACGACGTTGGCACAGTGTTGCTCACCAATTTCGAACAAACAACAGCGGACCTTATCTCTGATCATATCCAAGAGTGGAGATGTTGGAAGAGTCTAATCAAAGTACCAGTCCCATCAACATTCCTGTTTGAGTGGTTCCTTAAGTCTCTGGTCCCACAATTATCCAAAGACATCACGACTTCCGGAGTTTTATCGGAAGAAGATGCCATTATGAGGGCTCAACAGTTTGAGCTCATATATTCTGAGTCTGGTTTATTATACAACATCTTGTCGGATGCACCACGATCGATACTGGATAAAACTAGATAGAGAGTTGGACCACATGCCGATGGTATTGTTGGTTTAGCACAAACCAAGCCCACTGAGCAATTGACAAAACAATTGCAACAATTATCTATACAACACTCAGTGGCCAGCCAGACTACTTCTTTGGCTGCTCCTCGTACCCAAATGTCGGAAGTACACTCCATGCAGTCGACTAACCCAAAGGCCACCTAGTAGCCTGAAGGGAAGAAAAAACAACGAAAGAAGGGTAAGGGGGATAAAAAAACCCACCGATAATTCTGGTGGGGACACCACAGAAACTTGTGTGCGGAAGACCACCCGACCCATATTTGTCCTCGACTTGCAGAGGCCTAAAAGTTTGTCACACCGCAAAAACAAGCAGTGTTGACTAATCCCTTTCAACATGGGCAAAATTTAACTCAAGCCTCTACAAGCGTAGAAGGGGGTAGCCAAGAAGCCTTCCCTCCTCCAAACAATCCCTCATCCGCGAATGTATATATGGTTAGGGGTGATTCTTTCATAACGACTAGAGCGCATGACTATAGTAAACCAAGCGCTTCTGAGAAGGGTAAAGAAGCTGACCTCCCATCTCTTCCTCTATAGATCGAGAAGACGTTGGGAGAAACAATGACACACATTCCAAAGGGTGCATTTAAGAAATACTCTCACAACCCAAATGCAAGGGCCGCCCAGAATTACTCTGTGGTGGAGGATTTATCACAAACCCCTTGTGCGATGTCTACTTTGGAGGTCCTCCAAGGTTGCCCTGCTCAGAGGAAAGCCTTGTTAACTGCTTTAGGCTCTCCTGAGACTTGTAATCCAGGTACTATCATGTTAGATACAACCGACTTTAAACCTCATCTGCCTTACCACGTAGCATTTCAGATAGTAGTGTCTCATCCCACGAAAACTTTTACATGGAATATCTTCCGCACGATGGTCGATGAGGGTGCCTCGACATGCGTTATGTCGTTAGCATGTTGGAAGGCCATTGGCCAGACCGCTTTTTCTCCATCACCTACTCTCCTCACTGCTTTCGACAATCATTCTTTCTGACCACATGGCATCTTTCCTTCTTTCCCTGTGCAGTTAGGAGGGAAGACCGTGTGTGTCAAAGTAGAGGTAGTCGATGCTCCCCTCGACTATAATCTCTTGTTAGGACAGAGTTGGACTTGTGCTATGCAAGCTGTGGTTGCTACATTTTTCCGAGTCTTGTTGTTTCCACACGAGGGTCAGATAGTGACCATCGATCAATTTTCCTTCTCTAGACCTGACCCAGCTTTGGGGGCATCCACGGTCCCCATGATTGATAATCCTCAACCAGGTGTCATTAACGTAGGAGTTGGTTTGTGCCCGTACTTGATGGGTACCTTCGATTACCCACCTCCTCATGATGACGTCAAATTTATATCTAATCACCATAAGGTTGAGATTTTTCAAGTCTCGTCGTTCCGCATGACTTACTTTGAGGATCCTTGGATTATTCCTTCCCCATCAGCCATGATGGATGAGACAGGGCACTCAGGCATGTCCATGCCCTTGTCGGCCACTGAAGTAGCATACTCCTTAGTCCAACAAGCTTCAACTAACCCTGATCTGACTTCCGCACAAGAGTTATATCCACTGTTAGAGCCTATTTGGGCTTAGGGTTCTTTGGCTAACATCGATTTATTAGACTTAGTCTTGCCTTCTGACGAAGCAGTAATCGAAGCAATGACTAGTCTGGACAAACCTTGGGAAGATCTTCATCACAGATCCTACTTTCTCCCAGAGTTAAGCCGAATCGAAGCAGGAGAATTCACCGTTACCATGATGGGAGATCAGCCATGTCCTATTAACCTCTTAGCTACACAAGAAATTTATGTTGAGGGCAATATGACGACTATTGCTGAAACTATACCCATCAACATCTCCCAAAACCCTAGCGTCATGGAGAATGTCTTTGTCGAAGCGGATTGTTCCCCCGAAGAGATTTAAATTTACACAGATCTTTTTAAATAATTCCGCGACGTTTTTGCCTGGTCTTATGAGGAAATGCCAGGTATCGATCCGAAAATAGTTGAACATGAAATCACAACGTATCCTGATGTCAAGCATGTTCGACAAAAACTTCGTCCAGTTAATCCTAAGAAAACAGCAGCCATCAAAATTGAGGTTGAGAAATTGCTAAAGGCAGGTTTCATTTATCCTATTCATTTGACTCAATGGGTGTCAAACCTCGTGCTGGTCAATAAAAAACAAGACACGATTCGTGTATGTACCAATTTCCGTGATTTGAACAAGGCATGCCCCAAAGATAATTTTCCAACACCATTCATCGACTAGATCATTGATGAATGTGTTGGTTGTGAATCCTTTTCATTCATGGATGGTTTTTCGGGATATAATCAAATCCAAATCAAACCTGAAGACCAACACAAGACGACATTCATTTATCCGTGGGGTACATTCACATATCGTAAGATGCCTTTTGGCCTTAAAAATGCTGGAGCCACATTCCAGTGAGCCATGTATTTTTCGTTTCATGACCTCAAACATATAGTCGAGGCCTATCTAGATGATTTAGCATCACGCTCTCGCAAGCGAATGGATCATCCCACGCACCTTCGACTAATCTTTGAACGCTGTCGCTACTTCAGGATTCGCTTGAATCCAAACAAGTGCAGCTTTTGCGTAACGTCAGGACGTTTGTTAGGTTTCATCGTATCAACAACAGGGATCATGGTCGATCCCCTTAAGGTGGAGGCAATAATCCAGTTTCCCTCCCCACGCACAATATTACAACTTCAGAGTCTACAAGGCAAGGCGAACTTCTTACGATGCTTCATCGCCAACTATGCCGAAATCACCAAGGGATTTATGCATTTACTAAAGAAAGACGTTCCCCTTTTCTGGGACAAAGCCGCTCAACGCTCTTTCAACGCATTAAAACATGCCCTCACAACCGCACCTCTGCTACGACCACCTAACTATAACAAAGATTTCTTATTATATCTGGCTGTCGTAGAGTCAACCATAGGCATGGTTTTAGTTCAGGAAGATAATTCGTTTTCAGAATACGTGATCTATTACCTGAGTCGAGGCCTCGTAGGACCGGAACTCAATTATTCTCATATCGAAAAACTTGCATTGGCAGCAGTTCATTCTGTTCAATGGTTCCGTCACTATGTTCTGTTTCGCAAGACCACCGTCCTTGCTGTCATAAATCCATTCCAATACATGTTGACACGACGAGTTATAGGCGGAAAAATCAGTAGATGGATGGTCATCCTCCAAGAATTTGACTTAGACTTCGTTTCAACAAAGTCCAAGAAGTTGTTGGTCTTCACAAAACTTATTTCGAAACTTCCGGTTGACTCAGGTGACGTTGTGCCTGAGGAATAGCCTATCCGGGGGGATATGTTTTTGATTGAATCTTCAGACCCCTGGTATAGAGATATACTTATCTATCTCCAGACTTTGAAGTGCCCCACCTCTGCTTCTCGTGACGAGCGTCAGCGGACACACCATCAGGCTAAGAATTATCTCATACTCGATGATACGTTGTATCGGAGAGGTGTAGACTGCATCTTGCGTCAATGTCTCACTCATGAGGAGGCCATCATAGTTCTCAACGATTTCCATATTGGAGCGTGTGGCGGTCATTTATCTAGGTTGTCAACAACCCAAAATATTTTACGAGCAGGTTACTTATGGCCCACACTTATCAAAGATTGTATCGAATCGATCAAGAAGTGCCATCCGTGCCAAATCTTCTCTTGGAAGATGAGGGCACATCCCGCTCCTATGTTTCCTGTCATCACAGTTGGTCCCTTCACTAAGTGGGGGATTGATTACACTACATGCAAACCCCCGTCAGCAAGGGGGCACCGCTATATCATCGTAGCTTTCGAATACTTCACTAAGTGGGTCGACGCTATGCCAACGTTTAAAGATGATGGAGAGACTGCAACTCTCTTCTTATTCAACCACATCATACCACAGTTCGACGTCCCGAGAGAGATTGTCACTGACCATGGCAGTCACTTTCAAAACCAAATGATGACCGAATTAACATCAAATCTTGGGTTATGGCAGGAACATTCATCACCTTACTACCCCCAAGCCAATGGGCAGGTGGAAGCTGTAAAAAAAACTCTTAAGACGATTCTACAACGAACTATCAACTCAGCCAAGTCAAATTGGCATTTGATGTTATACTCGGCATTATGGGCTTATCGAACATCTATTAATACTGCAACCAATTTCTCACCTTTTCAACTCGTTTATGGGTTGGAGGCAGTCTTTCCCATAGAATGCCAAATCCCATCTATGAAATTGGCAGTATAGTTATTGCCAGACACTTCTCCACTTGAAGAACGGTTAGTATACCTTGAGCAACTTGATGAGCAGCGTCGCGATGCGGCCCTGGCCAATGAGGCTCACAAACATAAGGTCAAGTGTCAATATGATAGGTCCGTCCGTCCTTGGATTTTCTCTGAAGGCAACCTTGTCCTGGTCTATGACCAAGACAAGGACCCCCTGGGGGCAGGAAAGTTTAAACCCATGTGGTTTAGACCCTTCATTATCAAAGAGGTATTAAAAAAGGGTTCTTATCGTTTGGTTGATTTTGAAGGGAATGCGCTGGCAGAGCCTAGAAATGGGCTCTACCTCAAGAAGAATTACTCATAGATAGGTCACCGTGGGTAACTTTTTGTAACATATGTATAGTCTTTGTACTATTACTTTTTAAGTTTCTTTTAAAGTGTTATGGACATGTCATTGATGTTATCTTTCATCAATATGGCAGATGTCAAGTGAGTCTGAAGTGTTCGTTGGGTATGAAGATGGTGCTAGTCAACACACGCAGAGGCTTGCCTCCGTAGCTTGGGTAATCTTTACGCCTCATGGTCAGTTGCTATCTTCCGGAGGTATATGCTTAGGTGACACCACAAATAATGTCGCTGAGTATAGTGCAGTTATTGAGTTTCTTCGTGACACCTTGTCATTGGGTATCTCTCATCTCCGGGTCTATCTCGACGCTCAACTGGTTGTGTCGCAGCTAAACAGAGTATACCGGGTTCATGATCCAACTTTGCACTGACGATTCCTTAGGGTACGTCTCTTAGAATGAAACTTTGATTATATTACATATTTTCATGTTCCTAGGAGATTAAACCAAATTACAGATACTCTAGCTAATCAAATTTTAGATTGGCATCTTGCCCAGATATTAAAAGAACATGGACATAAACATGTATATACATTTTTGGACACATAATCCATCATACACAAAAAATATAAAAACCATAAATAAACATCATAAAATAACTAGAGTACATAGATGGACACAAGCACCTAAAAAATGGGAATAGTAACGAGCCATCGGGCTTATGCCATAAAAAAATATATACAATAAGGTGCTCGTGGTACATAAAAATTCTAAAGTCTGTTCAGGGCCTATGGGCCCTGTTATAATCATCTACAGCATGGGCTAAATGCCTAAACAATCGGACTCATGTCCGAGGTGCCCCCACAACATGAGGTTGCATGGATGGCGGCAGGTCCTCTATCTCTGCCATTGGGATGGTTTGAGTGAGCGCAATGAAGTTCCGCTCAATTCGCCTAAGGACCCTCTCGGCATCTCCTGCTGAGAGGTTTCCTGCTACTGCTGCTCCCCCAGCGATGACAGCCATGGCTTCTGGCCATGGGCGACGCCTATTCCGTGCATATTCGGCAGGTCGCACGGGTCCCACATCTACATGCAAAAAACAATTACTCGTCAAATACTCTGGCATACAAAAAATGATATATATAATAAAAAGACATAAAAATTACATATGCAAACAAAAAAACTACAAAGGTGGAGACTTACCCATCTCCCCTCGCTCCTCACCAGGAGGCACAGGTATCTCTAGATCTCTAGAGAAATCTATCCCTGCATACGGGTAGTCCTCGATAACAAGGATATGTCGTGATAGCCAAGCAAAGAAGTCGACGTTGAAGGACTCAACGGTCCTTCCACCACCCTATCGCGGAAGTAACACTGCCCATCTACAAACTGCAGGGAAAGAGGCCAGATGACCTCATACTACAACCTGAGGATTGAAACTCGAAACTCTCTCAAAAAAGAACGAACACAAGATGATCCTGAACCTGAAGTTCCTCTGTGTCTGTTGTCGGCAATCTGTCAATTGCCTCTTCATACACTCCAGCAGTGTGGTACTCCAATCAAAAATTTGTGCATTCATGCATTGGATGGCACAGTTCATCTGTGCGCGCGAAGCCTGATGCACGACTGATGAGCCGGTAATCTGCCCAATCAGTAACAAGATAATCTGTAGCGCTAAGTTGGTAATATTGCTAATGGGTACCTGGGAACCCGTATGTTCGGTCCCAGCCTCACAGTGATCAGCTATCAACTCCGAGATCTTGCTCGGCCCCACAGGAAAAGTCTGGAAATTGACCGGTTCCCCTCTCCTTGAGAGGCCAGTCAGAAAGTAAATATCCTCGGTGGTGGGCACCAATGATTGCCCCTCTAGCATAACGACCTCTGCATTAGGATGCCAATAATCAATCAAGGCATTCAATAGCCTTGGTTGCGTGCGCATAAATAGACATATGAAGAATTTGAGTAAACCGCATTGCATTAATATGGCCACAACATTCGGATCTGCAGCAACCAATTCATTGATTGCCTCATGCTCCCTCTCCCTCCACTGGACATACATCCTGCCAACACAACAAGGTAGAGGAGGGTCAATACTTCTTTTTTTTTACTTTACTTTTTCATCAAAAATGGGGGGTACACGCGGTTTGTAGAGGTGACAGTCGCATGTACACGTGGGCAGACTTCACTTTTCCCGTGTGTACACGTGGCCTGTCCAAAGACATCCCGCGTGTACCTAGGGCCGACCTTTTTAAGGTCGATGGCCACCCAAAAAATAAACTGAATGACTAAATTGAAGTATTGAATAGCTAGATAAGGGAGTTTGTACTTACTTGGTCCAAGCAGAAGTTCGTTTCGTCCACTGTAGCTCCCAGAATCACTATCTTTGGCAAAGGGGGTCTTTTGGCTCCATAGTCAATTTCCAAATCAGCAATGGTGATAATGAGCTGCCAGCTTCTATTTATAGACTTTTTGGCCTCTTTTTGTCACTTTTTTGGCCCCCCTTATCAGTTTCTTTATATCAAAAACCATTTAGAGTGATCCAGGAGTTATATGGGAGGGATTTGATTAGGTATTGGGACAATTTTTTTTGAGTTTCGAAAAAATATTGACGGTCCATAATTTATTTATTTTTTGTCAAAAATCAACTTGAGCATATAGGTTAGGATACCACCCCAACTTTTGCATCTCGTTGTCTTTTTCTTATGCTATAGGATCGATCCCATTAGGTTGTGACACAGAACCGTCATATCTTCTCTAGAAGTGTCGCGACTTGGTGGTAGAGCTTACCAGAACAAGGATGCCCTAGGTAGGTCCTGGTTGCATTATGGTGTCCATGCCATTCCTAAAAACACAGTAGGCTCGGGAGTCTGTATAGTATTTCCTGAATATGAGTTTGAGCCTCATTTGTATGAGTCTTTTTCACTCTTTGTCTCACCCCCAAGACTCCCAAGAAATAACAGGTCTCCTTTTAAGCCCTTTTCAGACCCTCTAAACATGAAAAGATTGTCGAGCGATCTTGTGGCCCTTCACGCTCGTTAAACTGAAATTTGAAGTCACATCTGTTTGGCGGTAGTTTACCCCTTTTTCGATCCGGATGGTCAACTGTACGAACAAAGGTATACTCTATTGAATTCTCATTCTTTAGAAGAGTACTCTCAGGTATAATTTTATTCCTTTTTCGGGCCTGAGGGATTAAATTTACGAAAAAGAAACCCCCACGGAGTCCATAGTTAAGCTCTTTTCAGACTCCCTAAAATTGAAAAGATTGTCGAGTGAACTTATTCTTTCACACTCGTTAAATTGGTCTAGAAGAATATTGCTGAAGGAGTCCATAGTTAAGCTTTTTTCAGACTCCTTAAAAGTGAAAAAATAGCTGAGTGATCTTGTCCTTGTCACACTCGTTAAAATGGTTTTGAATTGACATCTAATCGGTGCTAGTTTATCCCTTTTTCAAACCGACTAGACTATCATCGAAAAAGGTACCCCAACGGAGTCTCCTTTTATGATTTTTCAGACTCTCTAAATATGAAAAACCACCGAGCTTACCTTCTCTGGGCTCGTTAAAATTACATCGAAGGATGTTACCATTGTGTGTTCTATCAACTGCATTTGCATACCTTATCCACCAGCCTTGTGACAGTTTGCTTATGTGTCTTAACACCTTTGGCCACCGAAGGATTTTCCTCGAGTATCATTTTACAAGAACATCAGTCTTGTCCTTGTGCCTTGAGATTGTATGTTTGCAGTACTCATTCCTCCGTTGTAACATAATATTCCTTTATTCTTTTTCAAAAAAATTATCAAAAAGAACAAAAAAATCAAATATACCCCAAAAAGAGGATGGGAAAAGTATTTTCTTTATTGGTATCATAATGAGTCACCCTTGGATAAAGCACATTTGTTTGTTTGATCATCAGACTATGGGATATAGTACGGCCTTAGGAAGATTTTCTCTCTATATAGAGTTGTGTCCTCCACCGTTTGGTTACTCTTCCAAACATATGTAGAGTTTACGTTGCCTCCTGCTTCGTAGACTTATGCATAACATATATGTTGCCTGAGTCTTATCACTTGTTGTGCTGTTATCCAAGGGAAGTTTGTCACTAAGCCTGAGTCGGCCCCTCTGCAATATGTCTCTTGTCCGCATACCCGATTATCCTAAATGTCCAATCAAGTCCTTGTTCGAAATCATTGAAGCCTTCAGTCCGATCATCAAGATTATCAAGTCCATAACTGACGAGCCGTCGAAGACCTCTGGGTAGTGCAGTCGTACACTCATTTTACACTCCTACCCGAGTTTTATAAGATTTTGAAGTTGTTGCTCGAGCTTTGAAGTACAACCATCAGGCCGAATCAGCTTCTTGAAGATGGTACTCTATATGTATATCTTTCTGATTTCGAGATGTAGCTCCGCTGTGTATTATTCGCGGCTACTCTTTATAGTTATTTGACATGAATCTACAGTGTATTTGATTGGTAGCCATGGTTCTATTTTTTCCCGAGCATGGGTATGGCCACCTCGGTGAGACATTTGTTATTTTACAGACGACACCTCCTCATTCTTGATCCTTGGGCTCACTCGTTCCGCACATCAGTAAAGATTGGTAATGTATTTCGGCCATCAGATGCTCTTTTGACCTCACACATTAGGGGGCATCTGTTATAACCCTAAATTTCACCACACATGCTTACCTGGCATCGGGCCAACTCATATACCTTCTTTGCCAAAAATCTGTTGAACAACTCTTTGAAAATCCTCTTGTGTCAAGGCCCACGCGCCCTAACCCATTACTGCACGCGTGTGCACGCTGGCTGACCCACTACAGCCCACGTGTACCTAACAAAGCACGAAAAAAGGAAAGTTTCCGATGGAACAAAAAACTATGGGTCAGTTAACTGAAACTCCCGGCCATGCATGGCCGAGGGTGCGTCCAAAACCCTAGCTCCTTCTAGCCTATAAAAGAAGGGGTAGGGGTACCATTTGGAGGAGGAAAAAATATAGCAAAAAAACTCTGCCCATTTACATAATCCATTGTCCCAACCCTTTAGCCTTTCCTCATGCCAAAGGAGATTTAACGCAAAGCAGTTGGAGGACAAACGAAGAGGATCCCAGGATCAGGTTCAAGGAGCGGTGGTCGGTCTTAGCATTGATTGTAAGTTGATTCATTTTCAAAGTAATAAAAGAATACTTTTCCTGTCCCAATGCATGAATTATCTATGGTTTGGTTAATTTATGCTTGATTTCTAACCCTTGAATAGAGAAGTAACGTGCATGCATAGTTGTTATTTGTCTTGATTGCAAGTCATCTGTGGAAGGAGCAGCGCAAGCAAGTGGTCAAAGCGCAACGAAGGATCTACATCGAACGCCGGTAACCAGGTTAGTAGTTTTTTTTCCATGCATGTACTGCAAAACAGGGGTTTAAGTTTTGGGTTGTAGGTTAAAAAGTAATTTCTTTACGGTCAAAATCTGCATGCAAGTCTGACCCTAGTTTGCTAGTCCGTAGGGTATTTTTCCCAAAAACAACGTGGCACATCCGTTAGGTGGGGACCGCGTGGTTGATAGGTGGCGTAACAATTAGCGCCCAAAGAAAGGGGAAGCGGGTGACAGGTGCTGGACATACGTTTCCTGGAAAGGAGTCAACTCATAGTTGAATTTCATGTCTCGGGGATTCGCAAAGGAGGAGCATGAGGGCTCAACACTCCAACTCGTGAAGTTGTGAGTTACGAGTAGTGCTAGCACTTAGCCCTAGCCGGTGGTTATGTGTGGAAGGCACTAACAAGGAGGAGCCATACCCATATCACATCTAGGGTATCGACGTTTGGAGAAAGAGGAGTCGAGGGTCTTCGACTTATGAACTCATGAGTTGCGAGAGGCGCTTGCACTAAGGTAAGGTCGTGGTCTCATGGAAATGTGAGGCTCACGCCTAGCATCAAGTTGCGCAGGGAGGGTTTTCGTGAAGGACATGTGGATCGGATTCATTGGAGGTTCCAGCAGGGAATCAAAGGAGTCGCTTCGGCTCGAGGATAATTTAGAATGATCCTGTGTGGATCTTGGCCCGAGGGTCGGAGGTCTACGTCAGAGCTGAAGTGTTGGTTATAAGTTTGATAAAAGAATCATGAAATATTCTACTGCTATCATATATTCAGGTAGTATAATTTTTAATGGAAGCCATGCATGTATGAGTTTTTATCACTCTTTTTGCATAATTGTTGAAAGGAAAATTTGGTAAGAATTTCCTCAGCCAGAGATATGTTAAAAAAATCACATGATTATATGATTGAATGCATACCACTGGATGTGGTAAAGGCTGTAGGCCTGCATTAATTGAAATCTTTTTAGATTCTGAATGCACACATTGACATAGTAGAATGTCATGTTAATTTGGTTATGGGGTAATAAACAAAGAATTAAAGATAAAAACTGGTTGTAGGAATAAATGCCAGTAAGCTAGTCATGTATGAGACCAGGACCTAGTTGAATATGACAAGGTATGGAGAATGTGGCAACACATTGGCTAGAATTCCAACTCATGGATGATGAGATACATGACTGAGATAAAGAGAATTATGTAAGTCAATGCAAGGTGCACTGAATAAGAATGCATTGAGAATTGCACTCATGCATAATGAGTGATAGAATTGTATACTAAATGCAATGGTTGAATATATTTTGTAAGTACATGCATATATATTATTGCATGAAAATAATTATACTAATGGCTGAAATGTTGCTAACCCCTGAAGTTGAGAACATTTCATGAACTGTTGAACATTGCAACAGGAAAGTTACAAGCGAGGTAGTTACAGGAATAGAGACTACATAGAATTTTATGTTCAGAAAATTGAAATAATGAACTTATTGTTGTTAATTATGAACATGCATATGCATAGAATGACGAGTCATTCTATTTGGTCAAGTTGTTTGGTAATTGTGATTGAATTTCCAGGTGCAAGAAATTCTAATATTATTGCATAAGATGTTGTACATGTTGAATTATGATGTATAGAAAATACTGACAATTTGTTTGCAGTATGCAAGATGAAGTCTTGCAGGAAAATTGTATGCAGTTTGATGCATGTGGAAAATCACAAGGATGGTTGCATTCATAATGTGGCAATAGCCAAGATGAATCATGAAATAGAATGTCATGTTTTGGGAATAAAAGTTGAATTTCCTTTCGAACTAATTGGAATTCCTAAATAAATTCCTTTATGTTCTCTCAGGATAACTGCATGTGGTTGATGCAGATGAGATGTTGTTGATAAAAGTTAAATGTTGGCTACAAAGAGTATCTCGGGAAGATGCTTCTTGGAAACCTTAGAAGGCAGTTGGAACTCCTAGAGCCATGGTTCTCTTAGACTTCTGGTCCGGCTTGTTCCTGAAGCCCAAGGAAAGGGAGGTGTAGCATCGATGGACTGTGCTTGTGAAGGTGTATACTCCCATGTGGGACAGGCATGTGGAGAATGAGAGGCCGTTGGTGTGAGTACTGCCAAGGTTTGAATGGTTGGAGTGGTGCTGAGGTCTGGTACCTTGGCCTAGACCATGTGGATAAGGATTGTGGACCATGGCTATCTTGGGAATCCATTTCCTCGATGGATTCATAGCCCTGCTCCGGGGTGGAAGGTCTTCTCACTCAAAAGATAAGTACAATTCTCTATTTATTGTATGTTGTGTATGTTGTATACAGTTTTAATGTTATTAAATTTGTTTGTATATACATATATATACATTGCATATATGCTTACATTACTGCATCTATGAATGTACCTAAGGTGTCTCATATTTCATTACTTAAGAAATATATATACCTGATGCTAATCATGTAATCGATTGGAATATGATTCAGGTGGAACTAGAAGGTGTCTTGCAAGTCCACCTCGTGCGCATATTGGACAGGAAAATAAAACAGCTCCAGAATCAAGATATTGAGCTTGTAAAGATCCAGTGGACCTGGTATGGTTATGAGGACATGACATGGGAGCATGAGGACGCTATATGGGCATAATACCCACATATTTTTGAAGATTTTGGAAATCTTGTTGATGTTGTGTGAAAGTTGCACCGAGAATAGTGCAAAAATAAGAGAGGGGGATTGTAATGTTCCCAAGGCCGAGCCCTGTTGTAAATCATGGTTATGAAATGGATTGTAAATATGTTTTATAGGCTGGTGAGCCAAGTTTATATAAGTTGGTGGGCTTATGTGAATTTTAGGCCAGAGAGACTAAGGGTTGAAGGCCAAGAGCATGATTTTGTACATATATCAATGCATAACATTAATAAAATATAAACACCACCGCATGCAGACCGACCACGATGAATGAGTGATGGGGGACTAAGCTTCCACAGAATGGGAAAGGGATTAGGGGTTGGAAGGTGGGAAAAGAAGGTTAAGTGTGGAACCTAGGGGATAAACCTAAGGGCTCAAGTCTTGGGAATAATATTTTAATATTATTCCAAAATACCATGTGAGTAATATGTTTTTATCCTAAGTTATTTTGGAATGACATGTGACTTCCAAATGGTGGGAGGAACGCACACTAATGTAAGCATACAACTTCATGGGTGACAAGTGTCAACCCAAGCCCATGCAAATAAAACGGCTGAGATGAGCCATGGTAGGGGCCCTCCTCCATTCTACCTAACAGTCTGAGCATGAACCGGTCCGACCTCTGCAGAAGACCTCATGCATCTTCTGAACCATACATCCCCTGAACCAGAAGAATGTGTTGATTTCGGAAAAAACTCTGTGGTTGTTCTAGAAATATGGTACACCCCTTCTCTATTCTAAACCGTGGAGTCTAAATCGACCCCTGTGTGGACAAATCATCATGCATCCCTGAGAATTCAGAGTGTGAGTTTATCCTGTGTTGCTAGATTGAGAAAACGAAAGTGTCACGTCCCTGCTAAGCCTAGTTATGATGTTGCACCTGTCTGTAGCTGCTCTGGGGTGTTCGTGTCTGAATTCTCGTTGATTGTGGTGGACGTGTAGTGTTTGAACCTGTGTGGATTTTTGGCTAGTTTGTACAACACTCTCTCCAGGCGAGAGAGGTGGTTGAAGTTGGAAGAACAGGTTGTTGGGCCTGTGAGTGACTCTCTCCAGGTGAGAGAGTGAGCAGAGGAAGGAGAGAACTCTTGGAAGGAACCCTGTAGCTTCCATAGAGCTCAGAGACTACTGGTTTGGTCTGTTGCTGAAACCAAAGGCAAGGGAGGTTAGAAACCGAAGGTCTGTCTAGGTGACAGAGAAGGTGTATACTCTTGGGGTGGAACAGGCATGTGGGGAAGGAGAGTCTGTGGGCAGTGGGCATAAGTGGAGATAATTTCTTCCTTGTGACTATGTGTTTTCCCTGTAACCTCATCCTAGCCTAGGATTCCTTGCCTTGGGGGTGGAGCTTAGTCCCAACTCGGGGGTGACCCACTGCTGAGTTTGATGAGTAGTGTGGTCTAAGGCTGGGAGGTTCGTGGAAGGCCTGCACCTAGTTGGTGGAATTACCACCGTTTCAAAGATAAGTACCAGATGATGTTTTAATTACTTTTTTGCATGTTTGTGTATTATATTTATCATGTATTCTGTTGTGTAAACGATTTAATGTTAAAACCATTGATTATTTATAATAGCAGTAATTCTTATGGTTACTTTGAGTTTAAATGTGTTTCATTTGCTTAAATGCATGTCTTATATATAGAATTAAGTATGATATTGTTATTCTGCGAAGTAGCACCTGCCCAACCCGAAATGGGGGCGTTACAGTTTGGTATCAAAGCGTTACAGTATGAAAAAATGTTACAACATTTCAGAGGGGAGATCATTTATGGGTCTAGTTGGTTACTACATGAGATTCATTGAACTTTTCTCCAAGATTGCACACCCAATCACTTCACTGCAAAAGAAAGGAATACAACTCAAATGGACTATCAAGTGTGAAGAGAGTTCCCAGCCTTTGAAGGAATTATTAAGCAATACACCTATTCTAAATATTGTAGTTCTAAATGAGGATTTTGTCATGTGCACGGATGCATGTAAAGAGGGATTGGGTGGAATCCTTACCTAAAATGGGCATGCCATTTTCTATGAATATATAAAACTCAAATATCATGAAATAAATTACGCTACTCATGACTTGGATCTTGCAACTATTTTTCATGCACTAAATATGTGGAGACATTATCTCGTGGTTAGAAAATTCAAGTTGAGGACAAACCATAGTGGTATGAAATATTTGTTTGAGCAGCCAACACTAAATGCTAGACAAACTAGATGGATTGAATTTCTTAGTGAATATGACTTTGATATCAATCAAATCAAGGGAAAAATGAATAAAGTGGTCGATGCACTCAACAAGAGGGTGAATTAAATACATTCTACAACCATTAGTATGTATAGCTTAGATCTAAAAAGTAGAATTTTGAAAGTTGTAGCATCAAACCAACATTAGGTACAATTTAAATAAGGCTTACAATAGGAATAGGAAAAAGTATAATTGAAATTTAAAGACTACATGCTGGAAGAGGATGGAATCTTCTTATTTAGAAAAAAAAAAATTATGTTCCTAATTCCCAGGAGTTGAGAAATTTAATATTGAAAGACATGTGCATTGTGCCTTACATTGAACATCTTAGATACTAGAAGAAAATTGTAGTTGTAATAGGTTAGTATTATTAGCCTGAAATGAAGAATGATGTGGTTGATTATATATCCATATGCATGGAATGTTAGAAGGTAAAGGATGAGCACATACATCCAACCAGATTGATGTAGCCATTTCCCATTCCTAAATGGAAGTGGGAAGTAGTTACTATAGATTTTATCACCAAACTTCCTATAATCATAAGGCAACATGATTCCATCATGGTAGTGGTGGACAAGCGTATAAATACTACACATTTTATTCCAGTCAAGATGACTCATAAGGTAGAAAATCGTTATATAGATTTATATGAAAGAAATTTGCATGCTACATGGTGTAACTAAGGCAATCAAATATGATAGAGATCCCAATTTCACATCAAATTTTCAAAAATGGTTATTTAAAGAATTTGGGTCAAATCTAAATTTCAACACATCATCTCATCCAAAGTCAGATAAGAAAATGAAGAGGGTCAACTAGATAATTGAATATATTCTTAGAATGTACATAATGGATAAGTCTTCCAAATGGGAATAATATATTTATTTGGATGGGTTTTCTTATAACAATGGGTATCTGGCATCGTTGAAGATGAGATTGTTTGAAGCCTTGTATGGAAGAAAATGCAACACACCAGTGAGTTGGGATAACCCAATAGATAGAGCCATTATTGGGCCAGAGCTACTCAAGGATATGGAAGAGTAGATGGTAAGGATAAATCAAAACTTAAATAATGCACAAGATAGGAAAAAACATTATGTGGGTAAAGGTAGGGTGCACAGATAATTCATAGTGGGAAAGCATGTGTTTTTAAAAGTAAATGCTAAAAGAAGCTTGTTGAAATTGGGAAGTTTCCCAATGTTGGCAATGAGATATTGTGGGTCGTTTGAGATTTTAGAGAGAATCAGTTATGTTGCATACATTCCTATTCATAATGTATTTCATGTGTCTTTGTTGAAAAAATATGTGCCTAATCCTAAACACGTAATTGATTGGACTATGATCCAGGTGGAGCATGAAGGGTACTTTTGAGTGGATCCAGTGCACATCCTAGACCAAAAATTCAAGATGCTTAGGAATTGAGCCATCGGCCTGGTAAAGGTCTACTGGACCTACTGCAATCCTGAAGATGCTACATGGGAGCATGACGAGGCCATGTAGGAGGAACACTCACAACTTTTTGCAGATTTCGAGGAAATATAAATGTTTAAAGAATCCATTTTTGGCAGCTGGAGTTCTTAGAGCCACAACTTTAAGACTTCCTATATGACTTGTGTTGGAGATTTGGAAGGGAAGTGGGATATCCTGAGGGACTATGATGCAGAGAAGGGGGTACACTTCCTTGGGTTGTGTAGGTTGAGGGAAATGAGAGTTGTTGGTTGTAATTTCTATAGGACTCATTAAACCATGAAATTATTGAGTATGCCTATAAGTGATTTTATGTTGAGAATTTGCCCATGACAGAGTGTGTAAATTCTATTGTGAGCACTCATGTTACAATTGGATATCCTGGAGTCCCCAACTGAGAGATTCATGGTCATTCTGTGTTGAATCCATAGAGGGGATGAGGATTTTCCAAAGGACTACAATACAGAGAAGGAAATCATATCCCTTGGCTTGTGTAGACTAATGTGGAAGAGATATGAGTTGTTGGAATTGTTGTAAGAGTCATTTTACTATGAAAATATTGGGTATTGGGATATTTGAGTGGATAATAGCCAGCCATAGAAACCATTCCTCTCATGGACTCATATCCTAAGCTCCGTGGTGACCTACTACCGAGACAACTGGAGAAACAAAGACTATGGTTGTGTGGAACGTCCATCGTCCATAGCTAGTTGTGTAAAACCTTAAAAATTGTAAGTGTTTAGACCATTGTGCTAATTCTATGTTTGAATGTTGTGTTTATTCTCTATTTTTTTTTTTAATATTGTGTATGCTTAAACAATTTGCATTACGATTTTAAAATCATTGAAAGTTGCATGAGTCTATGTTTCATGTTGCATGCGTTCATTTTTAAATGGTATCATAATATTTCATTTTGGTTGGGTAACGGGTACATTACAATGGCCTCACGTTTAAATTCCACAAATACAAAGGGGGTGTGTCCATTGGACATAAAAAACTTGATGGGGAGGATATGCAACACCGTTTGGGGAAATGCCCAAGCATTCTAGCACTCTATCATCCTAGGAACTTGGGGACCTCATTGTTTCTTCCAAATCAAATTTTTTTTTCTATTGTGAAAGTATAAATACCTTCACTTCTACCACACCTTTATCTCTCTCCATGTATTCTATTAGCCATCTCTTATACCATTAATATTCCCATCACTTTCATTTATTTTCCATGGTCCTTGTGACACTCTAAACCTATACTAGTTATGTTTCACATATCTTTATTCCTTTGTTCACCCTATCCAAATAACAAAGCACACAATAGTTATTAGCATAATGATAGTGTACCATAGTTTTCTCAAGCCTATAGAAATAAAAAATAGTTTTAATTTGAGGTCTGAGTGAGAATGCAATGATTATAGCCTTCTCTCACTCATCGATGTTGTAGGCATGCTATAAAAAAATTCCACCTAAACTATCTATGAAACAAAAGAGGAGGACCCAAAGGTTCACCTTCAACACCCAAAGCAAGAACCTACACATGGGAAGCAAACCCATCCTTGGGCTCCTTATCATTTCTTGTGTTGGCATTGAAATAACTATGAGGTGTGTGGGATTGTTGATAAATTTTCCTTACTCAAATTTTATTCATCATTCTTTCCCTTATTATTTGAGAACTCCTCAATGTTTTCAAAATCCTTTGAATTTGGCTAAGTAGGAGTCTCAAAGGTCAAAGATTTGCATTCAATGCCCAACCATCTTTCTGAAAAGGAAATATTTGCTTCCTCCACATTCTGGATTTGTGTTGTTTCTATGATATGAGTCATATCTCCACATTTTTGCATTCCACATTGGTTATAATGCAAAATGTGGGAGTCTTGATGCTTCACCTTGTTCTTTGCATATCTGCATTGATTACAATGAAAAATGTGAGTATTGGTAATTACCTTTGTGTCGTCACGTTTCTGCATTTTGCATTGGTTACAATGTGAAATGTGGGAGTCCAAGTCCTTCATATCTCCACTTTTATTCTTTGCATTTTTCATTTCCTTGACAATATTGGATGCATAATATCTATTCCACCCACTTTGCTTATCCATAATCCACTCTTCTTCGAGATGTGGAAAACCGTCATCATTGCACAACTTCCCATGCATTTAAATTTCATTTGAGACATAGAATTTTTCATTTAATACATCAACATCCAAGAAGTTTTAACATTTATGGCTATCATAATTGTACTTTGGAGTTTTGGAAGAACATCAAGAAAGTGACTACAAAAGTAGGTGTATAATGTTCTAGCTTGTTTACGTGACATATAAAGAGTGAAGGTTGAGCATGGTTCCGAAGAAGATATTTGAGCCATACTATAGAGAAAATATGAACACATTAGCTCAACAAGATAAATATTTTCATTGGACCTTATCTTATAGATGGTATGAAAATATAGAAGAAGAGAAGCAATAACAAAATAAAATTTGGACTTCCATATTAGCTAAGGAAGGTTGCATTCCTGAAGTGTTCAACTTCCGAGAAGTCATGCATTGATGTTAAGGGTGATTTGACTCCAAGCATCGACTAGTTAATTTAAAAAGTGGGTTAAAATCTTATTCCTCTTACCCCATTTACATTTAGGAGCATGTTGAGGCTATTAAACCCCACTAAATTTTTAAGGGTTCTTGAATTTGATGCCTTTTTGGATACTCATGGGGTGGTGGTTATATTTTGAATGAGTGGATTTTGTAGATGACTATCGAGGGAAATGACAATTGGTTTTAGCTTGGTGGTTGGGAGGAATGATTGTTATTCTCCCCACTTAGGTTCAATTCTCACAAGTGACATGTTAAGCTCTTAATGAGTATATTATTTTAATGTATTCGAGTCTTGTTGTTGACCAGCCTTGTGTCTTGAAGATTATGGCTACTAAGGTTACCAATTCACATTCAGCCCCTGGGCGGGAACAGTCGACAGTCCGATCGGAACGCACAGGCAGGGTATCAAGCCCGAAATCAACTAGAAGGCTTCCACGCAGTAATTGTGGATTTACCTCAAAGTGACCCCCATAATACGATCTGACCACCACAATCAGTTAAACCACAGAGGGTTAGTCCCCGTATCTCACCCAAATGCGACCTCGTGCGTAACCCCTGTGTGAGAGGGGGATCCCAGGTAGACTTATACGATGATTGGATTTGACTCTCCCTAACTCAGGATGCTATTGTTTTTTTTGGAAACTTTGGAGAGCTATGCTCACAGCCTAATCCAAAGTACTAAGCCTAGTCTACTGTTGGTGGAGGATCCTAGAAAAGAAAAAGTTCTAGATAATTTTTAATTAGCGTTGATTTTTATGGCTGTTCTTTACGCAAAAGGGGTGCATGGAAGTGAAACAAATGGAATTATGACTCAGACCCAAAGAATGCATCGAATATGATAAGTATTCATTTCCTTTCGATGAACGTCTATCTAAGAGAGAGAGAAAGTTCTTTTCACTAACAAGCACAAATACGGAGTGTCCTCAAACGATTCTTTTCTCAATCAAATCCCGATGTGATGCTAAAACTTTTGAGATACCTTCTAATATACACAATCAATCATGGAGATGCTTTTTCATTGTTTGTATATGAGTTAAATATCAATTCAACACAATGCTCATCTTGCTAATTGTCTTTGTATGAATGAAAATCAAACTAGCACAAGGTAAAGTCATACAAACAATGCACCCTCTCGTTGCAATCAAAACGAAAAGCGATAGAAAAGAAACAATCAAAGAGAAAACAAAATTCACACCCAAAAAGAAAAATTTGAAAGAACAATGACCTTGACTGAAATCGAGATAAAGAGGTCTGTAGGCATTTGATGACCTTCACCAAGGTTTTTTACTTAGCTAAACAGAGAGAAAGACAATGCATGATTCTTGGACTCTAATCAACGGGAAAACTCAATAACAGTAGTTAAGAAGGCTACAAAATCTGACCATGAAGGTGTTTGTTCTTCCAGAAGACAGATGTCAAGGTTGAAAGGGAAGAAACACTGACTCACAAGGTTACTCAGCAGAAGAGACACAGAGGAAAAATCCAAAAAAATGCAATTCTGGAAGGTTTTTTGAGCCAAAGAGGGCTGGCACTCTGTTGCCAAAGGCAAGGAGAATTATAGCACTTTGTGAAAAGCTATTAGGAGCGCTGGTGCTCTGTTAACACTAGGACAGGGGCGCCAGGGTATGAAACTCCAAAAATTGTCAAAAAAATAAAAAAATTGCAATCCAATTCCGACAATTATGCTGAGTGTGATGGGGTAGGGAGCCAATCAGCTCATGAAACCAATCAAAAGAGGAGTGAACCAGGTATGAAACAATCAAGGGATATAACTAGGTCAATGAGGAGAAATCGAAACAAGAGGTTTCGATTTGAGGCTATCTCCCCAGTGGAGTCGCCAGTTTCTATTGTAGGAAAATCTCCCTGCGGATAGAAAAATTATTAACGTGGACACTGACTTCCTTTCAAATCTATCTAAACTAATACATGAGAAGGAAGGATAACAGAAGTACCTCTTTATCGACGTTTGTCCCTGCATGTCCGAGTTGTGCTCCAATCCTTTGCTCCTCGCTGAGTTCTGCAGACAAACAAGATACGACTACTTCCTAATCCACTGATATTAGCTTGAAAACAGATCTATCAATTAATGATAAGTTCATGTAACATCAGACGCAAACTAGAAAGAAACAGGCCAAGCGTGTCATATTAATGAGAATAACGACAGTAGTACTTACAATCGTAGATGCAAATGCGACAGCTTCGTCAAGTCCCCTTCGTTTAACCCTTGCTCAAAAGATCCACAACCTAGCTGACAACAGCTTCACTAATCACTTCTCCTTTGGCTGACTATGTTTTTCCTATGAGAACATAGGTTTCATGCTAGCAATTCTTCCCCCAATCAGCTATGTTCCAACACCACTTATGAGATCATAAGCTTGGTGTAATTCGCCATTTCCAATCCCCTTTCACCATTAGAAAGCTTGTTTATATAGCCTTGGAGAGGCTTTAACCACTTGAGATATCCTTGGGGAAGTTGAGGATTTGCCTCCTTCAGTTGAGGACCTACCCTAAGATCATGGATGGACTAGGGATTCGAATCCAACTACCTTCCAAGAATGAAAATATGCTTCCCCCATTCATCTCAACAACTTAACAACTACCTAGAATAGGTAGCGCTCCCTCAAAAGGGCCATCAAAGCGTTGTAGCGCTCCCTAGTAGGCTTTAGGGGGCGCCAGGGCTCTCAAAATCTATAGCGCTCCCTCAAAAGGGCCAGGGGAGCGTTATAACGCTCCCTGACAGTGTAAGGGGGAGCGTCGGCGCTCCAAGATAGTGTAAGGGGGAGCGCTCCTCTCCAAAAACTTAGTTTTTGAGGTGCTTTCAGATGGCAAAAGGTTTGCAAGCTTGTTGACTCATTTCTCCTCTTCCAAATCAAATGTTTGAGGTGTTTCAAGTGTCCTTCTCATGTCGTTATAGGCACGACATAGGCATCATGTCAACATGCTTTCTTTGACACTTTACGACACTTGTGAGCAACATGAGACACTTGCGACCTTGTGAGCAAAATGCGACACTTGCGACCTTTGTAATGACGACACTTGCGACACTATCAAAGTGAGTAATTTTGATGTGTAACAGATTGCCCCCCAAAGTATGAAGTTAGAAGATGCGAATTGATGACTGAAATGCTTTGTAGATGTTCAAGCAAGGGTATAGACTCAGAGAACCTGACGGAAGCTGCACACAAACATCCAACAAATATCATGACATATTTCAAAACCCCAAGGTAAGCATACCTATGCTTGGGTGATCAAGACTTGTAATATATGGCCGCCATAATATACACTTTGGATCCATAATTGTATTGATAAAAGGGTATAGCCACCGAAGATACAATGTGGATCTATACTTTGATGACTCGGACTGATCGTAGCCACGAAGAATACACAGTGGATCTACGAGATGACAAGACATAGCCACGACCAATACAAAGTGGATCTATGTAACAATGTATGTGTTATTTGTCCAATAAAAACTCCTTCACAACCTGGGCGAAACATATATCAAAGTGAATTACTCAACCCAGGGTCTTCTTACCAATCCCAGTGTGATACGATTATAACCATGTGAATAGATGTCCTAACGTCGAACATGGAAGAAACCACTTGATTACCAATCAATGAGGTAAACCATTAACAAGTGCGAGGGAGATCACCATTAATGTCAATGATTCCCAAGGTACCTTAGTACATTCCATCGAACGTGAATAGATGAGTTGAGGTTGAACATTCGTGGAATCATTCGATCAGAGGTCAATAGTGTAAACCCACTGTCGAATGTGAGGAGGCCTGCCATTGAGACATGCAGGTCCCAAAGTACTGACTAGTTTCTAAGTCTAATTCCTGGATAATGTGTTGAAGTCGACAAGAATAGACTCGTCGAGGGAGGGCCTTGATGTATCCCCCATCAACGACGTGAAACGCATATAAAGATGTAATTGGTAGATCAAAAGAACATGGACTGACACGGGTTTTGAGACAAGATATTTGGGATGGATGACTCTCGAGGTGGATACTTCCCTTGAACACTGAGGCACAATAGAAAAACGTGACGTGGACCAATACTTATGCAATGGATGCGATGACTTGCGTCGGGTGACCCAAAGGAGTGAAAGGAACTCAAAAGATTGGCTCAGTGCAGAGGTTCAGCGGATAATGATATATGCAAATGACAAAGTGCCGTGTTCAAGGGAGACTCTAAGAAGTGTTGGATGATGTTCTCAAGAGACTGCTTGGTTTGCTCCTTTCAATTTTTCCCCCATCCAGATGGATGAGTACCTCTTTTTGATTTAATGAGCTCGAGGAGGATAAAACATGCTCGATATAACTCACCTTCGGTAAGTTCCTCTTCTTTTGTTTAATGAACCAGAAGAAGTAAGGGTTTGGTCCCATATGGGTCTGTCGATGTGTGCTTTAACGAGTCCAAAGACAAAAAACTCGAAGGTTTTTTCAGGATTATAGAGTTTGGAAAAACGCTTAAAAGAGAACTCTCACAGTTCCTTTTTCGTACAGTATTCCAACGAGACCGAAAAAGGGTTAAACCATCGCTCGCAAGACGCTCTTTTTTACCTTTTAATGAGTGTGAAAGGAAACAAGATCACTCAACAATCTTTTCATATTTAGAGAGTTTGAAAAGGGTTTAAAGGAGACTCCAGGGGGGGTTCCTTTTTCGTGTGTTCGTATCTGGATGGGTCCGAAAAAGAGATAAAAGTACCCGGTTGCATTCTCATGTATTTACGAGCACAAGAAAGAACAAAGACTAAGCTCAGTATGCCCCCAGCTTGAAAGCTAGTGGATTGACTCCAGAATGATCATCAAAGGCTAGAGACATGCCCCCCAAGCTTCAATTCATTCACCGACTTTGAGGTTGTCACCAATTTATGTGCTAGATGGAGAAAAAGGATACAGGTGGATGAAGAGAAGGTTCAAGAGATGTGACTGTTTCATTTTTTAACGAGCTTGACACAGGAAAAGAACTATGCTCAGGATTCCCCTAGCATGAAAGCTAGTGGCCTCTGTTTCATTTTTTAACGAGCTTGCCACAGAGAAGAGAAACTATGCTCGTAACCTCTGTTTCATTTTTTAACGAGATTGCCACAGAGAAGAGGAACTACGCTCGTGATGCCCCCAGCATGAAAGCTAGTGGCCTCTGTTTCATTTTTTAATGAGCTTGCCACAGAGAAGAGAAACTATGCTCGTAACCTCTGTTTCATTTTTTAACGAGCTTGCCACAGAGAAGATAAACTATGCTCGTGGTTGCTTCTTGATCATGGCTTCCAAGAGGATAACACTCTGGAAGGATACCATGTCAAGGGACAAAAATCGGTCATGGATTCCAAGAGATCTTCGTCGGATGGAAGACGATCACTCTGGAAGGAACATATGTCGAAGGTTGTGACAGGGATAAGGAGATCAGGATCCAATAACCCTACCGAAGAGATCACCATGTCAACTACCGGATCCAAATCGTCGGAAGTTGAGGTCATGGGAGACAATGCCACATAATTGACATGCGGCAGGGGTGATATTGTCTGCATATAAGAACCATTTAGGGAGGTAACCCAGTCAGGGCCAATGAATGAAAGTTTATCAATAGTCACAATTCTTCCATCATGAGGGAAAGATATCACACGGAAAAGGGTGGATACAATAGCTTTCATGGCATAGACATAATCCCGCCCAAGGAGTAAAGAGAAATCCAAGGGGTCTCGGACTACCATGACATCGATAAAGACAGTTTTCCCTCCCAAAGTTACAGGAAACTGAGGAAGGATCCCTAAGGGTTGACTAGTTCTTCTGTTAAAAGATAACAGATTCTGTGTAACCGGTGCAAGCTGTGGACAACCCAAAGCATACCAAGCAACAAAAGACAAAATGCTAACGGACGCACCTTCATCTATCAGTGTTTGAGGAACGTCTCGACCATGAACCTGTACTGTAATCTGGAAAGGAATGTGGGAGGGAAGACGAGGTCCAGTTAGCACACCCCAATAAAAAAGGATGGCCTCATTACTTGGAGGGGGTTCCATAGGAGGAGGAGGAATGCCCCCAGGCATGATAGAGTCTGTATTAATGAGAAAAACATGGGAAGTATCGGGTTTACTCTCTAGAAGGAGAGTAGGATCAACCGATGATTGGATTGGATCAACAAATGGTGGACTTGGATAGACCACTTTGGCACTCTTCATAGGAAGAGAGGGACTGACTGAGGAAGGGACTGGATCAGTCACTTTGACATTCCTTAATGGAGGAATGGGATCGACCGATGATGAAACTGGATCGACCACTTTGGCACTCTTCAGAGGAAGAGTGGGACTGACTGAGGAAGGGACTGGATCAACCACTTTGACACTCATCAAAGGAGGAGTGGGATCGACCGATGGCAAAACTGGATCGACCACTTGAGTTTCATTCTCCAAGGGAAGAATGGGGTCGACGGTTGGAGATAGATCGACTGCTTTGGTGTCACTCTCTTGATGAAGAGTGGGGCTGATCAATGATGGAACTGGATCAACTACTTGGGTTCGTGGTTCAACCGAGGAGGAAACTAGATTGACCACCTGATCAACCGGACTGACCGGGGATGGAACCGGATTGACCAGTCCATCAACCAATGATGGTTTGGAGGAAAGTTTACGATAACCTTTTGGAAGTTGAAGTTTTTCCAAAAGAGAAGAAGCCTCGTCCATGCAAGGACAAAGGTGAGAGTAATGATTACCTTTACATAACATGCAAGGGAACTTGTCAGTTTTCTTCTTCTTACCAACCTGAACATCACTAGTTGACAGGGTATCATCGACATGACCGACAGAGGCCGATGACGTGGAAGACCACATTTCTAAGACCTGGGTAAGACCGGGACAATCCCTCAGAAAGTGGTCACCCTTACAAAGGCTGCAAGGGAATTTGGGTTTTGCATTATTATTTTCAATCTTGTTGATCTCATCAACACTCCCAGTACTATTAATAGTAACTGGTTTCTTAGAGCCAACATTTGATGTTGTTGGGGCCTTGGTCCTTTTCGGGCTCTTCTTCTTCTTCTCTTTCTGTTTCTTCTTCTTCTGATCAACCTGGCTACTTGCTTTAGAGCTTTCACTAGGCGAAGAGGGAGAAATGGAAGGAGACTTGATGGGCGAAGAAGGAGAAAAGTTGACGTGAGGTTGATGTGTGGGTGGTGTATTGACATCCAAAGTATTAGGTGCAATTGAAACATTTGGAGGATTTGGGATCACCGGAGTGTGGAACAACCAAACTGGTAATCCAATAGTGAGTCCTGGAAGACTCAGTGTGGCAACATATGGAGGACCAAAGTTTCCAAATGAAGGAAAGGTATAAGGTTCCCCATAAGAAGGGGTTCCTCCATTGGTACTCCCAGGATTCGATGCCATTAACACTGACTCGACCTAAGGTCCACTAAGTAAAAGAAACAGCATACGCTAATAGAATCTAAGAATCACAACCAAGCAAACAAGACCTTCTTTTGATGACCGTACTAGTTGGTGATGAAATCCAACGTCGCGTGATCAAGTCTAGAAGGGGCGAGGATAGGGTGGAACAGTTACAATGGCGACCTGCTTAACAGACTTACGCCTTGGTGCAAGCTTCCACGCAGTAATTGTGGATTTACCCTGCAAGGAGCCCGAGTGAGTTTGACCAATGTCTGCTCTAGGTACAGTGAGACTTCGCGTCACCGTCACCTCGTGTAAGACCCTAAATATTATGGCTACTAAGGTTACCATTTCGCAGTCAGCCCCTGGGCGGGAACAGTAGACAGTCCGATCGGAACGTACAGGCAGGGTATCAAGCCTGAAATCAACTAGAAGGCTTCCACGCAGTAATTGTGGATTTACCTCAAAGTGACCCCCATAATACGATCTGACCACCATAATCAATTAAACCACGGAGGGTTAGTCCCCGTAGCTCACCTGAATGCGACCTCGTGCATAACCCCTGTGTGAGAGGGGGATCCCAGACAGACTTATACGATGATTGGATTTGACTCTCCCTAACTCAGGATGCTATTGTTTCTTTTGGAAACTTTGGAGAGTTATGCTCACAGCCTAATCCAAAGTACTAAGCCTAGTCTACTGTTGGTGGAGGATCCTAGAAAAGAAAAAGTTCTAGATAATTTTTAATTAGCATTGATTTTTATGGCTGTTCTTTACGCAAAAGGGGTGCATGGAAGTGAAACAAATGGAATTATGACTCAGACCCAAAGAATGCATCGAATATGATAAGCAGTCATTTCCTTTCGATGAACGTCTATCTAAGGGAGAGAGAAATTTCTTTTCACTAACAAGCACAAATACAGAGTGTCCTCAAACGATTCTTTTCTCAATCAAATCCCGATGTGATGTTAAAACTTTTGAGATACCTTCTAATATACACAATCAATCATGGATATGCTTTTTCATTGTTTGTATATGAGTTAAAGATCAATTCAACACAATTCTTGTCTTGCTAATTGTCTTTGTATGAATGAAAATCAAACTAGCACAAGCTAAAGTCATACAAACAATGCACCCTCTCGTTGCAATCAAAACGAAAAGCAAAAGAAAAGAAACAATCAAAGAGAAAACAAAATTCACACCCAAAAAGCAAAAGTTGAAAGAACAATGACCTTGACTGAAATCGAGATAAAGAGGTCTGTAGGCATTTGATGACCTTCACCAAGGTTTTTTACTCAGCTAAACAGAGAGAAAGACAATGCATGAATCTTGGACTCTAATCAACGGGAAAACTCAATAACAGTAGTGAAGAAGGCTACAAAATCCGACCATGAAGGTGTTTGTTCTTCCAAAAGACAGATGTCAAGGTTGAAAGGGAAGAAACACTGACTCACAAGGTTACTCAGCAGAAGAGACACAGAGGAAAAATCCAAAAAAATGCAATTCTGGAAGGTTTTTTGAGCCAAAGAGGGCTGGCGCTCTGTTTCCAAAGGCAAGGAGCGTTATAGCACTCTATGAAAATCTATTAGGAGCATTGGCTCTCTGTTAACACTAGGACAGGGGCGGCAGGGTCTGAAACTCCAAAAATTGTCAAAAAAATAAAAAAATTGCAATCCAATTCCGACAATTATGCTGAGTGTGATGGGGTAGGGAGCCAATCAGCTCATGAAACCAATCAAAAGAGGAGTGAACCAGGTCTGAAACAATCAAGGGATAGAACTAGGTCAATGAGGAGAAATCGAAACAAGAGGTTTCGATTTGAGGCTATCTCCCCAGTGGAGTCGCCAGTTTCTGTTGTAGGAAAATCTCCCTACGGACAGGTAGATCGCCTCTAAGAGCTTGACCTTAACCCTAGACAGAAAAATGCTTAACGTGGGCACTGAATTCCTTTCAAATCTATCTAAACTAATACATGAGAAGGAAGGATAACATAGGTACCTCTTTATCGACGTTTGTCCCTGCACGCTCCGAGTTGCGCTCCAATCCTTTGCTCCTCGCTGAGTTCTGCAGACAAACAAGATACGACTACTTCTTACTCCACTGATATTAGCTTGAAAACAGATCTATCAATTAATGATAAGTTCATGTAACATCAGACGCAAACTAGAAAGAAACAGGCCAAGCGTGTCATATTAATGAGAATAACGACAACAGTACTTACAATCATAGATGCGAATGCGACATCTTCGTCAAGTCCCCTTCGTCTAACCCTTGCTCAAAATATCCACAACCTGGGTGACAGCAGCTTCACTGATCACTTCTCCTTTGGCTGACTGTGTGTTTCCTATGAGATCATAGGTTTCATGCTAGCAATTCTTCCCCCAATCAGCTATGTTCCAACACCACTTATGAGATCATAAGTTTGGTGTAATTCTCCATTTCCAATCCCCTTTCACCATTAGAAAGCTTGTTTATATAGCCTTGGAGAGGCTTTAACCACTTGAGATATCCTTGGGGAAGTTGAGGATTTTCCTCCTTCAGTTGAGGACCTTCCCTAAGATCATGGATGGACTAGGGATTCAAATCTAACTGCCTTCCAAGAATGAAAAGATGCTTCCCCCATTCATCTCAACAGCTTAACAACTGCCCATAATAGGTAGAGCTCCCTCAAAAGGGCCATCAGAGCATTGTAGCACTCCCTAGTAGGCTTTAGGGGGCGCCAACGCTCTCAAAATCTATAGCGCTCCCTCAAAAGGGCCAGGGGAGCGTTATAACGCTCCCTGACAGTGTAAGGGGGAGCGCTCCTCTCCAAAAACTCAGTTTTTGAGGTGCTTTCAGATGGAAAAAGGTTTGCAAGCTTGTTGACTCATTTCTCCTCTTCCAAATCGAATGTTTGAGGTGTTTCAAGTGTCCTTCTCATGTCGTTATAGGCATGACATAGGCATCATGGCAACATGATTTCTTTGACACTTTACGACACTTGTGAGAAACATGCAACACTTGTGACCTTGTGAGCAAAATGTGACACTTGCGACCTTTGTAATGACGACACTTGCGACACTATCAAAGTGAGTAATTTTGATGTGTAACACCCAATACCAAATTGGCACCCTTCATTATTAAGACATAAAACTCCATTCCACTTTTATAGGGTTCAAGATGAATTTTAGGGAGATTTGGACAAATGATTGTTGGACATGAGATTGATCAATTGACATTAGAGGCTTGAAATTTCCTCATAGGAAAAGGATTATTTTTATGAAGAAAAAATTACCTACATTAGGCTTTATGGGTTTGAGGGGAGTCCTTGTTTTCTTTCTATATTTGTTTGTACCCAATTCTTTCTTGTCAAATTTTGTTGACAATATCAATGATGGTCCATTTTCTTCAAATGAAAGAAAAGGAAAAAAAATGTTACAACATTTAAATTTGTAAGGTTTATTGTAAAGAGTATTAATCAACTAAATTATATTGCATGAGTGTTGGCCCTTGACCATGTTTTGAGGATACTTGGTCATAATTGACCTATTTTTGGGACTTCGATAGGCTGTCGAAGATGGAGCGCAAGATGAAGCAAAGATTGCGGGATCTTGGCCCCTTTTTAGGCATTTTTGGGTTTTGGGATTATGTAATGGGTATGGGAATGTCGGCCCATGGGTTTACCCATGCTTAGGCCTATTTTGTAATGTATAAATAAGTATCTAGGTGAAGTAAGTAAAATATCTACAAGTTCGATCTTGATCGAAAGTGCTAATTGCTGAGTAGAGATTTATTTTTTGCATATTGTATGAGGCTTGCAGATCTCAGTGCAAGCGAGTGTAAGAGATTGAGAGGAGGCTTTGTGCTATAACCTGTCTCGGGGAAGGAGGATCTAGCGAAGTGCACAGATCTCCTGTCCTATGCAGAGTAGGTTTTTTTAGGCTCTGTGTGTGTAACTGATTGACAAAAGATAATAGAAAAGAAGAAGAGTTGGTGGATGTAGCCCCAGGGTGGGGGTGAACCACGTATATGTTGTGATGCTCTGCTTGGTGTGATGTATTGATGTGTTTATGTGTGATTTTCTTAGTGCTTTATGAATGTTAGATAGATCTGTTGTTGCTTTGTGCTTAATAAGGTGAATGAATGCTAGATCTGACCAATGTGAGTATGCTTAGTGCTTGAATCTATTGGATCTAATGTGTTCCTTTCAGGCTAAGTGATATTAGATGTTGGATCTGGTTAAATACTACGATGCTCTATAATTAGGCGTTGTTTCCGCTATTACTAAAGACTGAATATTGATGAATGTTAACTGCTAAGTGCTCTATTAAGTGCCTGAATCACATATGAGACTTCATTTGCTTCGCAGGTGTTGCCAAAAGGGCTAGTAGTTAGGGTTTTGTTGGTGCATTGTTGTAGCGTTTAACCTTGGGTCTACCCCTGTTCCAACAAATGGTTCTGTTACCAGGACCTAAAATTGTGATTGTTGGGAACTAAGGAAGAAGAAGCTTTGTGCGAATATCCGACCTGAAACTGTGATTGTTGGGAACTGAGGAAGAAGAATCTTTGTGCGAAGATTCGACTTGAAATTGTGAAAGATCTGTGTGTAGATCTGTCACTCTAGTGCATAGTAATCTACTTGATCTATGAAGCTATGTTCCAAGAAGGGTTAGATATGAAGAAAAGAGGTAATATATGCAAGCTCTGTGCTCTGATAAAGGTAAGAATAGTGAATTTTTTTAGATATGGAAGCTTTGTGCTCTGTAGAAGTAAGATAAGTGGAAATTTTTGTTTCTAGAGTATGGATCTAGGTATGTTTGATAAGATTTGTCCTAGCTTGAAAACTAGGGCAATGATAGATGAAAGAAGATTTGATATGAGTAGATCTTATAAGAATAGTGAAAGATGTGTTATACCTATGCATAGAGAATGTTTGGACGAATAGATGGATGTAGGATTCTAGAAAGATTTTTTTGTAGGTTAGCTACTGTGATCCTAGTGCGCAGTACATAAAAGGCTGGGGATCATTTAAGAGAAAGAGAGGACTAAATCTTTGTTATAGTTGCAAAAAATGAGGACATCTTGTTAAGGAATGCCCTGGAAGAAGACCTAGTTGTCTTTGTTGTAAATCTATGGATCATGAAGTTTTGGATTGCCCTAGAATGATTGCTAAGGTTGAAAGGATGAATATGAGACAAGAAGACCATGAGAAAGGTCAAGCAACTAAAACCAGGATAGAACCCCAAAAAGAATTAGAGAAAGTATTGCTACAAATGAAAGAAATCCTGAATGACCACTGAAATGTCATCTTATCAGAGATCTTCAAAGAAAAAGAATGCATAGAAGTAAGAATACAATAATTTGACATTGATTGTGTTATGGATGAGGAAACATGGGTGAATATCATGACCTAAAGAACTTGGGAAATTCTAGGAAATCCTGCTATGATTCCTTCATTGGGAGGAATAGGATTATTCAGAGGAAAGTTGATAAACCTATGTGGAAAGTTCACCCAGATATCTATGGGTGCCAATGGAACTTCGACAGAGGAAGAATTTGAAGTTGTTAAATTTATTTAGGACAATGCTCCATTTTCTATGTTACTAGCAAAACCTTGGATTGAGAGAGATCACGCCAGAATGAAAGAAGAATAAATCTTAGAACAAAAGAAGCAAGAGTTAAACGATTTCATGACTAGGAGGATCACACACTTGATTGAAGAACAAGAGAACCGAGTGAGGCTATTTAAAACCAGAGACTTGGATGTTGAAGCTGGAAGAACACTAGAAGACCCATAAAAGACTGAAGTACCTACCCCAGATAAGGAAGAAGTATTACCCTTGAATTTTAGGAAAGAATCTCAACAACACGAAGTTACTATGCCAAAATAAGATACGAATCAAAATGGAAAAACGAATACCGAGACGAAGCTCACTGAAAACAAGGCCCGGAAACTAAGGAAGAAGAGATCTAAGACTGAAAAGTTACAGAAAGTTCCAGAAGGAACTTTACAGAAGGAAAATTTGCAAAATTGGAACTTTGTCGGGATATCAGAACAACGACACATGGCATTTCACCATGGTGAATCAATATATTCATTGGGAACAATATAACCGTTAGACCAACAACCCGAACATGAAGAAAGTAATTTATGGTTAGACAACTCACCACCAAACCGTTGGGACCGTGCTATAATGGACATAACTGAGTTAATGAAGGCTTCTCGTCCGTTGGAGAGATTCGTTGCCAAGTTATCTATTTATCTCATCGCACCACGCACCGAGAACACTTTTTCTAACCGTGAATTTGAGCTCGTAGATTAGTTGATTCTCGCACAGTGATCATCGCGCTATTTCCATCTATCCCATTTCATTGAGAGATTACTCTTCGAACTTGAGATTTAAAACCCCGAGTGTGTATGTCGGATGAGTTCAGTGATGCAGAGAAAATTGTTGAAGAAGTTCCCATTGACCTAATGACCGAAAGAGTAATGTCGATGTCTGCAAGTATACAAGTGTCATCGACGAGAGGAGTGAAAGGCTCTTCGTCGACTGCTCGCGGATTGAGGTCGTCCTGACCGACAACAGAGAAGAGAACCAAGAACAGAAATGACTTAGCCAATGTGAAGTTGATCCCGTCCATACCGCCTGACTACATCCCACCTCTGGCCAGCGCGGTGAGTCATGATAGTGTGCCAAGATATTTTGAGTACACCTTGGTTACTACATACCTCTCGAAGGGGATACGTGCAGTTTGGGGGCAGCAGGACAAGATCGTAGCGTTGAAGTTTAGTGAATTCAACCTTGGAGATCGCAAGAACTATAATATGCTCGCCCCAGGGAAGAATTCAAAGATAATCCCCTAGTTGTGGATGATGAACCTCGTGTAGTCCACCCTGTTGAATGTCATGAAAATCCCACACTTCAAAAGGCACCAGGAAGTCAACGCCTGTGTCAAGCTGCTACTATTGTGTTACCATGGAGGATATTTATGGCTAGATCATCGTATTACATTCGATATAACACTGATCCATAGGATCACATGGTTGAGTATGCAAGGACTTGATCCATAGGAGTTCTATCCAAGAATAGCCACATATCACAAACTAGCACAAAAGATCAAGGATACATATGGTGATGTAGAGAAGGGGATGCGAGGCTATAAGGTAGCCTCCATATAAAATGGAGCAGTGCACCTAGCATGTCAATTAATAGCTGGGAAGATGGTACAAAAGAACAGAGCCACCAAGGTCATAGGATTCATCGTTGACCTTGCGGAGAAGTGTGTAGAAGGTCTACAGATGAACTGGGCGAAGTACCTAGTCAATCAGTTTGAGCTAGATTGTCATGAAGCGCAGGATCAGGGCTATGAGTTCCACTTCAGATGGCTCCTGATCCTTATCGCCTTTGTTGTCTAGGAGATGCCGGAAGGTGAGAACTTCCTATACATTGAACCCTTCGAGCCTCTTGCTGCAAAGTTCACTACCCTTTTTTACTCGAGTGATATGAACAAACAATGGCAGTCGAACACTATTTTTCATACCTAATACCTTCAGCTGAAGAGAACCATAGAAGAAAAACCTCGCATGACTCTGAACACCTTAGAGAGATTCTGACCTCTGATGAAGTTCAACGTAGATCAACATTTCATCTACATTACAACGCGAGTCGATGAACATAAGGAGCAACTCCATTCATACTATAAACTCACAGAATAATACCTTGAGGAGATCACTAAGGACTGGTCAACAGACCTCCTTATCCCCGCTGACCTTGCAGAGATGTCTGGCCCTGAACTGGACAACCCAGAGACCACTCACAAAGAAAAAGACATGCCTGGAACCAACAGAAGAAATAAGACAGGAGAGTTCCAAGACTTAAGCAACACCTTAGGGAAGACTTCTTCTGTATCACCTAACCGAGGTGGTGATGTCGAAGAAGAAGAGATAAAGAACGAAGAATATGAACATAAGAAAGGTGAAGTAACACCACGTAGAAACGAGGTTGACCGCTTGAAGAAGAGGAAGGTTTCTCCCCTGAAACCTTCTTCCTGGAAGAAATCGAGAGCCACTGTGGCCAAGATGTAGACTACACTCACTCCTGATGATTTTGACTTAATCATAATATCTCTAAACGACGCTTCACTAGAAATCATGGAGAAACAAGAAGCCAAGCAGGAGGAAATGTATGATATAATTGAGGTCGAACTCTGAGAGGTACAGCAGGCCCTTAAGTCCAGTAGTATAGTCTCCACTTCGCCCCTACCATTGGGAGAACCAGATTTGGGAGATGAGCTAGCCCAACTCCACCGACTATCATATGCAACTGAAGCTCACCTTTGACGAGCACAAGAAGAAACAAACCAAGCCACTTAGGCCTTGAAGCAAGTAAAAGGAGTAATTGTAGAACAATTTTGAGTTGTAGAGTAGGAGAATATTGATCTCCAGACAAATTTTGAAGAAGAGAAAGCACAAATGCAACAAGAAAAATAACAGTTGCTCGCAGGGAAACTCAAAGTAAAAGAAGCAGTCAATAGAGCACTTTTCTCTGTGACAGGCTTAGAGCCACAGGAAGAAGGCCGATTTGAGCATCAAGTAGTGCATCTCGTGGAAGTCATCCAAAAGCTACAACAAAGAATAGTATATCTAGAGCTTTTCACAGTGCCCAACACTCCGCAGGATGTAAGAGATCAAAGAGAAGCAACTTCCTGGAGCACAGTTGAGAGAATAAATTCCCTTGCCATGGAATGCAAGGAACTCAGTGATCGTAGTTCCCAAAATTATAATAAAATCATTGAGAATGCAGAACTGAAGGCACTGGAGCCACATCTCTAGGAGGTGAAGCAACAAGTAGAAACAATACAGGTGCAGTTGAAGCCCCTGTCAGCTATTGAAAGAATGAAGTGATCCCAAGAGCAGTGTGTTGCCCAGCAGCAGGTTCACATTGTTTAGAGAAAATTCATGGAAGTGACTCAGAGGCTCCAACCTGTACAGGATGAGGATTACCAACTGTTCACAGAGATAGAAGGCCGAGGAGGAGAAATGGAGCAAGTTTTTACTGCAACTAAAAAACGCCTAGAGAAACCCATGAACGAGGCAGTCATTCAAGAATTCGTAGAACAAGAGGCCATAGCACAACAACAAGTTGAAGAACCTTGAACCAAGCTCGAGGCTTTCGAAGCAGAACTACCCAGATCAGAGTGACTCGGTACGAGTCACGGGTGATTTTTGGGGGCATGTTGGCCCTTGACCAAGTTTTGAGGATACTTGGTCATAATTGACCTATTTTTGGGACTTCGACAGGCTGTCGAAGACGAAGCGATGATCGCAGGATCTCAGCCCATTTTTAGGCCTTTTTGGGTTTTTATATTATGTAACGGGTATGGGAATGTCGACCCATGGGTTTACCCATGCTTAGGCCTATTTTGTAATGTATAAATAAGTAGCTAGGTGAAGTAAGTAAAAGACCTACAAGTTTGATCTGTGTGATTGAAAGTGATAAGTGTTGAGTAGAGATTTCTTTTTTGCATACTGTATGAGGCTTGCAGAGCTCAGTGCAAGCGAGTGTAAGAGATTGAGAGGAGGATTTGTGTTGTAACCTATCTCAGGAAAGGAGGATCTAGTGAAGTGCGCAGATCTCCTGCGAATAAGGATGATACTAGCAAGAGTTGGTCCAACACAACCTCCAACTTCTAGAAAATCTTCCAAATTGTCAATGTATATGCCAAAAAAGTTAGGGGATAGGGGACAACCTTGCTTGACTCCTATATTGCTGTTAATTTCTTCTGACCAACCTGAGATGCTCCTAAAATCAGAAATCACATTCTCATACAACCTTACCACAACAACTCTCAGACCAGAGGAAATTTTAGCTCTTCTAACCTATTCCAAAAGTGGGTCTTGGGCATTGTGTCAACATATTTCCTAAATCAACGAAATAACAAAGGAGATTGGTTTTATTGTTGTGACACTCCAGTGCAATGATCCTAGGCGTGACAAGGTGGTGCACGATTGAATGATAACCTCTAAAAATCGCCTGGACTTTAGCTCTTTTTACATGGATTTCTAGCCATATGCTTAAATCTTATTTTCCAAAATAATTCCATATGGCTTGGCTAAAATAGGGCTAATCATAATGTTCATATAATTAGAGGGATTTCTTTTATCCCCAATATTAAAAATATGTACAATGAGGCTTTGAGTCTAGGGTTTATGGAAGCCCTTCTTGATTGCAATTTTGTTTTTTAATGAATTGCATAGAGTAAACGAGAGAATATTGCAACAAGGGAGCACTAAACAACAACCATGGAAATTGTTTTTGATGATTATTTAGTTAATTGTATTTATATTTTTAAATTAAATATATAAATATTTTTTTATTGATATAAAATATATAAAATGTAAATTAAAACAAAGTTCACGTGATTAGTGACCGTGTCTATATTTATGATGATATTTAAAGTAATTATATTAAAAATGAGAAACAAATGTATTTAAATTTGAAAATTAAATATATGAATATTTTTTTAATTGATATAAGAATAAATAAATCAATTTCCAATTGGATCTATGGGTGGTAGGAGAAAATTGATCATCAAATATTGTTGGAGTTACTTCACACACACCTATGATTTATTTTTCTTAAGTTTTTTCCTTGTTTATTATTCATATTTAGTCATTATTCAGTCTGCTATATTTTAGGAGAAAATATTCCACCTGGAGAATATTCTCTTTTAGTTGACACTTCAGTTTGACTAGTTGAGTTGAGTTTAGATGTTGCATTGGTTTTGTCACCATGAAACATTGGGATCATCACCATGATAATGCACACTTGCCTTGGGAGCATCACCAGACTAGCGCATTACCCTTGATTCTCTGATTTAACTCCTCACTACTCTATGTTCAGTCCGTTAACTGAAGACTGGTTGACTAGTTAACTCAGCTAGGTGGTAGTTCACTCTCGTAATTGCTTGAGAGACTAGAGTAGGTGGTAGTTCACTCCCGTAACTGTTGGTGTGTGTTCGGATCACTCTAGAGAACCACTATGGCTCATTAGTTACTCATGTATCCTATATCTATTGTAAATTATTCACTCTTTGAGTGTGGAATATAGTTAATGAGAATTCTTCCATTCTTTCTCTCTTGCTTCTTCTTTCTTCTATTCTCTCTGCAAATGTGTGTATCATTGTTTATCTAGATCTATTATGTGCAGGCTCAACACATTTACATGGTATCAAACCCGACAGACTGCTAAGAAAAAGCTACACCAAATTGTTTTTTGCAGGTACTGAAGATTAAAGAACGTAGAAAATATGGAATTTGTGTTTTACTCACCGATAATACTTCTCACGCCTCATAAATATTTTGAGTGGAAGCCAAAGATTTTACTTTTTCTTAGAAGTAGAGGCTTATACCAAATAACCATGGCAACGAAAGTACAACCCGATTCCGCCGATGAGAAAAATGACTTTCTCAATAGACAAGATATGGCAATAGGATTTATCTACTTGACTATTTCTCTAGAAATTCTACACCAAATATGTGATGTCACACAAGACTTCTCTCCAAATGAATTATGGACCATATTGGAGTTTCTATTTGGGAACAAAGAAGATTGTTAAGATTGCATGCAGGAGATTGGAAAGATAGACCCAGAAGAGAAGTCATCAGAAGATCAAGCCTCTTATTATGAAGAGTCTTCTACAAAAGTTTTTGCACAAATTTGTACTCCATTAATTGCAGATGATGACTACTCCATTTAATATTTGTTTTCTGAAATTCACGTGGAAGATATATGGCATGTATCTCAAGAGTCACATGCAGACACTTTTGCATGCACAATGCATGCATCTCATGAGACAAAAAGGGAGTTGTGCACATCACACTCAATTATGATACTTTCTGAGAAAAAATTGCAGAAACAAATTGGATATTTTAATTCCTCTCGAGAAAATATCTAATTTCAAAAAAAAAATCATTTGAAACAGAGTTCGGGAAGAGAAGTTATGATCATTTCAAAATCAACAAAATTTCAGCATTTTTTCGGAAACGGCCGCACGATCTTCAAAATTTCATCCAAACTTTATTTGGATATTCTTCATTACAATAATATAAAGTGGACATGTGTGGGCATCTCAATGGTTCATATACTTCGTCAAATCTGTGCAAACATCTAATTTTTTAAAAATCTTCAACGAGCACAAACTTGCACAATTGCAAGGTCTTCTTGGAGTGAAGGACACGGTTGCTTAGCCACTGTTTTTTGTTCCTTCTCATTTTTAATTTTTTTATGCATTGTAATTTGACGGGGGGTTTCCCATGAGTTTTTCCCTCTTTCCTTGTTTATTTCAATGTATCTTTTGTATTTGGGTGCCTAACATGGCCTCATTTTCGGGACCTATTCTTTATTTTCACCATAGTGATGTTCAGAGGGGGGTGTTGGAGTTTCTTCACACACAACTAGGATTTATTTTTCCTAAGGTTTTTCCTTGTTTATTATTCATAATTAGTCATTATCTAATCTCCTATATTTTAGGAGAGAATATTCTCTTTTAGTTGACACTTCAGTTTGACTAGTTGAATTGAGTTTAGATGTTGCATTGGTTTTGTCACCATGAAACATTGGGATCATCACCATGATAATGCACACTTTCCTTGGGATCATCACCAAACTAGTGCATTACCCTTGATTCCCTAATTTAACTCCTCACTACTCTCTGTTCAGTCAGTTAACTGAAGACTGGTTGACTAGTTAACTTAGATAGGTGGAAGTTCACTCCCGTAACTTCCTAAGATACTAGACTAGGTGGCAGTTCACTCTCCTAACTGTTGGTGTGTGTCCAGATCACTCTAGACCACCACTATGTCCCATTAGTTACTCATGTATCCTATATCTATTGTAAATTATTCACTCTTTGAGTGTGGAATATAGTTAATGAGAATTCTTTCTGTCTTTCTCTCTTGCTTCTTCTTTCTTCTATTCTCTCTGCAAATGTGTGTATCATTGTTTAGCTAGATATATTATGTGTAGGTTCAACACATTTACATGGTATCAGAGCCAATGGACTGCTAAGAAAAAACTACACCGAATTTTTTTTTGCAGGTACTGAAGATTGAAGAATGTAGAAAATATGGAATTTATGTTTTACTCACCGATAATACTTCTCATGCCTCATAACCATTTCGAGTGGAAGCCAAAGATTCTAATTTTTATCAAAAGTAGAGGCTTATACCAAATAACCATGGCAACGGAAGTACAACCTGATTCCACCAATGAGAAAAATGACTTTCTCAATAGACAAGATATGGCCATAGGATTTATCTGCTTGACCATTTCTCTAGAAATTCTCCACCAAGTATGTGATGTCGCACAAGACTTCACTCCAAATGAATTATGGACCATATTGGAGGTTCTATTTGGGAACAAAGAGGATTGTGAAGATTGCATGCAGGAGATTGGAAAGATAGAGCCAAAAGAGAAGTCATCAGAAGATCAAGCCTCTTATTATGAAGAGTCTTCTACAAAAGTATTTGCACAAATTTGTATTCCATTAATTGTAGATGATGTATACTCCATTTAAGATTTTTTTTCTAAAATTCATGTGGAATATATATGGCATGCATCTCAAGAGTCACATGCAGACACTTTTGCATGCACAATGCATGCATCTCAGGAGACAAAAAGGGAGTTGTGCACATCACACTCAATTCTGATAATTTCTAAGAAAAAATTTCAGAAACAAATTCTATATTTTAATTCCTCTCGGGAAAATATCCAATTTCAAAAAAACAATCGTCTGAAACGGAGTTTGGGAAGTGAATTTATGATAATTTCAAAATCAACAAAATTTCAGCGTTTTTCCAGAAATGGCCGCACGGCTTTCAAATTTCATCCCAACTTTATTTGGATATTCTTCTTTACAAGAAGATAAAGTGGACATGTGTGGACATCTCAATGGTTCATATACTTCATCAGATCCGTGCAGACATCTACATCTTTAAAAAAATTCAATGAGCATAAACTTGCACAGTTGTGAGGTCTTCTTGGAGTGAAGGACACAGTTGCTTAGCCACTGCTTTTTGTTGCTTCTCATTTTGAATTTTTTTATGCATTGTAATTTGACAGGGGGGGGTTACCATGATTTTTTCCCTCTTTCCTCATTTATTTCAGTGTATCTTTTGTATTTGGGTACCTAACATGGCCTCGTTGTCGGGACCCATTCTTTATTTTCACCATAATGATGTTCAAGGGGGGTGTTGGAGTTACTTAACACACACCTAGGATTTATTTTTCCTAAGGTTTTCCTTGTTTATTATTCATAATTAGTCATTATCCAGTCTCCTATATTTTAGGAGAGAATATTCCACCTCGAGAATATTCTCTTTTAGTTGACACTTCAGTTTGACTAGTTGAGTCGAGTTTAGATGTTGCATTGGTTTTGTCACCATGAAACATTGGGATGATCACCACGATAATTCACACTTGCCTTGGTAACATCACTAGACTAATGCATTACCCTTGATTCCCTGATTTAACTCCTCACTACTCTTTGTTCACTCAGTTAACTGAAGACTGGTTGACTAGTTAACTCAGCTAGGTGGAAGTTCACTCCTGTAACTGCCTAAGAGACTAGACTAAGTGGCAATTCACTCTCGTAACTGCTGGTGTGTGTCTAAATCACTCTAGACCACCACTATGTCTCATTAGTTACTCATGCATCCTATATCTATTGTAAATTATTCACTCTTTGAGTGTGGAATACAGTTAATGCGAATTCTTCCATTCTTTCTCTCTTGCTTCTTCTTTCTTCTATTCTCTCTGCAAACGTGTGTATCATTGTTTAGCTATATCTATTATGTGCAAATTCAACACATTTACAAATATATCGAGGGACAAAAGGAATCAAAGTTCAATTAGGAATTTAGAACAACCACCAACAATGAAGCAAAAGTGACGATAATTTACCAATTGTGCATGTTAAAAGAAAGAAATATTGTAAGTGCAATGATTGTGGGGGACTCATCTATTATCAGTATTGGCCTCCCAACATGGATTATGCTAAGAAATATAGTGGTCTCAACCAAACTCATCCAATCACTAGATCTAGCCAAAGATTTTATGAGCCTCAAGTTATTTCATGTGTTAAGATCACACAATAAAACACATATCACCAAAACAATGTTGGTGTCTACATGGAGAAATAATCATTAGACAATGGTGAGGGGGTCAACCTTTACAAAGAAATCCCATTAACATAGTTAACCACAATTTGATCAACATCAATCGACTAGTAGTAAGTGCATGTACAACATATGGGCAGGGGAATTAAACTATTTTGATCACTTTTTCCTGGAGAGAAAGAGGATCAACATTGAGGGTAGTCTTGTGGGGAACAAAGAAGCCTCCTTCTTTTTTAGAGAGGTCACAAGTTTCTCATTTTAAAATAATATATTTCCTTTATCAGGTCAAATGAATAAAATGGTGCATGCTATAAAGAGAGACTCCACTTGACACATAAAGATTTATTAAAACAATAGAGATTCTAAAATGCCAAGATCAAATCATAAACAAATGCATAGATTTTTCTAGGCTAGATATATTTTTTCACATTAGAGACTTGACCCTCTTCATAAGATTTAAGAATGAAATATAAACATGACTTTGCAAGATGAACATAAAACCTAAAATATGGCTAAGGTCATCAGATAAATTTAATAAATTTCTTCATTACAAATCAAATGAGTTTTCAAAGAGCCATTTTCTCAAGAATCCATTGGTATTACCATGATATATATCATAAAAATAGCATGGAAATCAAATATTTCTCCGTGGAGCTCAATTCAAATGATGTTCTCCCAATATGAATGTTCAAGATGATCAGGAATGATGGGGCTCAACAACCTCAGCAAAATTGCTTTGACTAATTAAATGAGATTGTGAATGTCTTTACTCTCAAAATTTGGGGTGGGGCTCCCATGGACCTAAAATAATAGAAAATATTTGAGATAGAAAGGAGAAATGTTGGTTAGTACTTGGTCTTTCCAATGAAATGATACATGAAAACCATTGGTAAACTAAGGACAATAAATTGAGGGAAAGTCATGAGGGTTGGTGCTTACAAAATTGAGAGGAGGCAAATTTTTGGGAGGCGAACATGAGTTCCTTCCAAGTCCTTAAATAAACTTCTAGATATTGAGTGTGCTTTTCAAACCCTAATTGTCATACCTGCTTTAGGAGGTTTTAGAAATTTCTTCCATGGCTTGATTTAACCATACCTGAATATATTCCTTAAGGGGGGGCACCATAACCACCTCCTTTATCCTAAGGGAGAATAATTCATTTTCAACTTCATTCAAATAACTCCTTTGTACTCTAA
>ML787072.1:277884-292955 GCA_009831015.1 Picea engelmannii
TTTATTTGTTTATTATTTATGTTAAAATGTTTATGATTTGGAGCTTCCTGAGATCCATAGAAACATGAAATAAAAGGAAATTACTCATCAATACCACAAGTATGTTGTTTTTATTGAGGATATTGATTCTTCATTTGATATATGAAACCATGCGAAAATGGATAAAAGAGTGAGATGTTAGAACATAATCCATAATGCATAACTTTGATGATACTAAAAATTATGTTACATTCTCCCTAGCTTTTTTAAGACTCCCACCTAGATTCTAAAATGTTGTTCCAAGCATTGATGCTACAAAGGATACATCTCCTTGATCTTGGGCTCAGGATAGGGTAGGGGAGGAGAGAGTTATGGGGAGTTCTCAAAAATTTTGCAAAGTATTGTCATATTGATGCCAATGTTGCTAGAAACAAGAAGAAGAAAATGAAAGAGTATGATAGATAAAGATGCATGAAATCATGAAAAGGGGAATGATCATTTTGTAGAACAAATGAGTGCAGATTTCATCATGGTATAAATTGAATGAACATAATCACAATTCTCATTTTTGTAATCCCAATTGTAGGTTTTGTGATGTTGACAAAGTTCATTTCGTGCAAGATTATATCTAAACTTAATCAAGAACATGTAAGTTAGAAAATTTAACCAAGATTCATAGATTTTTTAATCCCAAACATAATCATTAAATAATTTTATGTGAAACAAAGAAAAAATATGCATTATCTTTATGTTGAGCTTGACCAAACTTGTATAAGATTGGTGGATTGTTAAGATATTTACATTAAATTATTAGTTATCTGTTTTATACCCATTATTTATTGTGTTAGTGGGGATGCCATGAATTACATACTAAATGGTTAAAAGACCCTCTAATGTGTTGAAATAACAATCATATTAGATACCAAAGCTATAACCATGTCATGAATTTTAATAAGAAAACATGTAGCATTATAAACGCAATTAAATAACTATGAATAAACTATCAATTTTCACATGCAACTCTATGTGACTAATTTTCAGATCTAAAAATTGCTTCCTAGGGAACTAATAATAAAACCCTAGTTGTTATCACTAAAAACGTTTATGTTGAAAATTATTGACTGAAACATATGCAGTAAAACAACAAGATCATAGATGAATTAACAATACACAAGAGACACAAATTTCAGTTATGAAATCTTGTTAACATCAGAAATCATGCGGGAAAAACCAACCCTCCGAGCCAATATAATATCACCAAAATCTAAGAACAACCTTGTCCTCCAATAGTCACCAAAACTAAAAACAACCTTGTTCTCCAATAACCATACAAATCAGGAAACCAAACCTCAAAAATATTATGGAAATCTCCTATGCCCATGAATATGTTGTAGACCACCTGTACGGCCTACTGACAACACCTATTAGCCTGTACGGATCTGTAACTTCCCTGAAAATCAGATACACAATTCAACCTCTTGTAACCTGTGTATATATGACATTCGCCTTCTTGTGACCTGCGTATATACATGATTCATCTTGTTTGTGACCTACGTATATATGTGATTCGTCGTACCTATGAACTGCATATATATGCAATTTGGCACACATGTGACCTGCATATATCATGATTTGTCACACCTGTGACCTATCTATATACATGATTTGTCCCACTGCAAACCACGTATTGTGTGAAAAAATTTGCTCCACATGTTTGACCTTCTTCACTTCTCTCTCCTAGGCCAAATTCACCACCTTGCATAATTTCCTTTTGTCGATATCACCAAGCCTCCTAGCATAAATGCAGACACACTTATGTTAGCTCCATCATGTCTCCATACACTCTACATGATATGTGATGTCACAATGATCTATCTTCTTTATATACAATCCTTAGGGGTTAACATAGAATCCCCTCCACAAATTAACATCAAATTAGGTTTTCCTTATGGGTGTGAAGCCCCAATACAATCCCACATCCCATCACAAAACCCATGAATCCCCCACTCAAATCCAAGGGGGTTTTCACAAAAATGAAAGTGTGATGTGGTGTCCATAATGATTCCCACATGCCCAACACCTAGGGTCATGTGATAATACCTATTTGAAGCTGCAAAAATCAACACTCTCTCTTAGCAAGGAAGGAATTATCATGCACTCCATAAGTGGGAATGTCTCTCGATGCTACAAAATCATCAACACTCCCTCTTAGAAAGGAAGGCATTCCATCCCCCATCATCACTTGGAAGTATATTTGTCTCCCATCTTGGATCTGCTACCACAGCTGCTCTCCAATCTACCTCATTAGCTACTCCCTCTGTCACCAAAGAAAATCTTGTTGTTCGACATGATCACATCCTAGAAGACACCCTAATCCTAGAAGTCTCCTGCTCCTAAGAAACTTACCTCGCCATATTAACCTCTGACACCCTCTTGACAGTCTTGGAAGATGCCTCTCTCCCATCTGGACCTGAAGGTAGACTCCATCTGAATGGTTGACTCTCCCTTTGAAGTCGGACTCCCTATGAATCCATTGAATCCCTTTGAAGTAAGACTCTCTCTGAATCCACTGACTCCCTTTGAGTCTGCATGACCTCTGTAGCTACCTACTCCCTGTCCAGTGTCACTCTGTTGAAGTCTAATCTCCTCTTAATTGTCCTAGGAGGCTACTCCTCCCTACTATATTCTGAGGGGTGACTCCCTTTGAAATTTGGATCCTTCTGATCCAGCACTACTAGTGGAGTTATATGATCCCTCGGTATCTATGCTACTAGTGGGGCCACCTGCCTCACCATTGGTGGAGCTACATTTTCCTCTTCATTTATCTCTCTAATCCTACTGGTCTTATCACGCATAGATTGGCCCTCTCTAACTCCAAGAGACACTAATGATATGAAGCTAGATCCTTTGGGAATCCAATAACACCTTTCCATCCTAGAACAACACTGCATATCCCTACTCCTCAATTGATGAGACTGAGAACACACTCATGCATCCATAATACATTTTCCACTTGCAATACATCCCCTGAACCCATCTAGAATGATAATGTACTAGATCCTTACACTACATGCCTAGTCCTCATACCAAGATCCTTGTACATACCTGAGTCAAATACTATGAAGCTCACGAACCAATCTCGTGCCCTTGAAATGTTCATATGGCTCCCACTAGATAAGAACCATGAAATCCTCCAAGGAAATCATCCTTCTTACCCAAGTAATGACCATCTAATGAAATTCTTCCCAAGTCCATCATCCAAGTCATCCCTGGAATCTAACTAAGTCTCCTCATGGATACAATCAGTCCATAGTATGTCAAACCCTGGAAATGTCTCTCATGCACATATCCACTACATTATTGGTTCCCAAGACTTGGGAATACCTCTCAGTTTCTATGCACATGTTGCAACTGAAACTTTGTCCTTTCACTAAAAAGTCTCAAGTTGTGTATGGACACTCAGTCTAGTCCACTCTATACCTATGCAACTCATCTCTATAGTGTCCTCATCCTCCTGGGTCAAACACCTCATACATCGTTATACCTAGAAAATGTGCAACTCTCCATCCTGATGAAGAATCTATCTCATCAACTTTCCAAATGTATAAATCCATATCATCTGTGCCAAAGCACCTGAGCCACACCCATCATAAATCACCATGACAAGTCACCGAAATTTCATCCACAGGGTTGGAAATCTGTCACACAACTGACTATTGTGATTCGGGCTCTTTGTCAATCCACCAAAACTCCCAACCTACCACACCACTGAGCTACAACAGTCGACAACTCCTTCTATGGATAGTCTGCTCCATGTCTCAAACCAGAGACCATCTAACATGTTTCCACTTGCAACCATCATTGTAGCTCCCTCTCAGAGCTATCACATGTGACCTTCCTTGAACAAGAACAACACTCCTCTAGTGTTGTATCCAAAAATGTGTCTCAAATATGATCCCCTCTCTTCAGATCCCAAGCTTCGATACCATGCCAATTTTCATATGCAACTCTATGTGACTAATTTTCATATCTGAAAATTGCTTCATGGTGAACTAACAATAAAACCCTAGTTATTATCACTGAACAATTTTACACTGAAAATTATTGATTGAAAACATATGCAACAAAACAACAAGATCAGAGATGGATCATCAATACACAAGAGACACAAATTTTAGTTCTGTAATATTGTTAACCTCAGAAATCATGAGGGAAAAACCAACCCTCCTAGCCAATACAATATCACCAAAATCTTAGGACAACCTTGTCCTCCAATAGTCACCAAAACTGAGAACAACCTTGTTATCCAATAACCATACAAATTAGAAAACCAAACCTGAACAATATTATGGAAATCTCTTATTCCCACGAATATGTTGTATTCCACTTGTAGGGCCTACTGAAGTCACTTGTTAGCATGTATGGATCTGTATCTTCCCTAAAAATCAAATACGCGATTCACCCTCTTGTAACTCATGTATATACACAGTTCACCTTCTTGCAACTTGCGTATATATGTGATTCACCTCGCCTGTGACCTAAATATATACATGATTCGTCATACTTGCGACCTATGTATATACGTGATTTTTCACACTTGTGACTTGCGTATATATGTGATTCATCACACATGTGACCTGCATATTACATTATTTTTCCCATTGCAAACCACATATTGTAAGAAAATATTTTCTCCACATGTGAGACTTTCCCTTTGTTGAGATCACCAAGCCTCCTAGAAAAAGTACATACTCACTTATGCTAGCTCCATCATGTCTCCATACACTCTACATGATATGTATTGTCACAATGACCTCTCTTCTTTATATACAATCCTTAGGGGTCAACATAGAATCTCCTCCACAAGTTAACATAAAATTAGGATTTCCTTGTGGGTGTGAAGCCCCAGCTATTGGACTACGTTGTCATTGATGTCAAAGGATTGATGTCAAAGGGTTGATGTCAAGTGTTGCCATAGTAATGTGTTGTCATGTATGTATGATGTCATATATGGATTGATGTATATATGGATTTATGTGTTTTCATTGATGTCAAGGTTGATATCAAATGAAGTTGTATCATTGATGATATTGATTGTTGGATTATTTTGTCATTGATGTAAAAGGGTTGATGTCATAATAATGTGTTGTCATTGATTTCAAGGATGATAGCAAAGGAATTTGTATCATTGATGTCATGTCATGGTTGATAGGAAGAACCAAATGGATGAACTCCAAAGTGATCCCCTTATTGTGAAATCCCTCACAGGAAGACGATTTGCAAAGTCCAAATGGTCAAGTGGTTTGGTAGCCACGACAGTGTAGTGTTTTTTTTAATGAATAATGGAAGTAATGAATAATGATGTTTGAAGGGATTTCTAACTAACTTTTTGAAAGAGTTGTAAAAAGAGCCTCACACTGATTCACCCTCCCCTCTCAATGTGGTTGGTGTGTCCAACAATTGGTATCAGAGCATGCCTTCACTATAAGCCTTACAAGCTTGAAGGAGATCCATGGACACACAAATGGATGAACATGAAAATGAAGTTCCCTTATTTGATGAGACAAATTACTCAACATGGAGAATATAAATGAAAGGGTATTTGAAGGAAAAAGGAGTAGGTGTTTGGAACAGATTTGTTGGTGGATCAGTTCCTTCGAATAATCAGTCAAAATTTGCAACTCAAAAAGAAACAAAGAATAAAAATGCAGTGGCTCTCAAGACCATCTGTAATGGACTATCGGGTTCTATCAAAGAAATCATAGGACAAAATTCCTTCGCCAAGGACCTATGGTTGAAGCTAGAGAAGGTATATCAAGACAAAATACAATACACATAAGACAATTTCATCAAGGACAGTGAAGGTAAAGACTCTCCAAAATCTTTTGATTACAATAATTCTAAGTGTGATGATGTTGAATGTTCTTTTGAAAATAAAGAAGAAGATCCAACTAAAATAGAAGAATTTTGTGTAGAATCATCTAAAAGTTATCTTATAGATGAAGAGGAATATTTTTAAGCTTAAAGGTAAAATTATAAATGATTTAGAATAAATTATCATGGAAATAGGATATGGTTAAGTTGCCTTTGAGTATCTTGAAAAATACACTTAGGAAGTTGTAGAAAAGTACCAAAGGATTATCATGACACTAAAACAAATGCTCAAGAAACAAGAAGAAAGTAAAAAGACTCAATTAGAAGAAAAAGAAGAAGAGATCAAGAGACTAAAGATTGATATAATTAGTCAAGAAGAAGAAAATAATAAGGTAAATTAAGAAACAAGTGAAATCATTGTCAATATGAAAACCTAACTTGGAGAAGCAAAAAGGATAGAGGAACTATTGAAAAATCAGGTAAATGAAAAGGAAGAATCATGCCATAAGCTAGAAGAAGAAGTAGTTGATATCAAAAGAAAAGTTGAGAATTCAATCACTTATATCAAGTTCATGAACAACTCAACAATATTGGATGAAATATTGGATAGTCAAAGATCACCAAATGATAAATCTGGTCTTGGATACAACAAGGAAGCTACACACTTTGAAGTTGGGTCTTCTAAGAAACATTATGTAGTCCCCTCATCTTAAAATGATGAAAGTAAAGTTGTGATTAAAGCACCAACACAAAGAAAGAAAATATTCAGAAGATTAGAGCAAGGAAGACACCAAGAAGCAGGTCCTACACCTCAAAGCAAAAGCATGGGTATGAAAATGTTTTCAATGGTCATTATTTCTCATGTAATAACTATGGTCACAAGGCTTTGGATTGCATACATGATGTAAGGAGATATTTTGGAAGATTCAAAAACATCTTAATATTTTGGAGATTGAATCTTGTCAGACACATTATTGCACATTGTCACACCATGAGATGTTACAGTTGTAGTGGGTTTGGCCACAAATCCAAGGATTGTTGGAATTCAAGAAGACAGTCAACGAAGAATACTTCATACTATATGGAAAGAAGAGAAAATGAAGAATGGAAGAAAGAAAATGTTGAAAATATGGAATCCCGGAAAACCAGTGTTGAGAAACCAAGACACTTTCGGAAGTGGATGAAGAATATTGAATAGCAAGACATGAATAAAGACATACAGAATGAGGAAAGCCTTACATTTTATTAGGCATATGTGGTCTCCTATGGGAACAATCACGTATATACACGTTATGTATGAAGAAAAGTCGCATACATACGTGATTTGTATGCGGTGAAGTCGCGTACATGAGTTAAATCCCTTAGAAAGAGGGGTGTACAGATGAGTTGAAACATGGTTTGATGGTACAACATAGTTTATGCAGAGTCTAAGATGGCATGCTTAAGGTTTTCATGCTTATATGTGTGTTTGATGAATGTATGGTGACAATATATGGTTGAGTTTTGGAGAATATACTTGATGCCTATCTTGGATGCATGGTACTAACCCTAGTGTGTGGATTGAGGCATTTTCTGTTAAGATATAGTGTAGGTTATGTTATGTATTTTATCATTTTATGGCACCTTGTTTATGGAGTACATCATGGGTGATGCGATACTAGCTAGAGGTATATCATTGGTCTATTGAGGGACATTTTCGGTACATGTTTAGAGGTGTTGTTGTTGCATTATGCTTGTTGTGGTGATTGTTTTTTAGGCAGATTTGTTGTAATACGTGGCTAGTACATATGTGAGATCTATTGATATATATTGAGATGCATTGTAAGAAGAATTTGTTTGGTGATTAGTTCATGCATTGTTATCACATGGGTTGATGATAATATGTTGTATTTTTTGAGGCCTACTTGTTGAATATCTTGGAATTTGGTTGATGTATATGTTGGGTACATGATTGAGACACTTAGTTGATGAGTTGGCATATATGGTGCATGTTTATTGAGGCCTACTTGTTAAGATATATTGCTGGTGCATATCTTGGATACATTGGCACGTGGTTTATGGTACTTGGTTGAGGCACATCATGAAGTGATATGACACTTGGTTGAGGTACATGATTGGCATGCTGTATGGTTGATGATGCTATTGGTATTGGTGCATTGATAGACAAATATTGTTGGTTACATTGACATATATCTTTAGTATATGGTTGAAGTACATGTTTGGTACACATCTAGCACATATGGTTGAGTTACATTTCATGGTATATGATGTATGGTACATGGATTATGTGTATGGTTGGCACATGTCATGGTGATATTGATACATATTGATGGGTCACAACTTGATCTATGGATGATGCATGATTGGTACACACTTTGTACATTTTTAGAGACACTTGCTAGTAGGCACATGGATGATGTGGCATATATGCATGGATATAATTTTTGCACATCTTGATAGTTGTACATGAGTAGTATTGGTTGATGCACATGTTGGTGATATTGTGCATATGGTTGACATTTAACTTGGTGATTGATCTTGGTGAATAGATCTGAAGTGGTTGATGAGATTGTTGTGATTCAAGTTGTGTTGTGCATGGTTGATGCATTGGTTGGTGATTCAATTTTGGTGCATGGTTGATGCACTTTTTGATGGTACAAGTACAGATTGATGGATCATTTTATGATGCATGGACGGGTCCAAGGATCGTCAATGGAATAGCAGAGCATGGTATTCTTTATGCAGTATTGTTGAGAAGTTGATTAGTGTTCCAATAGAGCATCAACATCCGCGACAAAAGAAGAGTACAGTGGTAGCATATCGTTCACAATGATTACTCAACATCTTATAGAGAAGATAGGGGGAGTTATTGTTTTTCCCTTGATTGGTTACAGAGGTATGATTCTAGGAGGAGAGATGATCATAGCGGGAGCATTAGTATCCATGCCATCAACATTGCATCAAAGTGGAACCCTTAATAAAAAAGGGGAGAGATTCATCAAGTGCATGGTGAGAATCCCACTGGATAGTGCAACTAGGGGGGCAACCTCAGGGACAATTTCTTTAGGGGGAGCAACCTCAGAGACAATTTATTTATGGGGAGAAACCCAAAAGAGATATACCATTTTCCATTGATGTCAAAGGGGGAGAGATAGTCACATTGATGTGGAGAGATGAACATTGATGAGGGGCGATGATCAAAGAGGGAGCATGAGCATTTCCATGTCTAAATGTTGCCATCAACGATTTGTGTTGACATCAATGTCGGTGTTTCCATTAATTCCAAAGGGGGAGGTTATTGGACTATGTTGTCATTGATGCCAAAGGATTTATGTCAAAGGGTTGATGTCAAGTGGTGTCATAGTAATGTGTTTTGATTAATGCATGATGTCATAGATGGATTGATGTGTTGTCATTGATGTCAAGTGGTGTCGTAGTAATTTGTTTTCATTAATGCGTGATGTCATAGATGGATTGATGGGTTGTCATTGATGTCAAGGTTGATATAAAAGGAAGTCATATCATTGATGTTATTTATTATTGGATTATGTTTTCATTGATGTAAAATGGTTGATTTTGTAATAATGTGTTGTCATTGATTTCAAGGATGATAGCAAAGGAAGTTGTATCATTGATGTCATGTCATGGTTGATAGGAAGAACCAAATGGATGAACTCCAAATTGATCCCCTTATGGTGAAATCCCTCATGGGAAGATGTTTTACGAAGTCCAAAAGGTTAATCGGTTTGGTAGCCCCAAAAATGTAGTGTTTATTTGATTAATAATGTAATGAAGATTAGTGAATTTGCAGATGAGACTATTCTAGATGGATAGTACATGTTGTGTTGTTTCAGATGATATGTGGTACACCACGTGGATTCTCGCGGTTAGGGAGATATGGCCCTGTGAAGTTGGAGAACCCTCATGAGTCATCTAGAATCCCCTGTAAGGTCAAAGTAGTCAAGAAAGTCAAAGAAGTCCAATTATTCTAGAATCTCCTAGAAAAAGTTGACTAGTCAAAGTGGGTGAAACTAGAAGTTAATCATGGGTTAAGTTGTTGCAATAAGAAAATAATTAAAAATAAATTAGTTGCAACTATAAGTGGAGAAATCACTGTTTGTGGATAAAGTGGTTGTAAGTAGACAAAGTGGTTAGAAGTGGGTTAGCCCTAAAATAAGGAAGTTGGTTAGAAGATAACCCCTAGAGGAAGCTACTTGGAGAGTATAAATAAGAGAGCAAGGGTCTCTTATGAATATGATCTTTGAGCATATTGAATATCTATTATTTTGTGAAAGGTTCATTGCAGGTACTCATGCATGCATCTGAAGTTACGCAAGTCTGATATAGAAAAGGAGAGTTGACGATGAAAGTTTTGGAGCTTCGAAAAAAACCTATTTTTTGAAGTGTATGCAGGATGACAGTGGAAAAGGTCACGTATGTACGCGTGTTACAGTGGAGGAAGGTGTGTGTATATGTAGGATGAAAATATAGGAGGTCACGTACAGGTGAAAATTTATCAAGACTTGAGTTGATGTTGGTGCCAGGTCCCTGAAGTTTGAAGCAAGTTCCAGATCAACATTCTACAAGTTCAGATCTTTCGATATGGTTACATGGTTGTGTTTAATTATCACTCATGTTTTTGTTATGATGAATGCTTGAATTATTCTTGGTATGTTTGTTGTGAGATCTTTATATGGTATATGTTGGCTTATTGTTTGAGTGAGAATCACTCTCATGTATGGTACAGTTATAATATGGTTCTTATAGCTCACACATTTGAGCTACTTTTAATTGTTTGAGGGAGATGTATGATGATGTATGCATGGCACAGATTGGCTGCAGTGATAGGTTGGTTGCAGTGATAGGTTGCAAGTGGATGTGACAAAGGCAGTGAAGGTCTTAAGGGCCAAAAATTTCAGAGTTGCATAAAGATGGAAAACCCTAGTTTTTGAAGGTGTACGCAGGCTGACAAAGGGAAGGATGTGTACATACATGTGTTGCAGTATATAAAGTTCATGTACATATGTGAGATACAATATATGCAAGTCACATATCTATTTGTACATTTGAAAGATTGTTTTTTGTCTACAAGTTGGGTCTTGTACTTGAGGGTTGGATTCCTCACGTCTCAGTTGATGTTGAGATCTGCAAGTTGGGTCTTGTATTGAAATTCGGTGCTCTCTTGGAGTTGGTGCTCTTCTTAGTTGGTGTTGATAAACCCCGGAGATTGTAGTCTCACATAATACAAAAAGAAAATTACACATATATCTAGTGTTCTCATTATTGTGATGGTTCATAGTTCTTTATTGTTGATGTATGTTGAGATATGTTTACATGCAAACAACTAGTTGAGAATGGAAGTAATGAATAATGATGTTTGAATGGATTTTTATCTAAAGTTTTGAAAGAGTTTTAAAAAAAGACTCACATTGATTCACCCCCCCCTCTCAGTGTGGTCGATGTGTCCAACATCAGCACAAGCCCACAAAATCTAAGAAGCCCCTACTCAAATACAAGGGGGTTTCCACCAAACTGAAAGTGCGATGTGGTTCCCACAACGATTCCAACATGCCCAACACCTAGGTTCATGTGAGAATACTTCGCTGAAGCTACAAAAATAAACACTCTTAGCGAGGAAGGTATTCTCACCACACTCCACAAGTGGGAATGCCTCCTGATGCTACAAAAGCATCAACATCAACATGTTTGATACTATTAGTGGGATGGAATATGTGAACATGAAAAAAGAGAGATGACCTCATTTCCCTAGGTTTTCTCAATGCCTGTTGTTTGCTCTTCAAAATTAACATTCAATAGCTCAATTATAATCAATATTACTGAAAATCTCTCAATGTCATCACAATTTACATCCATAACTTATGACCAATTGTTTTTATTTTTTACAAAGCCAAGAGTGGAAGAAAAGATAACAAAGGAAATGGAATTATGGCAAGTGCTAGAGGAAAATATAACAAAGAAAAATGCATTATGGAAAGTGTCGGATTCAAAAACATGAAGTATGTAAACTAAATGTGATTGCAATTCTCACATTTACAAGAATTGACAATGCTCATAACACAAAAATTCAAGTACAAACTCACAAAGACAAGGTGTCTAAGCTTCTTTGGAAATATTTCATTAAATGACACATAAATAGTTCATACACCAATATGGTGGTAGAATATTTATCTAGGTGTGAACTATGTGATGTATTTAATGTTTTGGAAGAGTACACCATGGATGGGTACACCATATTAGGGAATATATAAGAGCCAACTAGAATAAACTTGACTATTTTAGTCCTTAGATGCCAAAGGAAAGTATTGTGTGATGAACCAATGCTCATTGACCAACCAAGCATTGAATACATTGATGGGTTATCGAAAATATGACCCTTCTTTTGACATATAATGATATTTGATGTCCTCGTAAATGACAAATGATTTCAAACTTTTACATTTTTTTAAGGTATTTTTTTAATTACCATTCTAGGACGAGTTTGAATCCATTGGAAGTCCTAGAACAGTAATTCAAAAAATAGCCTTAAAAATGTGTATTTTTTTACATTCAATTTTGATCGTTGTGTGGAATTTTAAAAACCTTCCATTCATTGAAAACATGGTTAGGGAACATGACAAGGGAAGGAAATTGTGATATTTATGATAGTTCCTATTAATTCGGTTTAAGTTTTGTTTAATGTTTTTTATCACTTGAAAACCCTATGTTCTATTGTGTATTGGTAAAGTACCTTAGGCTATGAAAAAAAAGACTAGTTTATAAAATTATGAATCCTTAGTTTTGCTCCACACCAGTAGTCATCATCAAAGTTCCCAATCTAAGTTATCATATTGGAGAGTGATCATTTTAGTTGGATGGATTTATTGCATTATAATTGTAGTGTGTTTTAATGTAGGATTTTTTTCGAGTATGGGTATGTGACAACTTCTTGTCACTACTACATTGGGCGTAAATTACAACGAAATATTACGACAGTTTAAAATTTCGTCGTGATTTTTTTTCTTTTTTTGGACTAAATTTACTTTTTTGTTCGGGGTCCAACTGTTTGTTGTTCTAGCGACCAAAATTCCGCGTTGGTCATTCTAGTGACCAACATTCCAGCTTTAGTCGTTATAATGACCAACTATGTCACCTGTGAGAATCAAATGGTCATTGACTTATTGTTTGGTCAATTTGACTAAATTCGTCGGAAGACCGACTAAATCGATCCTATATATATCTTAGTTACGACAAATGTTCTATAGTTGCAACAATCATTTTCTACAGTTGCGTGAGTAATTTATGAAATGGTGTTCTGATGCAATGGTGTTCTGGTTTTTTATGAAATCTTGATTTCAATTCTCTTTCAAGAAGAGAAACATTGAATTGATCAAACTCTATGTAGCTGATATTTTGAAGGTCAATACTTAAAAAAATTATGTGTGATTTAGTAATTTGGTGGTATTGAACTTCTGATAATTGTGATCTTTAATTCGATACCATTCCCACATGTTATGGAACTCGAAAAACGTGATCTGGGAAGAAAGAATTAAATTTTGGACTCTTCAGCACATTCAACGGCTCATTGGTCTTGCGTTTTTCCCTTTAGCCACCAAAATTCAGAGCTTTTAGCGACTCACTACACTGTCAAATTTTCCACATAGCTGCCAAAAACCCTAAAATAAACTCCTATATGATACTTTGCATATCTCTACCTCATGAATATCTAGTGATCCATTAAATTGTTATGTTTTCCTTCAATTGACGTATTAAAGCCCTTAATGTGAAGATATGTATCTAAAAGGAGTTAGAAACTATAATGAAGCAAGATGGAGTAACGATGTTAATTCACAATCATAGTATGAAAATAGTTTTTTGACAAGACACCAAGATGAGAAATAATGACATGAAATTTATTCAAAATATCATTTGGAAAAAATTGAATCAAATTAGTATATATGACAAAAAATTGTCTAGAGGAATATACACTCTCTCGGACCCATAGGAATTGGATCTACTAGATGAGGTAATATTCCAATCTAGTTTTTCAATCTCTTTGAAGACTTTTTTACAGTCATATTCATGAGAATATTTAAGATTTATACACCTAAGAACATGCAGAGGAAACAATAGTGTTGGGAGTCCCAAACAAAATTCAAGGAAGAACTACTAGATGAAGGGAAGCTCCTTGTTAATATATTAAACCTTGTCCAATGTTAGACAAATTGAAAAGCAAGTAGTATTTCTAATGGATCTAAGTAAGGAAATGGAATAGGAAATTATTCCAGATTAGGATATCATCAACTAGTGCTAGAGAAGAGGAAAATGCACATGAAAAGACATGATAACGAGACTTAGAAATGTTTTTTTGAAATTTCTTTCTTAAATGACAATCTTAGGATCCAACTTGATATCTTTACTTCCATGTAATTGGATCATAAACCCATTTATCTTTTGATATCCTATGGGAAGCATCATAAACCTCTTCCCTTTAAGTTCAATCGTATTTTCCTCTAACATATATAGGTATGGAAAATCATTACACATGCCTGGAAATCACTAGTTTTTTAGTCTCCATCCTTTGTTTTAAGAAAAAAATATCAAAATGATTAATAATGAAATATTGATGCATGAGAATATATTTCAATCATATTAAAAATCTCTAGGGACGCTTCCCAAGAAAAACACCATACTCTGTAATGTTCCATACAATTACAAAAATTTATAAAGATATTGAAAAAAAATATATAGTATTTGGCAATGGGGATAAATAAATTTATTAGTATCAATGGATTTTCCATCCATTTCTATAACATATGTTGTTACATCATTAAAAAATACCATTATAGAATGTTTGAAATCATTGGGCAAAGGTTATGGGTTAGAGGAGGGATGAACTCCCTATTCTCCACGTTCATCTAAAAGGAAACTAATTTTATTTTATTTAGTAGTTTCAAACTAATATCTCTATCTAAGGTTTCATATCAAGTCTTCACAAAAAAATTAACCATGTGAATCTATTAGGGTCCTATCCTAACTCCCTTAAATAGATAGATAGATTTCTATGTATTGAGGCTAGATCTATTAAATAGGGACTATATAGTAGATGTAGTGTGAAAAAAATAATTGTGATAAGGCTTACTACAAGGTTCAACCTACTATAAATTTCCTTCACAAGAGAGTTCCTGCAGGGTTAGATAAAAACTAAAAAATGAAGTAGA